>ML791134.1:283796-323226 GCA_009831015.1 Picea engelmannii
CTCGCCATCGCCATCCTAGCTCCGTTCCAATGCTCATACAATGATGATCCTGCAAAAGAACACAACCAACCAAAGTGATAGTAATAGCATAAACTCAATATAAACCTATGTATGTGATCAAGGAATCATACAATAAAACACAAAAATATTTATAGGAAAGAATCATATTATTGTATCATATTAAATGTGAAAGAGAGATTACAATCATGGCCTTGATGTTGTAAGGTCCCTTCCAACTGTCCTTCGTTCCCCACACACTTTTACTCCAAGAATTCTGAGAGCATAGATATGATACTACTCACAATCTATCTTGAAAAAGCAAATCTCAAAGCCACTCTAACCAAGCTAACAATTCCAAGCCAACCAAAGCTGACCAAATCTCACCAAAAGCTCAAGAACTCCTTATCCATGAGAGCTCCTCTCCTTTTATAAGTTGAAGAGGATAAGGTGAGGAGGTTAGGATGATCCCACTAAATCATGAAAGCGAGTAAGATCCAAACCATTCATATGCCACCTCACCATGGAAGTTTCTCCTTCTAGAAGATTCGAGAAAACACTTGTTTTTCCCACATGTAAGCATTCTCGCACCCTACTTATAGTGCAACCTGCGAACTATTCGCACCCTAGCTATGATGCAGCCTGCAAGAATCAGGCATTCTCGCACCCGAATACATAGGCAGCCTGCGAACTTCCTTTTTATAAGGTTTTTACACAAGAAAATGCAGCTTCTTTTCTCAGGAAAAGTTCTTCTCCCTTCTCTCTTCAGGAACTCAGGCCACTAACCCCTCTGAAGGCAACAAATAGGTTTACATCATTAACGGTCATAGGGATGATGAAAATAATGTGTAACACCAGTCGAGTGAGGATTATTTTGGATAAGATAGTTCCAATACTGGACCAAGGATGGAGGTATGTTTTGTCCATAGGGTGGGGTAGGTGGGGGTTTCTCTTCGATCGGGGGTTGTGTCCCAATTGGGATTTTTCTTGCAAAAGGGGATTGGGTTTGGCCTCCTTGGTGAAATTGTCCACCGACAAGAATCTGGTGATTAGGTGTGAAATACGGGATGGTGCCACTAGGTTTTGTGCCTCTGATAGAGGATGGAAGAGGTCCTTTGAAAGGGGCTCGAGGAAGTGTCGGAATGAAACCAAGAACGAGATGGTGCCCAGAAGGAGTGGAAATGCCAAGAGTCCTAGATGGGATTTTTGTAGGAGCGGGAATAGAAGCATTCAACGCATGATATCCAAGGGGAAGTTTTGGGGTGAATCTAGGCAAAAGCGGTGTGCCAATGGGAGCTTGGCTAGCCACCGTAATCCTAGTGTGAGGATGCATAGTATCTGGTACCATTGTGTAATAGACCATTTGTAGGGGGTTAGTCAAGATGTGGTCGGTTGGTGGAGCGTCTGAACCAGGAAAATAATAGGTAGTAGTAAGAGGTGTTGTGTCTGGATCGAATGTTTCGGGCAGCTAAAGTGTGACAGTGATATCAATGCCTACTCCTAAGCCAAAGAGATCCCATCTAAAAATTCCAGTAGTCCAAAAAGGATCTTGACCCTCAGGTCCTGTGAAAGGTCTGGTTGGTAATCTAGAAGACTCAATAACTATTTCTCTGGAAGAATTCACTTGAACAATATGTCTCACAGAGTCAGGAGGAAGTCATAAGTCCTCTTGAGAATTGGTAATTCAGAACTGTTCTAAATATTTAGTTCTTTCCACTTGTGGAGTGGCAATGTCTTGGAATTAACTCTGTTGAGGAGAGACCTCCAGTGAGTTGGTAGGAAAGGGTTGAGAACCTTCTAGATCTTCTGGGGGTAGGCCTTGCATTCTACGTGAACAACGTGGAGGGTCAATTGTGATCAAGTTAAAATATTATGAAATAAATTCTATGGCCAACTTAGGTAAACAAATAGGATGCGCTAATAAAATCTAGGAATCAAAACCAAGCAAACAAGACCATCCAATTCCGAAGTCACTAGTTGGTGATGAACTCCAACGTCGCGATGACGAGACAAGAAGGGGCTGGGGTAGGGTAAAAATTTTACGTTGATGACCTGCTTAACGGAATTACACCCTGGTGCAAGATCCCACACATAATCGTGGGTATACCCTCCAAGGATCTTGAGTGATTCTGGCCAACGTCGATTCCAGGTACCGTGAAGACTTACCCCTTCATAGTCACCTTGTGTAAGACCCTAAGAAGATAGGCTACTAAGGTTACCACAAACAACAATGATGTTTGGGGAAACAATCGACAGTCCGATCCAGACGTAAGGGCAGGGTATCTAGCCCGAAATCAACTTGAGGGGCTTCCATTCATAATTGTGGGTATACCTTCAAGTGACCCCCGTAATACGTGCAATCTCTACACCGCGATCAATAAAGCAGGGTGAGTAGCTCTGTCAATCTCAATGCGACCTCAGGTTTGACCCTTGTGTGAGAAGGGCTTCGCAGGACAAAATGTTGCAAATGGAATTTGAAACTCCTTATCAAAAGATACTATTGTGTGTTTTGTGCTTTGGAGAGTGTGTCTCACTGCCTATTCAAAAGCTCTAGCCTAGCTAATGTTGGTGCAAAAGAGCCCTAGAAAAAGTTACTAGTTGAATTTTAAAAATTGCGCAATATTATTAAAGGCCGTTGTTATTCAAGAGGGGGGCGGAGATGAAATCGGTCTTCTATAAGACTTAGACCCAACTTTGCGTAAATAGAAATGAATGATACAAACTTTCATTCGATGAATTCTATCTACAGCAGGGAGAAAGGAGTTTTTCTGGAACAATGCAAACTACGATGTACAATTCTCTTTTCAAATGTAGTACCGAACAATCATGGATAACATAATTTCACTATTCGTTCTCTTTTAATGACAATATTTTCTAAATGATTGTTTAAAAGAATAAGACTTTAAAAAAAAAAAAAAATAGAAGCCAAAAATAGGGATGGAGCTAAGAAAAGGTAAGCAACCAAAGGAAAAAACAATACTCAATAAATGCCCAAATCAAATATTTCAATGGGGATAAAAATAAAAATCGTCAAGAAAAAGTTTCTGGAAATGTATACGGACAAAGAACTTTTCTAAGCAGCAAGCAATCTAAATAAATAATAATCCCAACTTTTAAACCGATCCAAGACTTTTGGCCAAACAAGCACTTAGATCTCAAAATTTGAGATTATACCCTCATTGGTAAAAGGTTGAGAAGTAAAAACTGGGAAAAATATTAAGAAGAGTTTCGACCTCCGAAAACTAATCGACCGCAATATTTGGAGTCAAGAAATAGTCAAACACTGGCAAAAGAAGTTATTCCCAAATGAACAAACAAATCTGGGCATAAAAAAAGACAAGAAGACCTGATCCAAAACTTTTATAAATGGGTTTGTAGCCTAGTAGTGGAGTATAGTGCGAGAATGAGGCATTCTCGAACTCTAGACACTGGCAGGGTCTGCGGATGCCGCACTGGACTGAGCAGTGGGGTGCGAAAATGAAAGGTTCTCACAGGCTACAGAGAGGTACAATGCGAGAAGGTTTATAAATTATGAAAATTTGGAAAAGGGACAAAATATTTGAGTGAACTTCTAGGTCCAAAGAGTCTATAAGGGTCTCCTATAGACTCAGAGACTAGTTGGAAATGAAATAGGTAGACCAAGAGAAAATGGCCAACAAAAGACAACAAAAATGAGTTGTATCCCTAGCAGAGTCACCAATTTTGTTACAGGATAAATCAGTATATACGGACACTAACAGATCTCCCTAGATCCACCTGGATCTAGAACAAAACAGGACATGATGTGACTCTTTCTCTAAGTTGCATTCATTGAATCTACTACCAAGAAGGAATGAATGACATACCTTTATATTTCTTCCTTAGTTCTCTGTTGTTCCTACTTCGCTCCAGTGCTCTTGTGAGATCAGGTCCAAGACAACAAAAACCAACCAAGGTGAATATAGAAAATTATATTCAATGTCAACCTATGCATATGATCAAGGAGTTATGAAATAAAATAAGAGTGATTTTATGGGAAAGGGACATGCCACTGTATTATATTAAATGAAATTAGAAGATACAACCAGATTGCCTTGATGTCGCAAGATTCCTTTCAATGGTCCTTAGTTCCAACACACACACTTTCTCTACACTTGCATGAAGAATATCCAATACAACTTTATAGACAAATAGAGTCTTCAAGCTTCAATCCAAGCAAGGTTCTTCACACAATTCTTTTATCCATTCTCCATTCAATCTTGCTTAACATCTTCCTTGAGAAACCCTTCATTATATAGGAGAAGGAGAGATGGTTAAAGGGATGAGGATGATCCCACTAAATCTAATAAGTGATTAGGATGCCAACCATATGAATGCCAACTCATTTTCTAGAAGATACTCTTCTAGAACCTTTGTAACTTCCTCTTCCTTTTTAGGCTCAAAACATGTTCGCACCCTACCTATAGAGCAGACTGTGAACACCTCGCAGGCTAGGATAGGGTTGCCTGCGAGAATCAAGATTCTCGCAACCTACAACATAGTTAGCCTGCAAACTCATCTTAAAAATATGTTTTGTGGAAGAAGACAACAGTCACTTTTCTTAGGCAAAAATTCCTTATGAGAGTCTGAACACATAATCGTAGAGACATCACCAGAGTAACCAAAATAATGTTTAACAATGGTTTGGGCTTTGGACCTTTCAAACTTCAAACTATATTTTCCCCAAGCAAAACCTCTCGAGCTAAGGATCCGATGATGCGTGGCTCCTGGATTTGGATGGTCGAGATCCACTTCGAGCCTTTGGGAAAAACAAATCTCAAACCTCATCTTCCTCCATGCGCTTTTACCTGAAGATATAGATCTGATGACACATGGATCTTGTTGATCAACGACTTAGATTCACTTCGGGACTTCGGGCACTTTGGTACTTCACAATGTTTATCTCCCACAATTCTCTGTAGCGTCGAACTCTGAAGCAAGGGATCTGCCTCCACGCATCCTCAGCTTTTGATGGCTCATATTATTTCAGGAGTTTAGGCTTTGAGACTTTGGGAATTCCACACACTTCTCACTTTGAAACTCCCAAAGCTTATTTCCCTAAACACTTGGATCAACTACCACCTATCCCTTTAAAGATCAATGACTCATGCTCTCTTCGGGCCTTTTGCTCCGACACTATACTTCATGCAACTTTTAATATTTTAAATGCCCACGAGCTGCTAATATGAACTCCACATGGAATTCCCACCATTGAAAGATGAACCTGCCTTTTTCCTTGATTTGGGTGCAGAACGAACCGCTCTAAGTGCCATTCTTTGAACCCGTGACTGCGGACTATGTAAGCAAAGACTTGGACGACTAGATAGGGGCTTGGAAAAACAACATGATGAATGATTGAAACTAAAGTATATGGGTGTTCATCTTTAGAGGAAAAAAAAAGGCTTCGGTCCAAGAATTTTTCAGGTAAGACATCAAGGAAAACCAGATCTTTTAAACAAAAAAGGGCGAACAAAATTGACTTTACCAGTCGAAGGGAAACATTTAAGACTTGTGCTGCAAAAAGGAGAGGGACAGGGAAAAATTACAAACTTAAGTAGAAACCACAAACCCACAGGACTCTGATAAGTTCATGTGATAACATTTGGTTCCACAGGGGATGGCATTCTCCCTGCAAACTGCCAAGAAAAATCAGTTAGTACTATTCTTAGGCTAATTGATTTTTATAAAGCGTTAAGTGAAATAAAACTTCCACCATAACCACCCAGACTATTTGGTAATATAATTCTTCTCTTTACTGCAAATAATCCATAAAAGGTAAGGGAAGTATGACACCATAAATAAAACCTGTATTGGAACATTGAAAATACCTCCAAATGATGATAATATGAACAATTTTGCAAGCTCCAATGCTTTTGGAAAACATAGTTCCATATATAAACCCACAGGGTCACAAAATTTATAATCAAGAAAGCTTGACTGGTAAGAAATTACCTCCTGCTCTTCATGGTTACTCACCTATCGTTCGATGTTCTCAAAGTGTACATGTACGTAGAGGACTAATGCAGGTTGGTTGATCCCAGGTGATACTTTCTCATTTACATGTTCAAGACAGGATATAAAATGCACCTTTAGCTCCTCCATTTCTCCTTTGTCTTCTCTGATAACATCTACTAGCTGAGAGAAAGACGTCTCTTCATGTATATCTATGGATGTCTCTTTCTCTCTATCATGCTGCTCAGTGTCTTTTGTGGGCCCAAGATGGTTGATTTCCACACAATTCTCTTCCTTATTGTATAAAGGAAAAGGATCTATAGTATGGTCTTGGAAATCCTTCATATCCACATCAAAATCAGATTCATAGCTATCATACTCAGGCTGGTTTCTCCCCAAGTCATAAAAATGTGGTGTAGAGATTTGCTTCTCTTCACTTGAACAATCATTAAAGAGGGGTGAGTGCAAAACACCTCCATCTTGCAAAAAAGGAGTGATATCCTGATTCTTCTCTTTGATCCTAGGTAGAAATACATTGTGGAAAACCTCTTGAAGGAAAAGAGAAGAATCCTCCTCCACCACTATCGCTTCCTCAAAATATGAGACAACAGGTGTATTGGGGGCATAAAATAATACATCCATGGTTATGTAATCATCAACAATGCTAGCAATCATATTTGGGAGCATGGAAAATCTCTTCTCTTCATCATTTTCGCTGGGATATCCATCAAAAGTGGGTTGCTTTCAGTCAGTATATAGAAACATTTATTCATCATAAGCATGGCTTCCCCGAACATCTATTTCAAGGATCGGAATATCCTTTGTGTTTTCTTCATAAGATCGGCAAGAAAAATCTTCCTTTAATTCTTCTATTTCTTCGTAAAGTGATCTTACCAGTCCCACTAGTTCACCCAAAGCATATTCTTCATCCTCACAGTCTACATCAGAATCTACTATATTCTAAACACAGTCGTTATATTCCTTACAACACTTATGAGAAATAAACTTAGAAGAATAAGACTTTTGACAATGCCTATTGAAAGCCGCATGAAACTTCTCCAGGGAGGATATTTTAGTAGGGTGTAAGGAGTGGTACCACTCGCCAGCATCTCCTGCTGACAATATCATGAACATATTCAATAATACATGCTCATGATGTATTTCCCACTAATGCATGAGTTAAGGAAACTCGCGGAGATGCTTGGCAGGGTTGTCATCTTTACGCTCTCTAAATATGTGCAGAAAATCACTGTATTCATCCATAGTAGGAACAACAATTGGAACAAAAATCTGAGCCAAGATTCTTTCCATTTAAAAAAAGTGGAGTCACCACTAGATCCTTTAATCATGGAGTCGCCAGGTGAATGATATGTAGTTTGAATGTGTCTGGTCTTTGTTCACCATGAAAGACCATATCTAATCATTGTCAATCTCCTAGGGAACTTTCAAGCTGAGAAAGAAGCTAAAAGCCTTCTTGAGAAAAATATTATGGGTCAACTTTGGGTGTGCTAGAGGCAACCACAACTGAAATAGTGGCATTGACATAGTGGAGTCACCAGGTGCAAGCGCAATCGTCAATGGTTTTGATATCTGATGCACCTTTAGAATCAAAATCTCTTTGTCATTCTATCCCAGGAAAATGTCTTCAATTCGTTACTCGACAACGGTGTCAGAAATGTTAGGAGTAGAAGTCACCTTTAGATTTCATAGAAGGTAATCCCAATACCCATCATTTTATGTGAGTGTAATTGAGTTTTAAGAGGTCAAATGGAGAAGACTCAATGATAATAACGTTCTAACTTGGAAATCTGGACTAGCATGCACAAGCAATTGAGGTCTTGGATTAAATTCAGTCAGTAAGTTGGAGTAAAGGTGAGTAGAAGGAAGACTTTGGTGAGAAAGGGTTAGAGGTCTTCTATGGACATTAGGTCTTCAAGAAGCCTAAGGAGGAAAAACTTAAACATAAGATCCTCTTGGATTCAAATTTCAAGGAAAATTAAAGAAATCATAACAACACTATAATCAAACATTCATCATAATACAATTACAAAAATCCATGTGAATCAATCATTCATGAACTCTCTCAATATCAGAGGCAAATAAGATGGAGTAAGAAAGATGACTTGGATTAATCAAGAAATGTCAAATCAAGTACATAACCAAAGAACCAATGTTCTTCATCAAAATATCACAATAGAAGGGAACCTAGCTCAACCATTCGACGTAAACAAAATATCAAAAATTCCTATATATACTAAAAATGTTGCAACCATCAGGAATGTGATCGAATCCCCACATTCAAAGTTTCCATTCAGCACCTACTCTGTCATCCTATGCAGGCCTTCTTATGTCAGACGTGAGGCCGACTTAGTCATGTTCTTTGCAAGAAAATTCATCCCTTGGGAAACTTCGGATTGACAATCTCCCCCCACGACCATTCTCAATATGCTTTCCATTTATGGGGTGAGACGAGGTCTCAACTTGCACCCCCATTTCCATTAACTACCTTCATCAGGATCAAGATGAGGGATGACACCCATGGATGTTCCAGGCGGTGCGCATGACTTCTTCGAGTCAATATCGGTGCCTCGAGCCCATGTAGATATTCTTTTGTGACCAATATGAGCGCTTTTGGCCTTTGGCGCAGCTCCTCTCCATCTCTCCTTCTTCAATGTGACCTAGGGCCATGACCTTACATAATTGCACGATTTTGTGTGCAACCAAGGGTGGTTTGAAAGAAAAAAAAAATTGTCCCCGCAATTCACCTTGAACCAACACGCGTCCATTTCTAAAAACCACAGTTCCGATGGCGGCTCGCCCTTGAAATATTAAAAACATGCACACCTTTCGACCCAAAAATGGAGCATGACCATTGATCTTATGATATGAGAGGAGGCTTCTTGATCAATGACCCAGCTCTGGCACCTTTTATATTGACGGATCAGATCTTCCCTTTTCAAATCGATGACCAAGATCTGCTTCACTGTTCAGGCTTCATAACTTTCAAACTTCAAACTATATTTTCCCCAAGCAAAACCTCCAGAGATAAGGATTACATCATGCATGGCTCCTGGATTTGGACGGCCGAGATCCATTTCAGGCCTCCAAGAAAAAAAAATCTCAAACCTTGTCTTCCTCCATGCGCTTTTACCAAGATCTATGGATCTGACGACACGTGGCTCTTGTTGATAAATGACTTAAATTCACTTCGGGCCTTTGGGACTTCGGGCACTTCGGTACTTCACAATGTTTAACTCCCACAACTCTCTGTAGTGCCGAACTCCGAAGTGAGGGATATGCCTCCACGTGTCCTTAGCTTTTGATTGCTCATATTATTTCGGGAGTTTGGGCTTCGACACTTTGAGAATTCTACACACTTCTCACTTCGAAGCTCCCAAAGCTTATTTCCCCGAACACTTGGATCAACTACCACCAGTCCCTTTAAATATAACCGACTCATGCTCTCTTCAGACCTTTTGTTGTAGCTCTATACTTCGTGCAACTTTTAATATTTTGAAGGCCCACAAGCCGCTAATTTGAAATCCACATGGAATTCCCGTTGTTGAAAGTTGAACCTTCCTTTTTGCTTGATTCAGTCCAGGACAAACCGCTCTGAGTGTTGTGCTTTGAGCCCGCGACTGTGGCTTGTGTAAAAAAAGACTTGGATGACTAGATAGTGTCTTGGGAAAACAACATGACGAGTGATTGAAACAAAAGGAGATGGGTCTTCATCTTTAGAGGAAAATGGAAAGGCTTCGGGCCAAGACATTTTCAGGTAAGACATCAAGGAAAACCAAGTATTTTAAACAAAAAGGGGTGAACAAAACCGACTTTACCAATCGAAGGGAAACCTTTAAGACTTGGTCTGTGAAAAGGAGAGAGACATGGAAAAATTATAGACTTAGGTAGAAACCACAAACCCATGGGACTCTGACAAGTTCATGTGATAACACACCGTAACATGAGATTTTGCGAAACTTGAATTTTATGGGGGTCAATGGGAGAAGAGAGCATTGATGGTTCTCTCTGTGCCATCTGAGACTCCTCATTGTAAAGGTAATGAGAGTCAAGGTATTGTCACCCTTTTGGGAACTATGATGATGTTGACAGAAAGGGAGACACGACTCCAAGAAGCAAATGGCTCCATGAAATCTATGGAGATAATATCAAGAGATGATAGGTAACATGAATGAAGTCAAGACGTGATGAGACTCAATATTTCCCTTGGTTGGGGGTATGTTTGGAGGATGATTGGAAACAACCATGAAAACTGTATCTAGTGTTAGGGGGACAACTAGACATGGGGTTAAATTGTGCCATAGTCATGACAAAGTGGACCAACTCAGAGATCAGGGGCACATGGAATTTGGGATACTCGGGGTTTATGAACGATGTGGGATAGTGGATGCCCCAATAAAGGGCGCATCGGTTTCATTTCTAGAAAATGAAGGTCATCAAGGGTGATGAAAAAAAGCTAAGTAAATGTTGGAAACAAAAGTTTTTTACAATTACCAATTAAATAAAGAATAATTTGGGATGAGTGTACAGATATAGAAATGGGTGACCCAGTGCCATATGGCTTGGCCTATGAGGGTTCAAGTTGCAGGGAGAACTGGTGGAGGGTAGGAATTTGTATGAGGTAAATGAATGGAGGGAAATATGAATATGGGAAAATTGATTGTGGATGAAATGGAGGGTTAATGATACTACAGAGGTGTAGTCAAATAGAACTGAGATGAGATAACTTGGGAGTCCATTGGGAAAGCTAGAAAAATGATGAGAAGGAGTATGTGGCTTATTCTCGGAAATGTGTAATAATATCGAGACTCCCATCCCTAGGGGGTGAAAGCAACATGAGGGTCAAAGTATCAAGGGGAACTATGAATGGGACAACTCATGTGGGGCAGGGTGCTACCGGGTGATAGTACCAAAATGCAACAGAGGTGACAGTACTGCAAAGTTGGATGTAGGGACCCTAAAGGTGAATGTTGGAGGGTGTGATTGGGAGATGCAATTGATATTCAGAGGGAATGATTACATGCCAGTGTCGAAAATATACCTGAAGGGGCTTTTCTTCTTGTGATGACCAAGTACCTGCACACAGGAAAACCAAATACCTGACGTGAACAATATATGAAGATAAAGAACATATAATATTTATTTGATAATTTTGAACATGAGCATGTGTACCTGGACGTGATGTGAGAAAAATGCTCACCTGGGGATGAGGGTGGATAGTGACTAGGGGAATGTGACTGTGTATATGGAGGGACCCTGGTCCTGTGGCTGAAGACGGATTGGGAAACAAAGACTCTCAACTCCTGTAACTGAGTGTGGAAGTTTGGAAAATGGGACTATATATGGTTGTGGGGTCCACAATGCCACCTCATTTGTACCCACTAATATAGTGAATTGATGAGAGTATTTGGAGGAGTTTTGAAGTTTACGAGAGTTTGAGCCGACCGATCCAGCATTTGCAAGAGTCAGGTTGGTGGTCCGATCCTGCTGCACAATATATATTTTCTATTTCGTAGGTAGGGGTCATACAGATGGCCGTACTAGGGTAGGTTTAGGGGTGGGCCCACTAATGTGCGTGAGAAGGAAGGAAACCCATGATGAGATGTGTAGGTATAATTCCATCTCCCGTGCATGATGTGCAGCTATGTTGAACACAACCGCGCATAGGGGCACGTGGGTGGGAAAAATAGGCGTGCACGAGATGCACGCCTGTTGGAAATACAGTTGTGCACTATGCACAGTTGTTTCTCAAACAGTTGCACATCAATGCATAGCTTTGTTGAGAACAGTTTTGCATGGGTGCACACCTGTGGGTGTGATAGTTGTGCATTGATGCATAGTTGTTTCTCTGATAGCTGCACATGTATGTGCAATTGTGCGAAGAATAGGTGTGCATATGTGCGCGCCTGTGGGGGTGAAATCCGCGCACTGAAGGTGAAGCTAAGTGGTTTTGAAAGTTTTAATTTTTTGATATTTTTGAGGAAGGATGAGTGCTAACCAAGTGTTTCTATGTGAATGAAAGTGATTAGTTTATCATGTCAGTCCACTAGAGGGAGTGAGACTGGGAACACCTCCGGGAGGTGGTGAGAGAGGAGCCTGGCATTCAGAGACTCTTGACAGCCTGTGGGTTGCTCAAGTTCTTCGAATGCCCACTGATACGGTCGCAAGAGTACCTTATTTAGTATATTATATCAATGTGGAGCGTTGATCTGCAGTGCTGCATTGAGGGGGCAATAACTGACACTCTCAGATTTTGAGGATGTGTACTTTGACAATGTTCCCCTTTCGGGGAATGGCCCTCCCTACTGACCCTAGGTGTCGAGGGACGTGTGGTTGATAGACGTGGCAAGACGAAATTGTACGAGGCCAAACTAATGTCAGGGTCGATTGTCCATATTGAGGCGATGGATGTGCTCTTGCACCAGTGCATCGCATCCATGGTGGTGAGGATCTAAGGATCCTTAGCTACTCAGCGGATCACTGGTGGTCAGTTGAGGATTATGGAGAGGGTCCTTTATGGGGACTTTTTCTCCTGAGGTTTGATGCTGCATGCCAGGATGATGGGGTAGATTCACTAGTGTCGGACAACCGACTTCGGTGATTTTTCATTTGGATCTATCCTGGTGGCATGGTTTCTAGAAAGGGTGCCCATGTTGCGCCCAAGGGTTTTGTTATTGCCTGCAGGGCCGGAGGAGCCATGACTGATGCGGTGGGGACAGATTTTGGCCCGATATAGAGGGGGAGAGGGTGGCCACTACTTTATGTCCATGTTGGCACGTGTGTGGTGTCACATGCCACATATCATATTTCGATTCCCATAAGGTGGGATGGATTTCTGAGATAAACCAGACATGGAGCTGCCTCCTAGAGAGGTCTAGGACTAGAGAGGTATGTTGGTGCATTGATGTTTTGTGATTTTGATAGTGTAGCATATGTTTATATATATATATATGGATGTTGATTCTATCTTTGTTTTTTTGTTTGCAGAAGTGGGGCCTTGAGGCCGAGAGGTGGAGATGGTTGGAGAGTCAGCTCGTCAGGGGCCAATGGTTGGAGAGAAACATCGGAGGGATGAAACTAGTGCAAGGCTAGTGGATGAGGTGAGGTTTCGTCGAAGACACGGGTTATATGATCCAGGTGCAGGGCCATCACATGCATCATAGGGAGAGGCCTACGAGGGGATGGAGGATCTTCGTCATTGGTTTGAAAAGGTATTGTAGGGTGTGTCGGAGGGAATGTGGTCCCACATTCAGGATGAGAGGGTCCTAGAGCAGTGTGTGGATGTTCTGGTAGAGTGGTAGACCTTAATTCACTGGGCAGTTGTAGTAGGGGCAGCGATGACTAGTCGACTGCCACCTAGACTCGGAGGACCCCCACCTAGTGGGCCACCTCCTACTAACAGAGGACCTAGTGGGGGAGATCTCGAGGCACCATGAGTGTCGGTTATGTATTTTTGTATTTATATAGGCCCGCGAGCCCATTTTGGATAGGGTAGTTTGATACCCATTTTGTATAGGGTAGGGGGTACCCATTTTGTACCTATAGGGGTGAGGGGAATCACTTGCCTACGAGCGATGTATATGTTGTATTTTTTGTAAACATTTATGATACTTCGACTGATATATATATATATATATATATATATATATATATATATATATACACACACACACACACACACATATATATATAGGATACATCTTTTGGATCTTTGTGATGTTTACACATGTTTGATATTTTGTGATGGTTTATGATGTCTAATCTATATGCTGTGACCAATGTTTGATTATTTATGTATGTGTGATGATGTCTTGATTTGATAAACTCCAATATAACACTAGGCTAGCCATATTATATGCTATTTGATTAAATTGTCGTGGAATATGTGTAAATGTAATTGAATCAAATTTTCGAGATAAGAGTCTAACTTGCAGGTATTTGCGAAAGATGCAAGGATCGTAGACACGGTATACATTGTTGAGTTGTTGGACGACAAGATGGGAATCTAATAAGATGATAAGGTGACATATGTAGTGGTGACTGGCATCGCTAGGATACCAACAATGGTTGTGTATTCTTCTTGGTTGTTAGTGGTTGAGCCCAAACATATGTCGCTGGAGTGGAGCAGTTCATGTGAGGGGGAATAGAGGGCCCAAGCGGCCAAAGCGATATTCTGTGTCCAACGGAAAGAACCATCAGTGTGACCTATGTGGTAGGCCGATGGGGGATGCATCTATCAATAACACGGATGGTAGATCAGATATGAGGAGTGGAGGTGAAAAACAAGACTAAAAAACTCTACAAATGTGTACACGTAAAAATCCTAGTGTAGAATAACTATGCTCAGGCGTAAAACTTCTTTAAGTACAACCCGTTGACGGGTTATTTGAGAGGATAGCCTTTTGGAGAGGCTAGGATGTATGCGCCTTTTGTGAGGTAGTGTTGGACAACATAGGGTCCATGCATTAATGAATCAAATTTCCCATGACCGAGAGTATCATGAGCGATATTGTAGCCTAGGACGAGATCCCTTTCGTTGAATTAGAGAAGGTTGACATGGCGGTCAAAGGTGGCTTTGGACCATTTTTTAGCTGCCTCATTGTTCTGTAATGAAGATCGAAGATCTTCATCCAATGACTCTAAGTTCAACAAGCACTGCTCCATTGGAGCAGTGTCAGGTAATAGCTCGATGGCAGTGCACAACGTGGGAATTTCGCACTTGATGGGGAGGGTGGCTTCGATCCCATGGACGCGATGAAACAGTGTAAGACTGGTGGAAGTTTTGGTTGTCATGTGATAGGCACATAATGGTAAAAACAACATATGATTCTAGTTGGTCTTATGTTTGTTGACAATATGTTGTAGCATCGATTTGAGGACTTTATTGACAACCTCAACCTGTCCATTGGATTGAGGATAGTATGGGGAGGAAAATTCATGTGAGAAGCCCAATTTTGAGGAGAACTTGACAAAGGTCTCATTCTCAAATTTCTTACCATGATCGGAGACTAATTGTAGTGGAATTTTGAAACGAGTGATTACGTGGTTGAAGAAAAAATGTGTTGTTGTGTCGATGGTATTGTTGAAGGTAGGCATGGATTCGGCCCATTTTGTAAAGTAATATACTTACACGATGATGTACTTGTGTCCATTACTAAATGGAGGATTGCAGGTCATGAAGTCAATGCCAAATTTGCAAAACAGGCCGACGATGATGGTTGGATGGAGAAGAGTAGGTGGTTCTCATGCTTTGTTTACATAAAGCTGGCATTTGTCACATCACTTGACAGTGTGGATGTAGTCATGAAATAGTGTGGGCCATAAGTATCCAACTCGAATGATTTTTTGGGTGGTAGACATACCTGAGAGGTGGCCACTGCAAGCATTGCTATGGAAATCGTTCAAGACTTTGTCTTCTTCGTCGATGGTCAAACATCGAAGGAGTATGGTGTCAACCCCACATCGATACAAAACATCACCGATGAGGAGGTATAGAGGGGCATGATGGAAAATGCACCGATGATCATATCGATAGAGAGGAGACCCAAACTTCTGTGTCCAAAGGTAGATGAGAAGGTCACCATGCCAGGGGTCATCCAAGGGGATGAAGAAGAGGTGTTCGTTGGGAAAATCCGTATTTACAGATGAAAGTTTAGCGTCTAAGGGAAATGTCGTGATGAGTTCGGCAAGAACAAGTTCTTTCTTGCTTTTGGGAGTTGAGAAATCTAGGTCGTATTCCTAAAGGATGACGATCCATCGGGAAAATTTTCCATTAATCTGTTGTCGACTAAGCAAGTACTACACGGGGTTAGAATCTTCCACGACTGTGGTAGTGCAAAGCAGGATATAGTGACACAGTTTTTGAACTGCAAATTGCGAGGGCTAGTTTCTAATCATGATTGTATTTCAGGGGTGGTCCTGAAAGATTTTTACTCATGTAGTAATAACACGCTCTTGTCCATCATCCCCTAGTTGGACAAGGACTCCTTCTACTGAGACGGTTGAGGCTAAAAGTAGAGGATGTAATCGCAATCATAGTCTAGAGGAGTAATCAAAGGGGCATTGGATATCGCTTCTTTTAAATCATCAAAAGAGGTTTGGGCATGTTCATCCAATCGAAATGGGATATCATGATGTAGTAAGTGAAGGAAACCATGCATGGGAGTGGCATAATCTAGGACAAAGCATCATAAAAAGTTGGCTTTGCCTTGTCATCTCTGCAGTTGGCGCAAATTACTAGGCAGTGGAATTTTTGTGATAGCTTGGACCTTGAGGGGGTCCACTGTGATGTCGTGTTGGGAGACTATGAATCGAAGGAGGAATCTGACGGTGATGCAAAATACACACTTGAGGGGGTTCAAGCGGATATTGTACAGGCAAAATCTTTCAAATACAACTTGTAATTCATCTAAATGTTGAGTTCATTTCTTGGATCGATCCGTGAGTTCGTCCAAGTAAGTGAGGATGATGCAATCAAGATCATGGAAAACATAAGTCATGGCCAGTTGGAATGTATAATTTGCATGTTTGAATCCAAAAGGCATGACACGATAAGCGCATGCACCCCACGGGGTAGTAAAATAATTTTTATACTGATCTCCTAGATGGATTTCGATTTTATTATAGCCGGAGAACCCATCCATGAAGGACAATGCCTTGTGGCCGGCACAATCATTGATAATTTGGTCGATGAAAGGGTTGGGAATTTGTCTTTGGTAAAATCATGGTTGAGATCACAGAAGTCGGTGCAAACACAAATAGTACCTTATTTCTTGTTAACGGGGATGGGGTTGGAAACCCATGAGGTATACACGATGGGGTATATGAACCCTGCAGCGCGTAACTTGTCAATTTCATCTTTGATAGCCACTGCTTTGGATAGGTTAAGTGGGTGTTTCTTTTGATGGACTAGGGTGACATATGTCCATGTGTCAATGTGATGTTCGATGATAGAAGGATCGAGGTCGGGCATCTATGTATATGACTAGGAAGAAATATCTCGGTATTCCCAAAAGAGATCTTTGTACGCTGTGAGTTCCTCAAGGGATAATGTGACACCAATGGTGATTTCCTCTATGATTCTCGGGTTGATGGAAATGTCGATTTTGATAGTGGGGGAGATATTGTCCATGTTTCCTTCTTCAAAAGCATCGATGGTATGGATAGGGTTGTTGAAACAGTCTATATGCCCTGATAGAATAAAATCCTTGGTTTTGATTTCACATATGGATGATTGGATAGGAAGTTCAAAGGATTCCTGTGAGAGAAAAAATTATCTATGATGGAGCGCATTCCATGGGAAATCGGGGGTATTGAGTTCCTCCAGGATATCTTCATCGCAGTGAAAAATGCAAGAATACACAGTGTGATTATCCTCAAGTGGTGAAGTCGTAGAGGGGATATCGCAACCATGTTGCGATGGTTCGCTTGACATAAGCCAAATGTATAGACACTGTGGGGGGTAAAAATTGATAGGGGGTAAGGTTTCTTGTGGGAAATGAACTGGAGAATTGGGAGGATTTGGGGGAATATTCTCAGACAACATATCCATGAACAATGGAGGGGTGGGAAGTGACTCAGGTTCAAGGGAGGTTATGTGAACAGTATCTGGAGAAGGGATAGGGGGATTCACTTGCATCTCATGAGTTTAGGTAGTTGAATGGTTTTGAATAAGGGTTATTTGATGACACCTATATTCAATGATCAAAGGACACTGGTATGTGAAATGAGAAAGTGAATTGAAAAGAGAGAAAGGGAATCTCATATGTTTGGGGAGTGAGGTAGAGAAATAATGAATGTCAGTGACATGAGTACCTAAAAGTGGTGGTGGAGAGGGTTCTTTCTGAAAGGTTTTACGTACATCTGTTAGTGTCTGCAAAAACTGAGGTAGAGTGAGGCAATTATGAGTGTAGTGGCCATATTTTGAACAAATTGAGGAAGCGAATTTGGTTCATATCCTTTTAATTCCTATAGTGGGGAACATTGTGGTAGTAATAAATGTTCTTGGTGAAGCGGTGAGCGATGTGGTTTCTCAAGGGAGTTGAATCAGATTGCATAATTCAGGAAGAGAGGGACATCTATTAGTGGGGTGTCCCTTTCTTTCGCAGAGTGCGCAAGGAGGTTGAACTCGGGGAAGAAGTGGAGCAATGGGATCTTTCTTATTTCATCTACCCCCAGCCATAGCCATAGTGCTCGTGATTGGGGGTGAGCATGGCATGGCCAGAGTTAGTACTGGAATATGCATTGGGATTCCCTCAGACCAAGGAGGGAGGGATTTTTTAGGAACCATCGTTGGAGGGTGTAGATACCATACAGGGGTGTCGAGCACCATGTTGGGAAGGGTAAGTGTCGCGGATACCTGAAATGATTGTACCATTGGTGGGGGGTAGAAGAAGGGAATTTGAGTGATGGCTTGGGGGATTGTCTCCCAAACCGGTATTTTTCTCAGGGGGAGGGGAAAATCGAGGATAAGTGGTGTGGTAGGGTTCTTAGGTAATCCCCGAGGTATAATTTATTCAACTAGTGGGACGACGAGGGGGGGAGAGGCCTCAGTAGGAGGGATGGTGTCTTCGATGTAAATTACATTAGAATATATGACACACACTTGTGATGAAGGTTGTATGAGAGGTGGTGCTCCATGGTATGCCCCCATCAAGGATGGGTCCTTGAAAATTCTGGCACCCATATCAATGAGTGAATAAGCATCAGAACTAGTGCGGACAAGAGGCAGTATGTTATTGATGTTGGCAGAGTGGTTAGGCTCGTAATGTGAAACTTGGTCGATGGTGATGATTTTCCTGTTGTGGGGGAACATCATTGTTCGAAACATAGAATAGGCCACTGCCTTCATAGCATACATGTAGCTACGTCCAAACAAGATATTGTAATCGAGTGGGGTACCAATAACCTTGATGTCGATGAGGATATTTTTTCCCCCAAGTTATACAAGGACATTTTGAAATATCCCTTCAGGGGAGGATGGTCAACAATCCTAATCTCTTAATGTGATGGCGGATGGTACTATCTCAGGGGAGACAATATTCTTCCATACAATTTTGGACATGATGCATGTGGATGCACCCTCATAAATGATACACAGATGAACCATGATGTTATGAATCTTGACTGGTATCTAGAAAGCTACCAAAGCGGGGAGACGGGGTTCCCGACGATCTAGATCAAATGTAATGAGTCTAGTATCGGTTAGGTCGACTACCCCTAAGGAATAAAGTAAGGATGTTCGTTCGGTTGGAAAATTTTGGAGGAGCTCCAATACAGACATGGCTGCAGGAGATTGTACCAAGTCATCGACCATACTGTAATTGTGTGCTTCCCTAGCCTAAGGGTTGTTGAAATTCTATCGTAAGGGAATGTGAGGGATAAAAATAGTGGGTTTAGTGTTAGGGTGTGGAATAATCAAGGGTTGTATGACTGTTTATAGAGATGCTTCTGAAGTGGTGGGAGTAGATTTAGGGGGCGCACTGTATTGACGACTGCGCGTATGCAAAATAATTTATTCTTTGCTAGTGAGGAGTATATTTTGATCCGCCAGATTTCCAAGATTTTGATACTGTCCCACTTGTGGTGGGGCAGGATGTACGTCCTATTAGGTATTCATCACACCTTGGTGTGGAATAGGGTTTTGCAACACGGTTTGGGGTGGTTGTTGCAAATACTATTGTGGGACTTGCTGAGGGGCAGGTGGCGTTGGAGGACGTGGCGCATTCATAGATTCTTTCATCCATTCAAAGTTGGAAATTTGGGGGCAATGGTGAGTGTAATGTCCATGCGTACCGCAAAGAGCACAAGGGAATTTTGTCTGGAGGTTGTTGTTGTTGTTCCTCACTTGGCATTTGTTGTTATTGTCCCCTTGGGGTTTCTAGTTACCCTAATTTTGGTTGCCTCCAGCAAGTTGCTTTTCTTGGGTGTTATTTCCTCCTATTCCTTGGTTATTATTGTTTCCGTTTTTTCCTTTCTTTTTGGGATATTCGACTGATGGGATGGATTTGTTGTATTCAATTGTTAAAAAGTATGAAATTTTTGAATGGGAGAGGGTTGAACAAGGTTAACACCGATGTGTGGTTTTCCATGTGGAGGACCAAGAAATGGAAAATAAAGATTGTTTTGTGGCAATGATCCATAGGGAACAAAATAAGGTGAAGCGATTTCACTAGTGCTCAGGTTATATGTTGAGGTAGAGGGGGAACCTAAAATTGGTTGAAAGGCAGGCGTATGATGGGTGCCAGCAAGGGTCCACTCATGGGTAGAGGGAGAGAAACTATATATGGTTGTTGGTAAGGGGGAGGAGGGTAATAAGATGGTCCTCCATATATCGAAGGATATTGGGGTGTACCATACATGGGTGGTGGTTGGATGTACGACTTGTGGTGTGTCGTGGTACCAATCAACCCATCCACCGCATAAGATATCCTAGGTTTTTCCTGGCTGAATGGTATGGGTCTTGGTGCATCAGGTATTACTATGTATAAGTAACCTGACTGAGCATAAATGAGGTCGAACTATTGATCCTTGTTGATGGAATCCTCTTTGGATTGGGGGAAGGCGGATGCCACATCTTTGGAAAGTATAGAGATGAGTGATTTGAGAAACTAATCGAGACGTTTTTCTTTGGTGGTTTCTTCTTTACATAAACTATGTCATCGATTCCATTCGTGAATTTGGTTGGAAGAGGTTTGTTTGCACTCAGAGAGCAGTTCTAGACCAATGCCATGATGAACTGGTAGTTGAAAAAAGGCCAAGAATGCTTTGGCCAAGGATTCAAAAGTTATGTGGGACCCTGATTTTTCTTCCATGTACCATTTAGATGATGGACCGGTGAGTGTGTGTTGAAATAAACTTAGGCCGATGGAGTCATCCATGATGTTGTTTGAAGAGAACCATAAGTGGAAGGTCATGACATGGTTGGTGGGATAATCTCCCAATTTTCCTTCAAATTTGGGAATATTTGAAGGTAGTTTGGCATGCATATTGGGCCATGTGGGGTCATGTAATATAGGATCATTCGTGAGTTTACTCAAATCAAGAATGTTGAGAGACACAAAATATGACATGGGTGGCAGTGGTGGAGGATTAGTTCTAGCCATGGTGTGAGAAGGTAGTGGACCTGACCCTTGAGGGGAATTTGGTGTGGTTGTACTTCTCCCTTGAGAATAATTTCCCCCCTACCTCTTTGTGAAGGAGAGATATTGGATGGATGGCCTTGGGAATTGGAACCAAGTAAAGTGGAACCCAACAAAGATGATCCCAAAATAATGGCACTCACAAGGGTGTGATATGGTTGATCTGGTGAGTTGGCAAGACTGTGAACTACTCTTAGAATATGAGGGAGATTCCGCAAGCGACTGGAACGGTGGGGATTCTATGGGTCCCCTATGTTGTTCGACTATAAAAGTGAATGTGTACAAATGGTGATGAGAGCAATAAATTAACAAGAGACTTGTATAATTTGGACCTTCACAATATATCTCACAATCGCATGTAATCAAAATGAGCATCATACATAAATCAACTGTAAATAAGCATACATGTGGGTAGTTATATTTTGTCCTTGTGGGAGAACGAAGAAAACAAATGCTTATGTCCTAAAATAAATATCGTCCTTCCTCTGAAATAGAACTAGACCTTCCAAGAGCATTCAACAGTGGGGTCTGAAGTTACCAGAAGAGGAACTAGTGAAGGATGAAATAATCAGTTATAACGAGGGGTAGAGGGTGCATATCTCGAAAGAGCTGGCCATATTTCCCAATAGCCACACAAAATCTGATCAAGGTTCAATTGCAACCCACAATTTCCACTTGGGTAGATATCCTAAATTGGGCCACTAGGTACCTCGGTCAAACTACGTCATTTAGATTTCCGGCCTCAGAAATGGGTCACCTCGACCTTCGACCTTCAACCCTTGACAAGTATCTCCCTGCCTTATGGTGTAGGAACACTTGACTTGGAGGATTTTTAAAGTTCTGTATTTATCAACTTCTAATGTTTGAAAATGTGAGAACCAGATAACGGGGGGTTATTTGGATGCCTACCCCCGAGATCCTACCTAAACTAAAAAAATTCTCTTGGCACCTCCTGTGGAGGAAAAATTAGTGAGGTTTTTAGAAAGTTTTTTACATGTGGTGGGATGAGATATTAGGAGTGTGAACCAATATTCTCATTTGAATTAAGTGGGTGTGGATAATTTCTTCAAGAAATAGTGGGACGTTTCAGAATTCCTTTGGAGAAAACCTACTTCAACCTCCACAATTCAAGATGGAAATTATGTGAGTGAGGAGTGACTTCGTGTGTGAGCAAGTGATAAAATGTGCCAAATTTTAATAAGTTAGGTGTAAATTTGCAACATGTGGACTTCCTGTGGTCCTTACAAATCTTGGTTACCTATCTTATGAGATGTCATTGGTAAAACCTTGTGGAATTTTAAAATCCCTAAAGAACTAGCATGTGGACATATGGGTCCTTACCAATCCTTTAAACTCCCTAATGTTGTTTTGCACTAAGAAAGATTGAAAAACTATCCTATATTACAAGCATGTGGGCATGTATGGGCCCATTACTTTGATTTTTATACTCTCCTAGTCATGTAAAATAAGAAAGCAACTTCAAGAAACTATCATAAGTTTGCAACATGTGGGCATGTATGGGCCCTTACAAATTTTAAGATGATTTAAAAAATAAACTAAGAGGACCCCTAGGGGGGCTTGTCCTCTCCTAAATATTTTGTTAAGAGAGATGAAATGTCCCCTTAACCACCTTTCTGATTCTCAATATCACTCTATGGCGTGAGAGAAGAGCATACTCAATGATTAAAGTTGATTTATGGTCCCAATGCAAGCATTTCTATATGTGATAGAAAAATAATCTCAACTTAAATTTTACAAACCAAACAAGCCATCCATGTGGAAACCAAAGAAAAAGAGGAGAAATATGGTTCTTTTTACCCCCTAAGTGCCTATGTTTAGCTAACCTTTCATATGGGAAAGGAGTCTATGTGGAGTGCATTTACAAATTGCATGAAAGAAAGATTTTGAAGGCTAGGGGCCTTCAAATCATCACAAAAGCTATTACAATTTTGAAACTCTGGAAAGGTGCACGGGTTACAGTCCAGAAAGATGCGTAGTGAGTGAAAAATGATCAGAATGTGCATAGAACCAAAGAACTTTTGGCGCATAGTGCACAGGGAACAAAAGTATTTTGGGCACACAGTGCACTGAGTGTGCATCTGTGAGATGAAATACCCGTGCACGTTCTGATAGGCGTCAAGGGGAGAGATTTTGCGTGGAATTCTCTTCCTCTAGCTCCAAAATTGGCTCTTGACAGGTAAGGCTAGGCCGTTTTTGGTACCTGCAAGACAAATGGGTCAAAAAGAAGTGCTCTCAAAGCCCAAATAGGGAGTAAATTGATACCTTATCCCCAGTATGGTCGCCAATCTGTTTTGTCTATATCGTCACTTGGGTGAGAAAAAAAGCACACTTGCATGTCTAGTTGGGCATGCTAAACAAGACAGAGGTTAGTGCATGAGTTAGACAATACAAGCACATGAAATAAACAAGTAAAAATACTAAAAACATCTAAGGAAATAAAACTAGAATGCATGAGAAAATTTGAACCAAAAACAATCAACCAATGACCAATATTATGCCACCAATGCATAACTATATTAGTTGGAAAAAAACTGTAGAGAAAGGAGGAGTTATGAGTCCCCTCTTCCTCCTTGGGAGGGATCTTGAGTTCCCTAATGGAGAGCTCTTCTTATAATGGTAGAAAAGAAAGAAAATGATGAAGAAATCAATGCCTATTCCCTCAAGAGGAGAGTGGAATGGCCTATTGGAATGTTGCTAGAATGTTCCAAGGAGAAAAGAGGATTCTCAAGGGAGGATTGAGGCAGCATAACAATACTATGAAAATATTAAATTATTAGTGCACCCATGGCCTCTATTTATAGCATGTCTTCAAGGAAATATTCAACTGGTTCTTGGTGTGAACAAGGGGCCCTTTAGGGCACCCTTTGGTCCTTGACCAGCCCCCCATTCCGATTCAGCTAAGATATGAGGGTCAAATCAAGTTGGGAGTTGGTCCATAAGGGGTTAAAGGGCTGACAAGAACCATAAATGTGTCATTCATAGGAGCGCATGGATTTTCTCGTACATAGTTGCGCATATGGTACATTGTGCACTCTACGGGCTTATTTGGTCCGTGCACTATGTGTGCACTTCCTTTAGTGAGTTAGCACATGTCAATTTTTTCCCAGTTGTATAGTTTTTCCCTCTTGGAAATGGATTTTGGTGCTGTAGGTGAACTAATATTCATTTGGCACTGTTGTATTTCTGTAACCATTTGCGTGCAATGTTTCAGACGAAATTTCAGAGATAACACACACAAAGAGGGAATGCAAGATTGGTCGCAGTGTAGAAGACTAATGCAAGTAATATTTGGTACTGAGGTGGAGTATATTGTGTAGAAGTATACATGGGAAAGAGACCCAACATATCATATTGTGCAGTGAAGAAACATATGGAGTTTGGTCCCCACGAAGGAATGGATGCACATGTTTATACATAAAGTGGATACAATTCCTAAGAATTGGTATCTAGAGCTAGAAATGCATAGAAAAACAACAAACTAGGACGAACTGACTCAGAGGTTCAAGGTAACATTTAATTTTTCACATGAATCTCCATTAGTATATGCATCCCTATAGGTCATTCAAACCAAGATATTTTCATAAGAAGGGACAATGGAGGTGGTATTTGTATGTAGTGCACACAAATATTCTATGCATGTCCATGAATGATTGGAATGCTTGATCCAGGTGGATATTGGTGGCTAACCACCCGTTTAATATTCTAACTAGCTCATCTAGATAGTTTTCATATCAACACGTCTCTTTGTAATGGGGACATTTCTTTTTAATTTTGGTTTATGCATGTACGAGGTTGTCCCAAAGCCCTACACAAAATCCAGGTGGATATTGGTGGTTGTCCTCTTATTCCAACTGGCTTATTTTGAAATTTTTCATGTTGGCACATCTTTTTGTACTTCCAGTGCCATTTTGGGGCTCTAAACAACATTTTCTTGGCTTGCAACCATAAAAATGTAGACGGAGTTAGATTTTGATGACATAATGTATATTTCTTGAAAATACCTTTCTAGTGAGCTATCACTCGCCTAAAACAGAGATCATATGCAAAAGTTACGACCCCGAGAATTTAATGTACTAACTTACCCCAACGAGGCCCACATGAATTTTGGCATTTCATCTCCTATGGTTAATTTTTTGGATGTCTAGGGTTTTGGAATTCATGCTATCATAAAAGGGCCTTCATAGCCTCATTGTAATCATCTTCTAGTGAATGAGTGTAGCTGTCACATCTCTTCTCAAAGATAAAGCTTCCACCATTCTAGTGAGTCTTTCAGTCTGCATTTTTATAGTCTCTTTACAATTATTTCATTACTAAAAATTGTGTGTTGTTGTATTTCTCTGTTTCTGGCAATTTTCATGAGTATTTCATTGTAATATCTCCTCTTTCATTTCGTTCTGAAAATAATCCGGATCAGTGGTATCAAAGCAGGTTGCTCTTGATCGTTTTTCAGCACATGTCCCTGGTGAGGCTCGAGTATAGCCAGTTGGGTCGTGATATTGTCTCTCTTGAGAAAAATCACTCTCACACGCCCATGAAACCATGCATGGAGAGAGAAATGAAAAATGACGGAGCATAAGATTATATTAACCGTTTGCTTGAGAAATCTCTCATGTGACAAAGGTATGAAATGATGGATAATTTTTCACATATCCTTCAATGCTTTCCGATAACAACAAACACATATTCATCAAGCAACCATTTTAGAGGAATCTCCTCCTTCAAGTTACAAGTTAATTTTGATATTCCCATATTTGAAGGTGAGATAGATGTGGATGCCCTAGAAAAGTGGTTAAATCTATTAGAAGGTTATTTCTATGTTCAAAATTTTTCTGAAAAGGAAAATATCACCTTTGCACTCCTTAAAGCTCTCCCCCATGTCAAAAATTGGTGGAAAACTTATTGGGAGAAAAGTTCCACAGAAAAATCTAGAATATAAGGGTTCGAGCCCACTTGGTATTTTTTTGTGGATGCGGCCAACGAACAATACTACCCTGTTTATCTCTCGTACTCCAAAGGCTCGACCTTGATAACAATCTTATTCAAATATCTAGTTTAGCACTACCCCCGAAGCTCAAATCAATGCGTCTATCCATATTAATAAGATATAATTATAGAGATGACACACATTAATGGGAAAATTTAAGATCGTATTTAGCAAGATCCTCGTACCCACCTGAGTTATGGCATACACATGCTAGGTGGATGTCTATTGTGAGTTATAAATAAAATACTCTTTCAAAATACAACTTGCACCGTAACATTTTGAAACATAGTCAGTGAAGTTTTAATTTCATCTAAACTCCCTCGCTTACTGATATTGCCTACTCTGTTACTGCAACTTCTTGTTTACCAGTAACCTTAGAAGTTCGGTGTACTTCCAGGGTGTCGTAGGCCCCGAATCATCATCTTGACTGATCAAAAATCTGGTGACTGAAATGATTCCTCATACAGGCAAGGACCATTGCCCCGGATTTGAAGATATCTATAGGATATTCGACTCCACAGAGTTTCCTCAAGATGACAAAATTTTATAGGTATACCATAATATCTTGAAAAGAGGTTAAAAGGGTTCACCTGGGAAAGCAAAGGATCGACAAAATAGATGAAACACTAGTGGGTGGACGAAGATGAAAACCTTAAACAAGGTAAAAAAATGGTCCCCACCCACATGCTTAAAACTCCTTACAAGCAGTTGGTGGCCATGCTCTTTCATTTATACAGGGAATAAAAGAGTACGCACTTCCAAATTGACTGGTTACCTTTGGCACACACCATCATTAGAATGGGACAAATCTTCAACTGGGTGGATATACTAGCCTTTAAAATATGCCTGCATGCAAAGAATATCCCAAGTATGAAGAAGCCATGTTTTTATATGTCTTTTTATATGATAGACGTCATTTTTTCATTAGTATAATTTCCCAAATTGGGATGGAATTGGGACTGAAGTCAACCCCCCATTCATGTTTATTTCTCCCAATTATGGAGCATTTTAGAAAAAAAAATTATGATATTTGCAATTTATTCCTTGCCCCTCTTCATTCCATCCTTTTTGTCTTCCCCATACATAGGATATCCTTTGAGGCTATACATTGGATGAAAGGGGTGGCCGATTGGTTTTTCTACAAGTACTATTCATTTATCAGGGTTTATGGGACCACCGAGGCCCCAAACCAATTACTAATGAGGGAAATAGTGTACCAAACGATGGGGTCTGGCGTCACCACACTTTTGCAAACCAACAATAAGAGGTTGTGTCCAATCGTCCCTCTCCACTTTCGAAGTTATTCCATCTCCAATGCTCAACATGCAAGGATGGAAGATGAGACCCTACATGAGTTCATCATGTGCTTGGGTGAGCCTAAAGGCCATGATCCTCATGAGATGTCTGTCATTCATGTCATGTTTGTCGGCCTCACTCATCCAAATATTCATGGTGTTTGCGAAAACTTGATGAAGTCTTGCACTAGTTTCCCCATGATGCTACAAAGCGAAAACTTGATCTCGAACAAGAAGAATTCAAGATGGAAACTTTATCCCAATTCTAGAAGTTGTGTTAGCAAGAACAAGATATAGGCAATGCCAAAGACCACTAGAATAACAAAAATGAAAAACATCTTGAACATAAAAGGCTCCAAGCGGAGAACGATTATCAAAGAAGACAGACTAAGGAGAATAACATGATAGAACATCAGCGCGTGGCACATCAAGCCGCTCTGCAAAATAAAAAATAAGAAGAAGACAAATATTTGGCAGAGGACGAGGAAGAAAAGAGGCTAGCTAATGAATCACAATCCAATAAACTAGCTAAAGAGGAAGAGGAAAAGTGAGTGGCCGACGAGGTTGAATCAAAGAGGAAAGTTGATGATCTTTTGAAGAAGAATTTAAACTACGCCCCAATTACTCTGTCGACACCGAACCTAGGAATTGTGAATATACCTCATCCAAAGTACACCCCCATAAGCTCCATACTAGGAGATTCCTCCCTCTCTTCCCAAGCTCTAATTTTTGAAGGATCTATAGTCACTATTGGAGACTACTAATTTGAAAACAGAACTAGAAGCATGGAGAAGATATCAACGAAAATAAAGAGAGGAGAAGACACCAAGTATAAGTTATATGCAGGAATGATATTGGAATGGAAGGTAGAGCCCGATCCTAAATAAAACATGGTCCAAACAACTTCAACGCTCAATGCCTTTGCATGATTAAATTCCTCCTCTGTCCTGAAGGTAACTAATTCCCTGAACATTTCCATGAATCGAGTACTAGAGATTGAAACATAGTTGAAAGACATAAAATACCAATTCTCCATAGACATACAGGAAGTTGTCAAAGCAACTGGAGGTTTAAATTCAGGTAAGATCAATGGTGCTCTATAGGCACAAAGAGACCACTTGAATGAAGAGTTTGAAAAAAGGATGCAAATCCTACATGAGACCAATAGAAATGAGTTAGAAGTGGAAAGACATAAACTCAATTCCTCTCTGGAAAATACTAGAGCCTCGATATGTACCCTGGAGTCCATCAAATAAAAATACCTGGCTGCCAGAAAAAATTAAGTGAGGAAAGGAATGAACTCCTTAATCTATTGATCAATATATAGGTAGAGCGACAATAACAACTTAATTTGTAGAACACTTTGATAGAGACTCAAGGAAGGTATCGAGAAGGTAGAAATGATTTTGAGGAGATGGTTAATTGGTAGGACATGCATCAACCTCCACCTACCTCCCTATTGATATATTCAAAAAGAGAAAGACTCAAGTATCATATGCTTTTTGACACCAACAAACCTCTCTTCATAAGTGTCCACTCCAGACAAGGAGTAGTTGTTGACACATGTGCACAACTGTGGAAATAAGCTAATGATCTCATCATAGAGGAAGGGGTACATCCATTGCAGTCTATAGATGAAACGACTTATGTTATCACCATAGCATTTGAAGTGGAATATCTAAAGAAATACATACACGTGAGCATTTAGGATCTGATATTGTTTGAAGAAATATCAATTGAAGAATATGTGTTGTTTCCTACCTGTCTCACCCATAAGATTCAATCCTTTATAAATGCCACAAGGGAAAATTTATCCCAATAAGTATCCGCAAAAATATGTAATGAAGAATCGATATTAGATAGATTGCAATCAAGAAAATTCAAGAGCATTTTAAACGACTACTCAACTTGGAAAGAATATCAATACCAACAAAAGGAGCGGACCATGTCATGATTACATAATTCCATAGTTCTTTCCAGATGTTTTTTCTTCTGATATTGTAATCTATTATGGAATATGAAGAGTCTTTTTGTGAAGAGGCCCAAATTTTCATGATTACCAAGAATAACGATTGTAAGCATTCTTCCCTCACTATATAAAGGGAGCACTGCCCATTTGAAAGGGATTTTGGTTTTGGAAGCTAGCACAACAATATTTTTACTGCAAGATAATTTGAATCCAAGAGACATTCTAAATTTGAATATTATGGTATTGATATGCGTGAATGAGATTATTGTGTTTATGCATCTCTCTATTTGTAGTCTGTGAATTTTATTTGATGAATTACTTCTAAATTAATGTTTTCATTTTATAGTTATCATGGTTTTTAGGATGATTACAACGATAGTATAATGTCAATAAATTTATCAATTCTTTGGTTCTAACAGCTTATGCTATAAAATTTATGTATCACCTGCCTCATGACTTTATTCCACTCAAGTAATGCACATTATTGACTATATTAATTTATTTTTCTAGTTAGCTCCTGATTAGGATATATTAATTTAAATAGTATTAGTTTAGAGACTGAATTTTAGAATAATACTCATACTTCTTAGTTTAGTTTTAGTTAGTTTTGTTTACTTCTTTTATATTATCTTTTAATTCATTTGAGAACCTTTGGTTCTCATATTCATATTTTGTTAATATTTTAGTTAGTATTTTAGTTAGTTGGTAACTAGGACAAACATTGGTCGGAAGCACTATTCCAAACGAGAGTGGGTCTAACTAGGACCTGCCACCAGAGTTTTTCCCTCAACTGATTGAACGGGTCATTTTGGACTGTCAACTGAAATGACGCTAGAAGGAGGGCCACATAACTGAATGGATACAAATATAAATTTTAATTATTCCTATTCTACCTCACAAGTAAGATTTTCCTCCATGATTGATTCCCATTAATTTATTTCGAACATAATTTCTTCCCGTCAAAATATACGATGAACACTACAACTCAGGTCAACACTCACCACATTCTCTCTCATCCTGAAACATCTTTCTCTTCTCCTCAACCTCATATCCAAACTATCCGAGAGATAGAATATTTAGTCAAGTGCTCGAACGAATGAACAAATCGTGCACTGACTAGACAATGTAGAAGAAACACCAGACATTTTCCCTTAGATTACTCTCTGCCTGAAAATCAGGAAGACCTTCAACATATATATCCCTATTTCATTGACCCTTACTCCTATCAAGAAAATTGTTCGGTTGGGACCCCTGAATATCACATTCCTAAAAGTACTTCCGATTTCCCCGAGGATTTGGAATTTAATATTGATTATTATATACTCATCCACGGAGTAGGAGGTAGACCATCCTCACCTCCCGAGTGACCCCCACACGCTCACATAAATCATTCGAAGGACAAATCCGAAGAAGGGAGTAGATCTGAGAGTAAATTCGAAGATAACCCCTATCAGGTCGTTGTATATCAACCCCTAAACATGTATCAAAAAAATGTGAACCAAAATCCTCCACCCTACCAGCCTTGGTTGTTTTTTGATGCGGTCGTTGTTCCAGGAGTTTAGCATGACATGCCTAGACACCTTGAGAAATTCCTGCCTAAATTTGACCCTGAAAAAAAGGATTTAGCCAAGAACCATATTAATAATTTCATGTTGGCTATTAGGATACAAAGCATATTCCACGAAGACATATTTTGTCATATGTTTCCCCTTACCTTCAAATAAGAAGAATTGACGTGATATTTATCTCTAGAAGAATCCTCCATTAAGAATTGGAAAACTTTTGAAAATTCTTTCCTACGAAAATATGGGAAAAATAAAACACCATCCACCCAGGTTATTGAACTATCAATAGTCAATATGGATTCAAAATAATTAGTTACTAATTATAATAAATGGTTCCTCACTTTGTTAAAACGAATCCCAAGGGACTCAAAACCTACTGAATATGTCACTATTTAATTTTATACCTCTGGTTTACCCATGTCCATGGGCATGTATGTAAAAACTTATAAGAAGGATACTCTAGAAGAATCTTTCCAAGAATATGTTAAATTTGAAAAAAAATTGTTAACTTTAAAAGGTAGTTTCGACACATAACCATCTAAAGATAAAGGTAAAAGTAAAATCTATTCATCTAATTCTGGTGAAGATAAAAATCCCTCTGATCAGATGGATATGGAATCTCTTCGAAGAATCATCAAAAAACTATCCAACGACTTGGTTGACCTAAAAAGGGGTAATGGAGAGGGATCTTCCAGTCATAAAAGGTTTTTTAATTCCCCCCAAAAGAAAGATAGTACACTCCCCCAACAAGAAAAACCACCCCCTCTCAGACGAAATGCATCAATATGGAAGATATTTTCCAAGCCCTTCAAACCTAGGTAATAAAGAATATGAATGAAACCACTAATGAGGGAGATGGAGGTCAGGAACAACAAGAAAAACCCAAAGAATATGGCGAACCAATTGAACAACAGTTAAACTCATTTTGGGACATATCTTTTGGAGAATATGAAGAATAAGTAGTGCACATCTCAAAAAACATTGTAACCACTAGGAGTGCTAGTAGGAAGATTCCCAATGACACCCCTGGTGTCCCTAATCCTGCTTCTCCCACTACCACTACTCCCAAACAATCTTCTCTTTCGACTAGTACTACCCCTAATTCATCTAGGAATACTTGTTCCAATCTCAAAACAATAGATAAAACAATGAAACCAAATATTTCTCCCACACCCTTGGCCAAATTAGAATATGACTTTCTAGAAGATCTAAATAAAACAAAAGACAACATTTCTTTGTTTGAACTCATGAAAATTCAACCAATCAAAGAAAATTTCATCAGAACACTGCAAGGTAAAACTTCTCCTATCTCTTGGGAATCAAACTCTATAAGCAAAAGGGGAATCACCAAGGTAACGTTACCTAAAAATAGTACCCCATCCAAAATTCAGTTCGTGACTAATGCCTCCTTAACATGTCAAAGATCCAGGTCCAACACCCCTCCTTTTCTCATGAGTTTTGAAGTACTCAATAGGAATGTTAATAATTGTATGGTGGACTCAAGAGATTTGTCTAATGTACTACCCCTTAAATTCCATGAGAATATTAACATCAAACACAAATGGTCTAACATTCAGATCATCCAGTTAGACAGAACTAAATTTAAGGTGATTGGAGAATTGAAAAAGGTTTTGATCAAGATGTCTGCTAACCTGAAAGTTCATCATGCCATAGATATAATAGTAGTGGACATTCTAGATAAATATTACATTCTATTAAGAAAATATTGGTCATGTAAATGTGGATGAACCTACATAGATAAGATCTAACTAGAAAAGGACATACACAGTTTGCAGAAAAATGACAAAAGACAGAAATGAGAGAGAGAGAATCAAACAATTTTATTAATTGTATTCCACACTCAAAGAGTGAATAATTTACAAAAAATACAGGTTACATGAGTAACTAATGTGTCATACTAGTGAAAAAATTCTACAATGAGTAACTAATGTGTCATTACATGAGTAACTAATGTGCCTCCCATGGAAAAAATTCTACAATGTGTCTGGATCGGAAATGCTTTCCCTAATAGATGGACTCTCATGATATAATCAAGTCTTAGTAGATCATGAATACTAACTTAAGAAAACTTTCATAACCAATTGGGGAACACATCCCTATAGGAATATTCCTTTCAGATTGATAAACATTGGAGCCATGTTTCAACGAGCCATGGATATTTCCTTTAGAGGTCTCCTGGGAGAATATATGGTAGTGTACCTATATGGCATGACCATCTTATAAAAGAATAAAGAGGACCATACATCTCACTTAAGGAAGGTATTTAATCAATGTAGGAGATACAACATCTCTATGAACCTCAATAAATCCATTTTTGTCTTGAATGAAGGAAACATACTAGGTTTCACCATCTCCAAACATGGTATGCGGATTGAACCTGACAGGACCAAAGCAATCGCTAATATCCCTCCCCCTCACAAAAAAAAATATATGCAGTCGTTCCTTGGAAGGATAAAATTTGTGATATGGTTCATACCTAGTTTTGATGAGATCGAAAAACCCCTACAAGATATGATAAAAGATAATGTTGAATTTAAATGGGGGTGTAAATGCTTTCGACAAAATCAAAGAAGATATTTTTCAAGCGTTGACACTGTTGAGTCTAGATTTTGATCGATATTTCATCATCTATAAGTTTTCATCCCATATTGCATTTGTGAAGGTCCTAACATAGAAGAACTCAGAAGGAGATGAGTTTCCTATGGATTTTATGAGTTCAGGCCTACAAGGAGCTAAGATTAATTATCCTAAATTTTATAAACATGCATATGTGGTTTTCAAATATGTCAAACACTTTATACCATTCTTAATCAAATCTAAAACTAAGGTTATTTTTCCTTACCCAGTTGTTAGGAACCTCCTAGTACAAAATGATTTGGCAGAAAAGAGAGAAAATTGGATTACGGATCTACAAGAATATGACCTAGAGATCAAACCTGTGAAGATCGTTAAAGGATAAGGGCTATGCAAACTAGTTGCATAATTCCCTTGTGTTGAGTCTGATGAAGATTCTCTCTACCAAGATTCTAAGCTATTTTAAAAGGAAGTATGCTAAATCCCAGTCAGTTCAGACCCCTGGTTCTACGAAATGAAATATTACCTGACTCATGGATTGGCTCTACATTATCTGGACTCGAAGAATAAAATGGCTTTAAGGCTCAAATCCACCCAATATTAGATGATACAGGGAATTCTATGTAGAAAAAATTATGATGCCATATTTTTTAGATGCCTAGAGAAAAGGGATGTTGAGAAAGTCCTACCCGAGCTCCATGATGGACCCGCAGGAGGACATTACAGTGGGGATATTACTACACACAAAATCCTCAGGGCATGATATTACTCGCCTTCCTTATTTAAATATGCTCATGCATATGCAAGGAAATGTGAGCAATGCCAAACCTTAGATGGAAGAGAAAAGAGATATGTTTTTCCCTTATATCATATCATCATTGAATTCCCCTTCCAGTAGTGGGGATTGGACGTTATTGGGGAGATCAATACAAACTCATCGCAGTTGCATAAATAAATATTGATGATTACTGATTATTTCACCAGATGGAGTGAAGAAATCCCTTTGAAAACCATCAATGAAAATCCAATGATTTCATTCCTTGAATCACACACATTACCAGGTTTGGAATTTTGGACATTTTAGTTTTTGATAATGCTAAGTATTTTTCTTCTCTTAATCTTACTAAATTCTCCCTTAAAACAAACATCAAGGTTATGTACTCAGCGAATTAATATCCACAAGGAAATGGTTTAGCAGAGTCCACTAATAAGAAACTCATTAAAATCCTCAAGGATACTGTCAATGATAATCAATTAAATTGGCATCTTGCTCTTCATAATGCTCATTGGGATGATAAACTAAATCCCAATTCATCCATTGGTAACTCCCCCTTTTTCCTAGTTTACTGAAAAGAAGCCACAGTGCCAACCCATAATTTCCTATTAACTTTACAATTGGCCCAATCCATCCAAGATGAAGCCTGTATGGTAATGCAAGAAAGGTTAAACATCCTCCTAAAAATTGAAGAAGAAAGGGAAAAAAATAAGTTGAACTTGACTCAACACCAAGAAATAGTTAAAAAGTGGTTCGATAAATCAAATGTAGGAAACAAATATTTTCAAGAAGGAGACCTTGTTGTCAAGTGGGACAAAGCTAATGACTTTAAAGGAAAATACTCCAAATTCTAGAAACTATGGCTAGGACCCTATCTGATCCATCTAAAAATAGGTCCTGGGACTTTCAGGTTAAAAACATTATAGGGATATGGGGAATAAATCCTTGTCAATTGCCAAATACTGAATAAATACTTCTCCTGATTGCCTATGGTGATGTATCTCTATACATAGTAGTTTTTCAGTTGTAGTTTTATTTTATTTTTTATTTTCAATAATATGACTATTGTTTGAGTTTGTTCCTTCCTTTTTATTCACATTTCTAGTTTACAATAACCCCCTCCAACTGTCTGCTACTTTGGACTAGGCATCCTTTCGCAATAGGGACCCAAGACCTTATGACCTATGTAAGTGCCATCTCTAGAAAGTATCTTTCTATTGGTGACTATCTAACCGATCAAAGATCCATGTTTATCCTCATTAACAAATGACAGAACAGAAAAGAGGAATGCGTTCATATGTACCAAAAGAAAATATTCTCACCTTCAAATTTTGTACCTTTCGACAGTTTCCATCTATTATTTACTCTTCTATGACCACTCTCAGGTCTCGTTGATGTTCCTTTCAAGTTTCTTGAAATATCCTGAATTCATTATCTTCGACATAAATCCAATGTCTCTACACATTCCCAAAAATGATCACTCGAATTATGTGGAAGATCATTGATAACAGGTTTTTCTTTATGTCTTGCATACAGACCATTGAATGTGGGGTCCTTAAGATAAGTGCTTAATGGATTTTTAAAAGGTAATGTTTGCTTCTATCTAATTGAAGTCACTCTCTCTTTTTGGAACCCAAAGATAATTGGTCCTTCCTAGTAAGTCTCCATTTGTTGTGGGTCATTTCACAACAACACCCCCATATTTTTTTAAATTTTATGGGTCCCTAAAATCTTTTGATCTTTTTCTTTTGCACCTATCTTTTACCCTACAAAACCTGCATCCTTACTTCACTAAAATAACGCAAGATTAACTGAAATTTGTTTTAGTGTCGTGTTCGTCAAAGTCCCATTTTCACACATTAACTTAATCTTCGATCTTTGCACTCCGATGAATCCTACTCTCACATTGTTTTCCTTTCACGTAGTCTCAAGGCTTGTTGTGACCTTTCAAACGACCACCTCCCAAGTGGCATCGAAATATTGGAATGTTTACTTCCTATTTTACCGTTTTCAAACGAGTTGTTTTTATTTCTTTTGGGACATAATAATGTTTCTAAAGTATCAAAGGAATATTACCTTCGATACCTTCCTTGTCAGGAGCCTTCTTAAGCCTGATCTCAATGAACTCTAAAAAGAAAACTCTGATGGCCTCTTGGCCCTTCTCACACATGTCCTGCACATTATCCTAGGCTGAAATAATATTCTTTGATACCATTTTCGTCGGATATAAAACACCTCCACATCCTTCAAACCTCCAAAAACCATGTCCTGAAATCCTATAAAACATATAGTTTAGCACACCTTTCTAAAAAAGAATAGTGAATATTATGTCTATACCTTCCCCTTGGGTTTTAGTTCATCCCTCATCCTGATTTACCTCGATGTCAATACCCCGATGAGTCCCACCTCTATCTGTATCACTATTTATTAGTTAACTCACCAAGGCCACTCATTAATCCAAGTAAAGGGAATATGCCTTCGATACCCTTCCCTTCAATGTTAAAAAGAACCATGATATCTTGTACTCTGAATGCTCAACCCCGATAACGGTCTTATTTCAAGATCTGGTTTAGCACTACCCTCGATGCCTAAATCAATGTGTTTATCTGTATTAATAATATTTAATTATAAAGATGGCATGCATTAACAGGAAAATTTAAGGCCATATTTAGCAAGATCCTCGTACACACCTGAGTTATGGCATACTCGTGCTAGGTGGATGTGCATTGCAAGTTATAAACAAAACACCCTTTCATAACACATATTTCACTGTAAGCTTTCAAAACATGGTCCATGAAGTTTTATTTTCGTCTAGACTCCCTCATTTACTGAGATCTCCTACTATGTTACTGCAACTATTTGTTTATCAATAACCTTCATTTTCTATTTCTTAACCAGTTTTTCATTATTACAACTAATGTGTAATACTTAAGATAATTTGATATTTGTTTTAATGTGTTATTGAGGGATAATTTGGTTATTCATCATGGCAAGCCAGAACCCAAAAATATATAGAATTTCGGTGTACTTCCAGGGTCTCGTAGGCCCTGAATCATCATCTCGAGCAATTGAAACTCTGGTGACTGACACGATTCATCATACTGACAAGGACCATTCCCCCGACTTTGAAGAGATCTACATGAAATTCGAATCCGTAAAGCTTCCTCAAGACAACGAAGTTTTAGATGTGTACCAAAATATCCTGAAAAGAGGTATCCACCTGGTAGCTGGAGGCCACAATTATTCCCATGCAAAACGACAACATAGTGGTTCCTTTGGAAGTTCGATTCTTCTATGGTGAACATCAATATAAAGTAGGGGGCGTGAGTGGCTTCTCTCAGAACAGAGGATATTATCTCCAGATATCAATTTACCGCTCCCACTTGCTCATTGAATGAGCCTTTCTTAAAAGGGTTCACCCATGCAATTAAAGGACCAACAAAACATATGAAACATTGTTGGGTGGACGAAGATGAAACCCTTAAACAAGGTTAGAAATTGGTCCCCGCCCATAAGATTAAAACTCCTTACAATATGGTGGTGGTCATGCTCTATCATTTATATGGGGAAGAAAAGAGTATGCACTTCCAAATTGACCGGTTACCTTTGGCACACACTGTCATTAGAACGAGAAAAATCTTCAACTAGGAGAATATCCTAGCCTTTAACATATGCCTTCATGCAAAGAATCTCCTAAATATGAAGAATCCATGTTTTTATATGTATGCTTATATGATAGATTCCATTTGTTCCTTAGTAAAATTTTCTGAACTGGGATGGAATTGGGACCGAAGTCAATCCCCCATTCATGTTTATTGCTCCCAATTATGGAGCGTAAATTTCAGAGAATATTTTTATGAGATTTGCAATTTATTCATTGCCCCTCTCCATTTTGTCCTTTTCAGCTTCCCCAAACACATGATATCCTTTGAGGCTAGAAATGGGATGAAAGGGGTGGTCGATTGGTTTTTCTGTTGATACTGAGAGGGGGGTGAATCAGTATCAAGTACAATTTAAAAACCTTTTTCAACTTATACTTAAACCATTAAATTATATCCAATGAGCAATGAACAATAGTATAAGAGTTACACCAATACACCACAATACACCATGCACAATATATGAGAAATAATCAATAGTTTTCGTTCAAGAGAAGTAATGACTTCCAAAGGTAGATACAGCTTCCAAATGTAAAGGGAGGGATAAACCTCCAAGAGGAAGATACAATCCTCTAATATCAAGAGATATTTGAACTCTCCATCCTTGCCTCTTCCTTCCACCCAAGAATATATGAGAGATAATAAAACTTTACATTAAATCATCACCATCAACCAATCATCACATAGAACCTAATAATGCTTCTTGAGATTTCTTCAATTTCTAAAGTTCTTCAATTCTTGGAGTACTCTGATCCTGTAGATAATATTACTCAATGTATTCTCTGAAACTCCTCCAATTTTCACTCCTTGAATCCTCCCGAAAAAGAGGTTATAGAAAGAATGGTAGACTTTATTCAATTCTGGTATGTTCATAAAACCCAACTTGTACAACATTCTCCACGCTCAATATTTAATATCTAATTCTGAAACTCACACAAAAGAAAGTAAAGTCCATACTATTTCCAATGGAAGTGGTCCCACTTCATTTGGATTCTGTATTAAGCAGTTATGATTGTTTTACCCAGAACACTTGTTTATTGACTAGCTTCAAGACTGGTCACAAACCCTATCTTCCACAGAGTGTATCTCCATAATTATAGTGAATCAAGAGAGGAAATTTTTACTAGAGGTACCTTGATATGTCTTATCAATATTATAGATATTTCACCATCTGAATCGTTCTAGAAAAAAAGTTATAGCAAAAATGGTAAGATGACCTGAAAATAACATACATTAGAACACATCACCAAAAGACTTCATCCTCCCTTGAAATATGGCCTTCTTTTCTTCTTATTTCCACTGAAATTCGACTTGTATCAAAATGAATGTATAATGATGTTTATTTATACCATTTATGTCACTTCATTTTAACATTAGGGCTGACCTGACACTTTCTTATTTTGTAATTCTTTTCTTTAATTATCTTCAGGGCCTACATGTAC
>ML791135.1:18299-43566 GCA_009831015.1 Picea engelmannii
GGTTCACGAAATCATTATTACCCCAGATCGCTCGTGATGTTGCCATGGGCGGCGTGGTTACCGAGGAAGAAGCCATCGCCCGAGCTCAGTACTTAGACTTAGTCTATTCGCAATCCAGTACTCTGTATGAGTTGATACCAAACGCTACCCGTCCCAATAATGATCCATCCAAACCATCAACTTCTTCGCATGCGGATGGAGTTATTGGCTCCGTCAAAACTCAATCTACTACCCAATCTACTGGCATAATCCAACGGCCCGCTACCATGGCCTCTTCCAGTCCGACTGCACCCTCTTCTACCCCCACCCAAACTCAAGTCTCTTATGTGAATGCGGTCCAATCAACCCCTTCACAACAACCCAGGGGCAAGAAGAAAGCGAGAAACAAAACAAAGAAGAACAATAACAATGAACAACCCAAGACCCAACCACAAACCCCTGCTGCCGGAAAACAACCACAGCGAAAACCGAAATTCCCATGTCTCATTTGTGGTGACGATCACTACACTCGAGACTGCCCACATCGCGAAGAAGCGGCTAAATTTTTTAAGGGAAATTCACAACCCGCTGTGCTCACCCAACCCTTTCCGCATAAACAATCCCTGGTTGCACAAACCCCCACGTCGGGGGGCAGTTCCAACCAACCTCATAATGAGGCATCGACAAGCGCACACATTTACATGTTCAACGAGGTTAACCTAACCACTCGTTCTGCGACATACAACACACCAGTTAAACCTGATAAGCCGAAGACTGCTAACGGTTCTTCGCCAGATCCTTTACCATCTGCTGTGAATCCTCCGTCTGTTAGCCCTCCATCCAGGCCACTTCAGATTGAGAAACCTTCCTTTGACTCCATCTTACGCCCTCCTAAGAGCACCATCCAAAAATCCACTTTCAATCCTAATTCACGAGCTGCCCAAAACTACAATATTGTAGAAGATTTGGCCCAAGCCCCGTGTGCTATGTCTGCATTGGAGGTGTTACAACACTGTCCTAACCAACGTAGGACGCTCTTAGCTGCTATCGGTGCCTTTGATCCTGAGTCATCCAACTACATCACGTTTAATCTGGACGACCATCAACCAAGACTCTCCCACCAGCTAGCCTTCCAAATCGATGTTGTTGTTCATAATCAACAAATCCATCGAACCATTTTGGACGAGGGAGCCTCCACCTATGTCATGTCTCTATCCTGTTGGAAAGGTTTGAAATCACCTGCCCTTAACAAATCCCCTATGATGTTATGTGCTTTCGATGGATGAGGTTTCCATCCTCACGGATTATTGCAATCCCTCGCCATTCAATTGGGCGGCAAAACTGTTACCGTTGATGTCGAAGTGGTCGACGCTCCCCTTGATTACAATCTATTACTCAGAAGAAGTTGGTTCTATGCTATGACTGTTGTTGCCTCGTCGGTGTTTTGATGTGTACAATTCCCTCATCAAAGCAAAATTATCACCATCGATCAACTTGACTTCTGTACACCCGACGCCCGCATCCCTGCCACCAACAATATTCCCTTTTTGGGAGACCACCTAGTTACGTATGAAAGCATTGGTGTTGGCTTATTGAAAGATTCTAGACTCATGGGTACCTTCCCTACACCACTTCCACCTACTACACCTCATATTTCTGCCGTCAATATGATCTCGACTTTGCCTTATCAATCCCTGGAATCATCTAACCCTTGGATTGTGCCTAGTCCTTTGGAATTCGATGGACTCAGTGACACCATGCCACTTAGCCCAGTCGAGGCCACATACGTAGCTATCCAATCTACCTCTCCCTCTTCGAACACTTCACATTCATTGGAAGCCGACACTTACTCGGTGCCCTCGTGGTTGAATTCCCTATCATCCGCCATTGATTACATTTCCCACATTTTTCCTTCGGACGAATCTATCATGGAAATGCTCAGTATTGACGATTTGCCCTGGGATGACAACCACCACCGATCCTCTTTCCTTCCGGCATTGGAAGAACTACAAGACATACAATCTGTCCTCCCCCCCCGATGTCACCGATGCTCCACAATCCCCTATCCTCACCCAAGATACTTTCTCTGAGGGGAACATGGGTAACATCTCTACCACAATCACAATCGACATATCAGTCAAAGAAGGTGTCGTGGAAAATATTAATCTTGGTGCTAATTGCACGCCCAACGAACTGGTTTCTTACACCGCTTTGTTCAAGGAATTCTACGATGTCTTCGCATGGAGCTACGAGGAAATGCCAGGGATTGACCCTTCCATCGTCATCCACAAAATAAAAACTTACCCTGACGCAAAACTGGTTCGACAAAAACTCTGTCCGGTTCACCCTAAGAAACTGGCAGCTATAAAAGCAGAGGTTGAAAAACTTCTAAAATCCGGCTTTATCTACCCTGTCCCTTTGACAGAATGGGTCTCTAACCTCGTTCCGATCGCCAAGAAACAAGGGACCATCCGTGTCTGCGTAGATTACCACGATCTTAACAAAGCTTGTCCCAAGGACAACTACCCTACACCCTTTATCGATCAAATCATCGACAATTACGTGGATAGCGTGATCTTCTCTTTCATGGATGGCTTTTCTGGATACAACCAGATCGAAATCCTACCTACTGATCAACATAAGATAGCCTTCATCTTCCCTTGTCGAACCTTCGCTTACCGAAAGCTACCTTTTGGCCTTAAAAACACTGGCGCCACTTTCCAGCGAGCCATGTCGTATGCTTTCCACGACATCAAGCATATCACGGAACCTTACCTCGATGACTTACCTGCCCATTCATCCAATCGAACCGACCATATCGATCATTTGCGGGCAATTTTTCTTCGATGTCGTTTTTATCGTATTCATCTGAAACCACATAAATGCATCTTCGCCGTTGAATCCGACCGACTCCTCGGTTTCATCGTCTCCAAAGACGGGATCAGGGTGGACCCCTTGAAGATTAAGGCCATTCTCGCCTTACCCCCACCCACCAACTTAACCCAACTTCAAAGTTTGCAAGGAAAAGAAAACTTTCTCCACCGTTTCATCTGCAATTACGCCGAGATCACTAAAGGATTTATGCGGTTACTACAAAAGAATGTCCCTTTCATATGGGACGACACTGCCGAATGGTCATTCGATGATCTCAAGCATGCTTTGACCCACGCTCCTTTGTTACATCCTCCTGAATATACAAAGGATTATATCCTTTACTTGGCCGCCTCTACCTCCACCATTGCGATGGTGTTGGTTCAAGAGGACACTAACGGTGAAGAACACGTGATTTATTATCTGAGCAAAAGTTTATCCGGACCCAAACTCAGATACTCACATGTCGAGAAACTGGCTATGGAAGCTGTCATTTCTGTCCAACGATTCCGCCACTACATCCTATTATGCACCACCACGGTAATTGCAGACTCTTACCCCATGTACCATGTCTTAACACGTCAAGTACTTGGGGGAAAATATTCAAAATGGATCGTTATTCTTAAAGAATTCTATCTTGAGTTTACAAAGGCCAAAGCCAAAAAATCCCTGGTGTTTGCCGAGCTCATCTGTGCTCTCCCAAGTGCCGATGAACACAATGAACCTAGAGACCCTCTTCCTGACGAGTCTCTCTTCCTCATCAGCACCTCTGACCCCTGGTATGGAGACATCCTCCTTTACCTTCAAACCCAACGTTTTCAGCCAAACGTCTCTCGAGAAGAGCGTCGACGTATACGGCACCACTCTCGCCATTACCTCATCCTCGGCGACACCTTGTACCGCCGTGGTATCGACACTATTCTTTGACGATGTCTGATTCACGAAGAGGCTGAACGCATTCTGAACGATTGTCACCTTGGCGCTTGTGGTGGTCACCTTTCTGGGATGGCCACAGCCCAAAAAATCCTATGTGCCGGCTACTTTTGGCCCTCGATCTTCAAAGATTGCATCGAGGCCGTCAAAAAATGCCCACCCTGCCAAATCTTCAACAAGAAGGCACGCACCCACCCTACTGCGCTGCATCCCATTATTACCATCGACCCCTTTTCCAAATGGGGTATCGATTTCATGCAATGTAAGCCTACCTCAGCCGGGGGGCATGGTTACATCATCGTCGCCGTCGATTATTTCACAAAATGGGCTGAGGCTATGCCTACCTTCCTGAACGATGGCCGTACTGCAGCTCTATTCCTCTTCAACCACATCATTAATCATTTTGGCGTACCGCATGCCATTGTCACCGACCATGATGCACACTTCAAAAACCAGATGATGAGCGAATTACACGTCAAATTGGGTTTTCGCCATGAAAACTCATCCCCTTACTATCCTCAAGCAAATGGACAAGTTGAAGCTATCAACAAAGTCCTAAAAACCATGATCCAATGCATGGTGGGGGAAAACAAGACATCGTGGCATTTACAACTGTTTTCCGCTCTCTGGGCCTATCGCACGTCTGTGAAAACCTCAACCAGATTCACTCCTTTCCAGTTGGTCTATGGAATTGAGGTCGTCCTACCCATCGAGTGCGAAATTCCGTCACTCAAATTGAAAGTAGAACTCCTGCCCCATACTTCTGCGGAAGAAGAACGATTCTTGTACCTATCCAAACTGGACGAAACACGCCGTGATGCTGCTCTCGTCAATGAGGCACATCAAAAACGGATCAAGAGTCAATACGACAAATCTGTCCAACCTCGAGCCTTCGCATAAGGAGACTTAGTCCTCGTTTATGACCAAGCACACGATAAATTGGGAACAGGAAAGTTAGAACCTATGTAGCACGGTCCTTACATCGTGAAGCATGTTTTACACAGAGGTTCTTACGAACTAGTAGATCATGATGGAATTTCCTTAGGAGAGCCCCGAAATGGGCTTTACCTTAAAAAGTACTATGCCTAGATCACCTAGCATATGTACGTTGTACACTTATGTATTTTTAGTTTGGTGTGCCTTTTCTTTCACGTGCTCGAGTCTTTACCGTTGCCACTCATGACTGTGCCTGTGTTTTCATGCGCAGATGACATCTACCTTTCCTATCTTTTTTGGGTTCATGGATGGCGCCAGTGGACATACCCGAAACATTGCCTTGGTGGCATGGGTTATTTATCAGTTTGACGAGGTGGTGAGTTCAGGAGGCATCTGCTTAGGACCAGCAACCAACAATATGGTAGAATATCACGCTGTCATTGGACTGTTAACCCAGGCCTCCTCCCTAGGTATCTCTCATATCATCATTTACTTAGACTCCCAACTCGTGGTTTATCAACTCAACCGCATCTACGCTATCCGTAGTCCTGTCCTGCTACGTTTACACTTGCAAGTTCACCGTCTCGAACGAATGTTCGATTACATTGAGTATAGACACATTCCAAGAGAACTTAATAGTGTTTCAGATTCGTTAGCCAATTACATCATAGACCGGTATTTATCCCACAGATAAGATTCAAGGAAAGCAAAAACTGTACATTACATGTAAATTAAAACACAGACATCATCATGTACAAACTATCGACATCATTAAACTCGAAACTGTATATATATATATATATATATATATATATATATATATATGGCGTGACTGAAATGTTTACATTACATCAAAAGTCTGTAAGAGAACAAAATATTGGGCTCATCCACCCATACAAATCACCAGACAAGGCGTACAAAAAAAGATGATCTCAGGGAAACTCTAATCTCCTCGCGCTACATTATGCTGAGTGTAATATAACACTGTGCGTACTACGCGTCTCAATAGAGAATTGAGATTCTCTGGCACCCCTATAGTGTGTCGCTGCAAATGCAAAGGCACGTCCCCCCTCCGCAGAGGAGGGATACCCATCGTCAGGCCCTGGAGGTTCCTCTCAACCTCCCGAAGGCCCACCACTGGTACTACTGGGTCTGCCACAAGTGGGGCGCTGCCACGACGTCCTGGCACTGGTATGTCCGCTAGGCACACTGCTCCCTTGTCTGCACATTGAAGGCAAAACGTCTGTTAAACACTCTCTTACATACCCAAAAAAAATACATATACATCAAAAAACATAAAAAAAGAAACTGACGACAAGATACGACTTAGTCTCTTACCTGACTCATCCCAATCCTCTCCCTCGGGCAGGATCAAATCCATGCTCCCGCGGAAGTCCACATCAGCATAGGGGAAGTCCTCGATCCAGAGGAAATGCCGCCTCAACCAGGCAAAGAAATCACCAGTGAAACGAAACTCTGACTCCGAAACCAACCTAGGGGATAGGCTAGTCCACCTCTCCATCCGTGGCTCATCCACTGGTCGCACTACTAGCGCAATCTGAGGCTGCATCTGAGGGATGTGCTCCAAGAAAAACGAGACTAGGAAAGAACCATAGCCAAAATGCTTTTGGCTGTTCCTACACCGAGAAATTTGTTCCTTCACATTTCGAAGGAACGCTGCACTCCAGTTGAATAGTGTGGGCTCTAAACACTGGACGCCATAAGCCACCTGTGACCTCGAAGCCAAATGAGCACTAGTACTACCAGTCGCACTAGTGATAGCAAACAGTATGGATCGAAGATCCAGATCCCGGACGTCTTTGATAGGGATCCTGCCCCCTACCAATCGTGCCCCCGGGACACAATGACATGCCAAATACACGTCCACCTGCTCTGGTAAGGTCCTCTGCCCTGTGAAAGCTATAGGAACCCCTCTTTTTGAGAGGCCGGTCAGAAAATACACATCTTCCAACTCGATAGTCAGGAACTGTGCACCAATACGGAATCCCTGTTCATTGATGTCCCAAAGACCAATGATATGCTCAAGCAATAGAACTTCGCTCTTCATTTTTTGCAGTTTGAAGAACTTGAGTAACCCGCAGGCCCTCAAAGAAGCCCACGTACGGGGACTCCGTAGAGAAGCTATATCATCCATTTCATGTTCCCGCTCTTTCCACTCGATCATGGTTGCCGAATATGTCTACAAAACAAAAATTCAAAATTTTCATCATTACCCACGTTTTTGTCATTTCGGAAAAATTCAAAAAGCATTTTAAGACATGAAAACGAATGCCCATGACATCAGAAGGTAACTAATCATCATTTTAGACCACCACACCCTTTAAAATTCACTAAACAATGATTAAAACGTGACGAAAATGAAAAACGTTTTGAGGGGGTGCGTGGGCCCATGAGGGAAGTTTTTTGGGATTTCTTTGGTCAAAATGGTCGACCCGACCAATGGTTAAGGTGTGGGCATCTTAACAACCATTTCCCAATACAATTTCGCGAATAATTTCCCCCGTTTTATTTACTTTCAAAAGGAGGCCGATTTGGTCCAAAATGGTCAACCTAGGGCTTCGTATTTTAAATTAATGATGCTATTAAGATCAATTTTGAACCATACAATTGAAAGAGCAACAAACAAACATCTACCTGGTTCGAACGGTGTGCAAAACGATCAACCGTAGCTTTGGCAGTGAAGAAAACAAGTTTGGCTCCAGTTGAGATTCTCCAACACTCCACAAAATCCTTGCGAATGAAATGGTAAATGAAGTTTTTCAAGTCAATCTATATTTATAAAATTTCATTTTCATAAGCTATGGTCATTTTGGGTTTCTCTACTGGTGAAAATAACTTCACTAATCCCTAGCTTCTAGTTTCTGTCATCGCAGGTTGTTGGCAATCCTAATGCATTTTCCACCTTGTCATGCTTATGAGCATAGTCTTAGTTCGTTCTCGAGCTCGACAATATGAGAACGTAACCGGGTAAACTTTTATCTCTTTTTTGGACCCGTATGAATCCAATCACACGAAAAAGGAACCCCCCTGGAGTCTCCTTTAAACCCTTTTCAGACTCTCTAAATATGAAAAGATTGTCGAGTGACCTTTCTTCCTTTCACACTCGTTAAAAGGTTAGAAAGGGCGTCTTTCGAGCGATAGTTTAACCCTTTTTCGGTCTCGTTCGACTACTGTACGAAAAAGGAACTGAGAGAGTTCCCTTTTAAGTGTTTTTCCAAACTCTATAATCCCAAAAAACCTTCGAGTTCTCTGTCTTTGGACTCGTTAAAACACACATCGACAGACCCATATGGGACTGAACCCTTACTTCTTCCGGTTCATTAAACAAAGGAAGAGGAACTTACCGAAGGTAAGTTATATCAAGCATGTGTTATCCTCCTCGAGCTCATTAAACTAAAAAGAGGTACTCATCTATCTGGATGGGGGAAAAAATTGAAAGGAACAAGCCAAGCAGTGTCTTGAGAACACCATATAGCATTTCTTAGAGTCGCCCTTGAACACGACACTTTGTCATTCTCCCATATCATAATCCGCTGAACCTCTGCACTGAGCCAATCTTTGAGTTTCCTTTCACTCCCTTGGGTCACCCAACGCAAGTCGCAGTATCCATTGCATAATTTTGGTCCATTGCACGTTTTGCTGTTGTGCCTCAATGTTCAAGGGAAGTATCCGCCTCAAGAGTCAGCCATCCCTAATATCTTGCCTCAAAACCTGTGTCAGTCCATGTACTTTTGATCTACCAATTGTATCTCCATATCCGTTTCGTGTCGTTGATGGGGGATACATCAAGGCCCTCCCTCGACGAGTCTATCCCTATTGACTCCAACACATTATCCAGGAATTAGACTTAGAAACCAGTTAGTACTTTGGGACCTGCATGCCCCAATGGCAGGCCGCCTCACATTCGACAGTGGGTTTACATCATTGACCCCTGATCGAATGATTCCACGAGTGTTCGACCTCAGCTCATCTATTCAAATTCGCTGGAATGTACTAGGGTACCTTGGGAATCATCGAGATTAATGGTGATCTCCCCTGCACTTGTTAACGGTTTACCTCATTGACCGGTAATCAAGTGGTTTCTGCCATGTTCGGCGTCAAGACATCCATTCACATGGTCAGATTCGTACCATATTGGGATTGGTATGAATACCCTGGGCTAAGCCATCACCTTGATATATGCTTCGCCCAGGTTGCGAAGGATTTTTATTGGACAATGTCACATGCACTGCTACATAGATCCACTTTGTATTGGTCGTGGCTATGCCTTATCATCTCGTAGATCCACTATGTATTCTTCGTGGCTACGATCTATTTGAGTCACTACAGTATAGATCCACATTGTATCTTTGGTGGCTATACCCCTGTTTGTCAATACAATTATGGATCCGCAGTGTATTTTATGGCGGCCATACCTCACAAGTCTCGATCTCCCAAGCATAGGTATGCCTGCCTTGGGTTTTGATATATGTCATGATATTGGTTGGATGTTTGTGTGCAGATTCCGTCAGGTTCTTCAAGTCTAAACCCTTTCTTGAATATCTACAAAGTACTTCAATCATCAGTCCGCATATTCTGACTTCATACTTTGGGGGGCATTCTGTTACACCTCAAAATCACTCAACTAGATAAGTGTCGCATATGCCTCTCGCTTGTCGCAAGTGTCGCGAATGGTGTTGAATCATCCTATCACAATGACGACACTAAAGAGGCACTTGGAACATCTCATGTACTTGGTTTGAAGGAAGAAACTGGTTCACTGAAGTCAAACATCTCTTAACACCTGAGAGGGCTTCTTAATCAAGAGTTTGGAAGGGGAACGCTCCTCTAAAACTGCCTGAGGAGCGCTGGCGCCCTTCTACCATGCTTCATAAGTGTTGTAGCGCTTCTCCACCCCTTTGCAGAAGCGCTATCTAGATTTGAAGCGTTGGCGCTTCCCTTGACCTTCTCTGGAGCATTCTAGCGCTCTGATGCCCCTTCTGAGGGAGCGCTCTCCATTCTGGGCAAATTGTTAGCCCGGTGAGAAGAATAAGAGGAGAATCATTCGAGTTTGGGAGGCGGTTGAACTCAAATTCTTGGTTTTGTCAAAAGATCTCTAATCTAAGGAGGAGGTTTTCAACTGGTTCTAAACATAACTCAAGTGGTTAGGCCCTTCCCAACCTATATAAGAAAGCTCTATGGTGGTAAAGAGGGGGGAAGAACTGAACATATGAAACTTATGATCTTGGAGGAAACTGACAGTCAGCCAAAGAGAAGTGATCAGTAAAGCTGCTGCCATCCAGGTTGTGGATCTCTCAGGCAAGGGTTGGACGAATAGGACTTGATGAAACTGTCGCATTCGCATCTACGATTGTAAGTACTGCTGTCGTTATTCTCATTAATATGACAAGCTTGGCCTATTTCTTTCTAGTTTGTGTCCGATGTTACATGAACTTATCATTTATTGGTAGATCTGTTTTCAAGCTAATGTCAATAGAGTAGGAAGTGGTTGTATCTTGTTTTGTCCACAGACCTCATCGAGGAGCAAAAGGATTGGAGCGCAACTCGGAGTGTGCAGGGACAAACGCCGATTAAAAGGTACTTCTATTATCCTTCCTTCTCATGCATTAGGCTTAGATAGATTTGAAAGGAAGTCAGTGTCCATGATAAGCATTTTTCTGTCTAGGGTTAAGGTTAAGCCTTAGAGGTCGATCTACTTGTCCGCAGGCAGATTTTCCTACAACAGTTAGATGTTGAGACCATGCCATAATGGATGAATTCACATTGATTGAGGCATTCTTGTCTGTTGGAGAATCCATTATGACACTTTCTTACTTAACCCATCGGACACTGCCTCGGGATCACTTTTTGCTACCCGTGATTTATATGAGACAAGAAACGAAGTGATTTTGTGTGTTGAACTGTGCTATCATATGTTGCCATATTTTGTTTACCCCACTATCCATTCACCTACCCTAACTTATTTGTTAAACAATGAGAATGTCAGCCGAGCGCACTGAGCTAGAAATGTCCAGTGAAGAAGTTCTGAAGAAGTTTATGGCTGATAAATCTATGTCTGAGGGAGTACATGAATCATCAACCATGGGATTTCAGGCTTCCCCTTCAACTAGATGACATTTAAAATGTGTCAACCCCGCGACTGAGAAGCGAAGTAATCACCGCGACTATCTGGATAATGTGAAGTAGATCTTGTCAGTCTTACCGGATTATATCCTACCTTTGGCTAGCGTGGTTAACCACGGAAACATTCCATGAGAATTTGAGTACACATTGATCACCATGTACATTTCGAAGGGGATACATCTAATTGGAAGCCAGTTGGGACAGAGCCCATCCTTATAGAACAATGATTTCAACCTTGGAGACATAAAGAACTATGCCATGCTCGTTCCCCATAGATACCTGATGAAGACCACCAGGAAGAAGCCTCGCATAGTCTCCCAGCCTTGGATAAAGGAACTAGTGCAGTTCACGATACTGAAGATAATGAATATTCCTCATTTTGGCCGACATCAAGAGGTTAACGATTGCATTAAAATCCTCTTTCCGTGCTATCATGGAGGATATATGTGGCTCGAAAGATGCATTATTGTGGATTCAACACTGATCCACCTGATCATAGGACTGAGCATGTAGGGACCCGACAGTTTTACCCAGGGAAGACCTCAGATCACTCCCTGGCACAATGCATTAAGGAGGCATACAGTGAATTTGAGAAGGGAAAGCGAGGCTAAAAGGTAGCCTCCATACAATATGGCACAATGCACCTAGATTTCCAACTCATAGCTGGCAAGCTCATCAGAAAGAACCACCCTACATAGGTCACTAGGTTCGTGGTGTACCTCGCAGAAAAATGCATGGAGGGAATGCAAATGAATTGGGTGAGCTAGCTCATCAACGAGCTTGAGAAAGACTGTCACGAAGTGCAGGATCAGGGATATGAGTTCCATTTTAGTTGTTTTATTGTGTTGATCGCATTTGTCACTTGGCAAATTCCGGATGTAGAAAATTTTCCAAAAATTGAACCATTAGATCCACTAGTAGCTATATTTTCTACCTTATGGTATACGAATGATATTTCGAAGCAATGGAAGTCAAACAAAATGTTACTTTCCTACTATCAACAACTAAAGGTTTCCATCAAGTCTTTCCCATGCATGACAACGTGCACTCTGCACTAGTACAGATCACTAGCTAAGTTCTGCGCAGATCCACACTTTATTTATATCACTTTGCACAAAGACGAGAGTAAGGAAGAGTTACAGTCTTATTATAAGTTGAACGACAAAGACATGGAATAGACCATGAAGGAGTGGTCAATGGAGTTCCTGGTATCGGTTGATGATGTAGAAATCTCCGACCCTGACATCATAGGAAGCCCCTTGGTCACCCAGTTTGAGCATGCAAGACAAACAAGTGCAAAGAAGAAGAAGAGAAAGGAGGAAGTTCAGAACATAGAGACTGATGAGGAGGACAATGTCTTGGAAGAAAGTAGACTTGGCTCACCCATAGGAGGAGGAGGAGATGAATTAAATCAAGAATTAGGAGGGGAAGAAGGAGAAAAAAAAGGAGAAGGTGAAGCTGCATTGCCAAAGGATCCCCTTACCAAGGCAGAAACATCGAATAAGAGGAAGGTTTCTTTGTAGAAACCTTTAGCAAGAAAGAAGACCTGCACAAGTAAGCCCTAGATAGAGGCTACACTCTTGAAGGATGACATCGGTCTAGTCCATGGATTAATGGAGGATGCGTCTGAGGACCTATTATAGAGATATGGCATGAAGCAAGAAGAGATGTACGTAAGAGTTGAGAAGGAACTAAAGAAAATACAATGAGCTATTCAAGTTAGCTGTGCAATACCTATTGTGCACTCCTCGTAGGATATTGTAGAGTTGGGGGATGATCCAGCCCAACTTCGAAGACTTTCACATGAAATAGAGGCTCGAATTTAGCGAGTCCAAGAGAAAAAGGAAAAGGCTACAAAATCCCTCAAGAAAGAGAAAGAGGAAATATTAGAGCAATTAAGAGTTGTGCAGTACTATGTAACTATGTATGAAAATGAGAAAGATGAGTTCCATGTGATGCTCAAGGAAGACAAAGAGAATATATAGAGGGAAAGGGACCGGTTTCTCATAGAGCAAGCTATAGTCAAAGAAGTGGTGAGAAAAGCACTTCACTCTATGCCAGGCTTGGCACAGGAGGAGCATGAGGCATGAAACAGCTCCAAGAAAGGGTAACAGAGTTGGGAACCCCTGCAGTACCAAGCACTCCATAGGAAGTGCGTGACCAGAGGGAGGAAGCCGCTAAGAGAGTAGTGGAAAGGATAAGAGTCCTTGCCTCAGAATGAAAACAGTTGAGCAACAGAAGCGCGTAGACCTATGAACACCTCATGAAATATTGAGAGCTTAGGAATTTGGAAGCGCAACTATAGGAGGTGCAACAACATGGACTGTCAGTACAAGTGAAGATGAAGTCACTCACTACAGTCGAGAGAATGAAGAGATCGCAAGAACAATTCGCTTTCCAATAGAAAATTACTGCCATCCAGGGCAGAGCAATGGAAGTCACACAGAGGCTACAAACGATGCGGGAGGAAGCTTGCGCAATGTATCAAAGGAAAAGGTTTGCAATTGGACCAATTGGTTGTGATAGTGGAACAACGCCTGGAAGGCTCTGTTATAGAGCAATTGATCCATGATTTTGCTGAGAAGTAGGCTCAGGTGAAGTAGCAGGTCGAGTCATATCAAGATAAGCTTAAGTCCTTTGAAGTAGCATTTCCCAGATCTGAGTGACTCGAGATGAGTCACTGGTGAGTGTTGGGGGCCTGTTGGCCCTCGACCAAGTTTTGAGGAAACATTGGTTGGGTTTGACCACTTTTTTACTTCGACAAGCTGGTTTAAGATGGGGCACCCAGGCGAAGTTGAGATCGCGATATTTCACTTGTTTTGTGGACCCAACAAGGAGGTCACTAGGGTTTTGGGTATTAGGGTTTAGGGGATGTCGACCCAATGGTTTACCCATGTTTAGACATTTTTGTAAGGGATGTAAAAGTATAAATAATAAGGAATGTAATGTAGAAGTAGCGGTGTAAGTAGTTAAGTGCAAGGGGCCAGTAGTTCTGAGTTGATTTGTGCAACAAAGTATGTATGTAAGGCTTTGTGCATAATAGAGGAGTTGGTTCTGTGCTTTGACTTGATTTTGGGAAGGTGGATTTGGTGCTTAGTGCATAGATCACCTTTCCAGTGAGAATCTTGGCTCTATGGCTTAGTTCACAAGAGTGGATGGATGTAAGAGATTGAAGAATAATAAAGAAGAATAATTCGTTGGTGGACCTAGCCCTACACTGGGGTGAACCATGTAAATCTTGTGTTGATGGTTTGCTTTGTGCTGTAATGTTTATGCTATGAATCTTCTTAGTGCATTGAATGTTATGAATGATATATATATATATATATATATATATATATATATATATATATATATATATATGAATGTTTAATGCTTTCTATATGTTGAATGTGTTAGATCTGAGTTATGATGCTAAGTGAGATGTGTATTTTGTCATTGTTACTGCGTCGATTTATAGTTAGGGTTTGTTCTGTGATGTGGATGAAGTTGATAACTAATGCATGTTGTTATTAAGTACTCTGTGAAGTAATTGTAATCACAGATCTGTGTCCCATATTGGTTACAAACACTTGAGTCCTGTAACCCCCCGTACCTCCACCTCGGGTGAGACTTTACCTGCTTCGCAGGTGTTTTGAAAAGGGTCGGTAGTTAGGGTTTTTTTGGTGCATTGTTGAAGCGTTAAACCTTGGATATGCCCCTATTCCAACATAGAGTAACCTTCAAGAGAGGAGGAAAAGGCACCATAATATGATATAACTATAACCAACCAAGACACCTAGCACGAAATTTTCAGAATCCCTACACAACATGCACTTACTGTTGGGCATTAGAACATGCAATAGTAGACTATCCACAATTGATGGAAAAATGGCAGGCCATAGGTACTCAAAAACAGAACATGAATATTCAAAATATATCATCCTAGATAAGGGACGAAGGACCCAAACTAGCATACATTACATGTGGAGGAATCAAAATAGGGACAGATGCAACCAATGGAGGGAAACATGCTGAGAAATGGGTAAAGAATTCAACAGTACCCATGCCAACATTCGATCCATGAGATGAAAAACAAACCTATAAAAGAAAAAGGGAGTAACTATTGATAAAAGAGTGGGAAATGTCAACATATTTTGTACCATATATGATCAATAGGCTTCCCACTAAGGACCAGGACATGACCAAAGGATCACTGGAGAAGGTGAATACCTTAGGAATTTTTTTGAAATGTTGCCTAGAGCTCGTCGAAGATGAAAAGGAATTGCATACATTATTCTCTATGATTGATCATTATGCTCAAGGAAAGAAAATCCCTACTGAAAAGAAAGTAGTGAACTAACTATTTCATAAGAATATAACCAACGAATAATTCAGGTTTAGTGCGCATATTGGAGAATACAACATAAACAATTTGATCTTAGACTTAGGGTCTAATGTGAACATGCTACCTAAGAAGACATGGGAAATGATGGGGAAACCCAATTTAGTGTGGTCACCCATTCAATTGAGACTAGAAAATCAATACAAAATAGTACCTATTGGCAGATTAATAAGAATACCAATGAACATAGATGGAGTGTGCATTGTTGCATATTTTGAAGTTATCGAGATTGTGGATGACAGTCATCCATACCCAAAGGTAATGGGACTATAATGGGCCTTCAATAACCAAGCCATTATTAATATGAAAAGGAGAGTGATGACATTCAAATTAGGAGAACTAAAAGTTACTGTGTCATTAGACCCAAATGAAGGAAGAAGGTACATAGAATTGGAAAAGGGAAATGAGATTGATAACCTGTACAACATGACTATGAGGATGCAAGACTATGTTAACCACACTGCAAATGATGCACTGAGTTGGAGAAACATCATTTAGTGTACATCATACTTAGAATAAGTTCTGGAAAAATAGAAGCAAAGGATGCATGAAGTCTCAACACGACGATGTTCAAGCAACCAAATCAGTATGCTGGATTGGAATAGAATCATGCAACCCACATAAGTATGATGGGTTGAAAGGTATAACAACATTTTTATAGATATTTGAAGCAAAGGTATAGGAGAAACGAAGGCTACTGGCATTGGACATTGTATTGAAAGCTACCCGAGCAATATAGTGGGCGAAACACAACTAAAACATAGAAGAATGGCAATAATGTAGGAGACTAATCCAAGTGATATTCAATAGTACCAATGAGGAAGACATGAAATAAAAGTATATCGAGGAATGAAACCTAATGGATCATGTTGCACAGCGTGAAAAACCATGGAAATCAGTCCCAGGGAAAGAATGGATACACAGGTTCATACATACCCTACATACCATCCCAAAGGACTAGTACCTAGAACTGGATATGCGCAGAGATACAAAAGAATGGGATTACATAACTCAAAGGTTCCAGGAAAAATTTACCTTTTAGAGTGAGTCTCCCCTAATAAGTACATCCCTACAGGAGATTAAACATAAAATCTGTACCAAAGAAGAATCAATGGAAGTAATACTTGTATGCGACAGACATAACGCCTCTATGATGGTTCACAATCTATTGGAATGTTACAATGTGACACAGGAGAATCAAGATGATGAATATCCATGCAACATCCAAGTACTAAAAACATAATGGGAACAAATAGTAGAGGGCCCAAAAATGGAATCTACAACATACATGTATTGATTCAAGACACAAAAAGTTAATACTGGGATAGAAGAATGCCCTAAGTTTACTCAGATAGGAGACTGCTGGGATGAGGACACCGTAGAAAAAATATAAAATCTACTGTGTGGATACCAAGACCAATGGCCTACTACATTCTCATATATGAAAGGGATAGAGGGTGAGCTAGGTGAGATGAGGATCCCATTGAAGTCAGGAACTAAACCAGTGAAATAGAGACCCTACATGTTGAATACAAGATATAAAGAAAAAGTAAAGGATGAAATAGACCGCATGCTCAAGGCAGGAGTCATCGAACTGGTTGAGGAGTCAGAATGGATAAGTCTCGTGGTAGTGCAAGACATGACAATAAGGGGTATAAGAATCTTTGTCAACCTAAGGAAACTAAATAATCCATGCCTACATGATTCATTCCCAATGCCATTTATAGATGAAGTACTTGAAAATGTAGGTGGACAAGAAGCCTATTCGTTCACAGATGGTTTCTTAGGCTACCATAAGATAATAATTATGTAGAAATATAGACTTAAGACTACATTCATGACAAAATGGGGAAGTTTTCAATACACAGTAACGTCATTTGGGTTAAAGAACATACCAATGTTATTTTCAAGACTCGTTTTTGTAGTGTTTAAGGTATTTATTCATAAGTTTCTTGAAGTCTACTTGGATGACTAGATTGTATTTATCCCATTATGAGATCATGTCAAATTTCTAATATTGATGTTGGATAAGTGTAGACATTATCATATATCCTTAAACCTAAATAAGTGTAATTTTTACACACCATTTGGAATATTATTGGGATACGTTGTATGTAAGTAAGGCTTAATAGTGGATCCCACAAAGATTTCATTTATTCTGGACTTACAAGCACCCACATTAGTCAAACAACTGTGCGCGACATTGGGTGTTGGCACAAGGGCAGACCCAGGGTTCAATGCTTCAACAACTCATGAACAAAACCCTAACTATCGGCCCTTTTAGAAACACCTGCGAAGCAGATGAAGTCTCACCTAAGATAGAGGCAGGGGTGGTTGTAGGACTCAAGTGTCTACAACCTAGTTGGGACACATATCTGTGATTACAACACTTAAAAGAGAACTTAATAGTTCACATTCATCATTATTTAACCCTTATTCACATCGCAAGTTGAAACCCTAGTTACATAACAACTCAGTATTCAACCAGATCTAAGACATCCAAGCACTTAACATATATATACAGATTAGATCTAGCATCCATTAACATCACTAGGAACTAAGATATTATATCAGATGCATCTAACATACATAAATACAACAACATTAAACATAAATCACATCAATCACACAAGGAAACCATAACACAACATATACGTGGTTCACCCCTAGAGCAGGGCTACGTCCACCAACTCTTATTCTTCTTTATTATCTTCTGTAAATATTCTTACAAGAACAGAGCCCAAAAACCCCAATCTGCATAGGACAGGAGATATGTGCACACCTCACCATATCCTCCTTCCCCTAGTTAGGTCACAACATAAAGCCTTCTTACAAAGTCTGAACACCAGCTTCTTACAATCACTTGCACTTATCTCTGCAAGTCCTAACACATAGCATGCACAAATCCTCTAGCTCCGCACTAAGCCACAAATATTCACTACTACTTCACTACTACTTCACTTATTTCTTACATCGCCTAGATATCTATTTATACATTACAAAGGGCCAAAGCATGGGTAAACCCATGGGCCAACATCCCATAACCCTTTACATAAACCCTAACCTAAAAATCCCACAAAAAGGTGGAGAGATCCCGCAATCTCTGCTTTGCCTGGCACTCTGTCTTCGACCAGCCTGTCGAAGTCCCAAAATCGGTCAAACATGACCCAAGTTCTCCAAAAATTGGTCAAGGGCCAACATGCCCTCAAAACTCACCTGTGACTCGTCCTGAGTCACTTTGATCTGGGTAACTCTGCCTCTAAGGACTCGATATTGGCTCAAACTTCTTTGACCTACTGCTTAGCTAGAGCCTACTTCTCAACAAACTCCTAAATGACCTTCTCGGTGACAGGTCCTTCCAATTGTTGTTCAAGTGAGGTGACTACTTGTTCTAGTTGTGCACATTTTCCTTCAATCTCCTCAAAAAGTGTGTAGGATTCATCCTGTACTAGATGGAGTCTTTGGGTTACTTCCATGACCTTATTATGAATGACATGGGCCTGTTGTTGAACCATGCATTGTTCCTAGGATATTTTCATCCTCTCGACTGATGATAGTAGCTTCAACTATGCTTGCACTGTTGTTGTTTTCTGTTTTGCCTCCTCAAGCTATGAATCCAGTGTCCTGAGCTCAGGGTCCTCTACAAGGTGCGTGTAGGTCTGTGCACTTTGAACACTGAATTGCTTGCATTCCAAGGCTAATGCCTTGATTCTCTCAATGACACCCCTCGCAGTTTCTTCACTTAGATATCGCACTTCCTGCGGAGTGCTTGGCACTGTCTATAATTCCAATTCTGCTATTCTTTGTTGGAGTTGCTAAATGGATTCAGAAAGCCTTCCCCTTGATTCTCCACTGGGTCTTCTTCCATCTTCTCTAATCCCATCACAAAGAGAATTACTCTAGTGACAACTTCTTTAACTCCAATATTCTATGAGAGTAGCTTTTATTTCTCCCTCAAGATTTGGGATCTATCCTCTGCAAACTTTTCCTTGAGGTCGTCTTTTTCTTGCTACGCAACCCGACGTTTTTCTATGGCTTCCTCTTTTGCTTGCTTCAGGGCCTCTATGGCCTGTTCCTTTTCCTCCTGGACACGACAAAGGTGAGCCTCCATCACATCTTCTATCCTACATAGCTGGGCAGGCTCATATCCTACTTCTATGTTCCCTGCTGACAATGACGAAGTAGGTAGTGTGCGGCTTGAATGGAGAGCATGTTGTATTCCTTTAAGCTCTACTTCAATGTGATCATACATGGATTCTTGTTTTACTTCATTACACTGTAAAATACTTTCTTATGTATCTGATACCACGATGATGATGATGTTGATGTCATCCACCATGAGAACAGTCTACAGCTTGGGCTTACTGTTGTAGGAAAATCTGCCTGCAGACAAGTAGATGACCTCTAGAGCTTGACCTTAACCCTAGACAGAAAAATGCTTAACATGGACACTGACTTCCTTTCAAATCTATCTAAACTAATGCATGAGAAGGGAGGATAACAAAAGTACCTTTTAATCGACGTTTGTCCCTGCACGCTCCGAGTTGCGCTCCAATATTTTTCTCCTCACTGAGGTCTGTGGACAAAACTAGATACGACCACTTACTACCCTATTGACATTAGATTGAAAACAGATCCATCAATAAATGATAAGTTCATGTGATATCAGACACAAACTAGAAAGAAACAAGCCAAGCGTGTCATATTAATGAGAATAACGACAACAGTACTTACAATCGTAGATGCGAATGCGACAGCTTCGTCAAGTCCTCTTCGTCTAACCCTTGCCTAAAATATCCACAACATGGATAACAACAACTTCACTGATCACTCTCCTTTGGCCGTCTGTCAGTTTCCTCCAAGATCATAAGTTTCATATGTTCAATTCTTCCCCCTTTCCACCATCACAGAGCCTGTTTATATTGGTTGAGAGGGGCCTAACCTCTTGAGTTATGTTTAGAACCAGTTGGGGACCTTCTCCTTAGATCAAGGATCTTTTGATGAAATCGAGAATTCGAGCACAACTGCCTTCTAATCTCGAATTATCTCCTACTCATTCGAATCAACGGGCTAACAATTGACCCAGAATAGGGAGTGCTCCCCCAAAAGGGGTATCAGAGCGTTGTAGCGCTCCTGGTGTGCCTTGGGAAAGCGCCAACACTCTTAAGATGAGAAACGCTCCTCCAGAAGGGCCTAAGGGGCATTATATCACTACTTGAATCATAGTAGAGGAGCACCAATGCTTCTGCATCTATAGTAGGGGAGCGTTCCCCCTCCAAACCAATGTTTTAGGGCCTCTTTCAGGTGTCAAGAGTTATTTGATTCTAGTAGACCAGTTCTTGATCTTCAAATCAGTCATATGAGGTGTCATAAGTGCCTCCTTAGTGTCGTTATCACGACATCATGTCTGAACATCTTTTGCGACACTAGTGATCAACTTGTGACACTTACAGAAGTTGTAGGGAATATGCGACACTTACGACGATTGACAGGGACAATGCGACACTTAGCAATTTTGATGTGTAACAGAATTCCCCCCAAAGTATGAAGTCAGAAGATACGAACTGATGACTGAAATACTTTGTAGACGTTCAAGCAAGGGTATAGACTCGGAGAACCTGACGAAAGCTGCACAAAAACATCCGACAAATATCATGACATATTCCAAAACCCAAGGCAGGCATACCTATGCTTGGGTGATCAAGACTTGCAAGATATGGCCGCCATAAAATACACTGCGGATCCATAATCGTATTGGTAAAAAAGGGTATATCCACGGAAGATACACTGTGGATCTATACTTTGATAACTCAGACTGATCGTAGCCATGAAGAATACACAGTGGATCTACGAGATGACATGACATAGCCACGACCAATACAAAGTGGATCTATGTAACAATGTATGTGTTCTTTGTCCAGAATTCCTTCGCAACCTGGGTGAAACATGTATCAAGGTGAATTACTCAACCTAGGGTCTTCTAACCAACCCCTACGTGATACAATTCTAACCATGTGAATAGATGTCTTGGTGTCGAACATGGTAGAACCCACTTGATTATCGGTCAATGAGGTAAACCGTTAACAAGTGCGAGGGAGATCACCATTAATGTCAATGATTCCCAAGGTATATTATTACATCCCATCGAATGTGAATAGATGAGATGAAGTCGAACATTCGTGGAATCATTCGATCAGAGGTCAATGACGTAAACCCACTATCGAACGTGAGGAGGCCTGCCATTGAGGCATGCAGGTCCCAAAGTACTAAATAGTTTCTAAGTCTAATTCCCGGATAATGTGTTGAAGTTGACAGGAATAGACTCGTCGAGGGAGGGCCTTGATGTATCCCCCATCAATGACACGAAATAGACATAGAGATGTAATTGGCAGATCAAATGAACATGGACTGACACAGGTTTTGAGGCAAGATATTTGGGATGGCTGACTCTCAAGGCGGATACTTCCCTTGAACACTGAGGCACAACAGCGAAACATGTCATGGACCAAAAATGTGAAATGGATACTGTGACTTGCATCGGGTGACCCAAAGGAGTGAAAGGAAACTCAAAGGATTGGCTCAGTGCAGAGGTTCAGCGAATTATGGTATGTGCAAAGTGACAAAGTGCCGTGTTCAAGGGTGACTCTAAGAATTTCTAGATGGTGTTCTCAAGAGACTGCTTGGCTTGATCCTTTCAATTTTTTCCCCATCCAGATAGATGAGTACCTCTTTTTAATTTAACGAGATCGAGGAGGATAACACATGCTCGATATAACTCACCTTCGGTAAGTTCCTCTTCCTTTGTTTAATGAACCGGAAGAAGTAAGGGTTCGTTCCCATATGGGCCTGTCTATGTGTGTTTTAACGAGCCCAAAGACAGAAAACTCGAAGGTAAAAACACTTAAAAGACAACTCTCTCAGTTCCTTTTTCGTATAGTAGTCCATCGAGACCGAAAAAGGGTTAAATTATCGTTTGAAAGATGCCCTTTCTAACCTTTTAACGAGTGTGAAAGGAAGCAAGATCACTTGACAATCTTTTCATATTTAGAGAGTCTGAAAAGGGTTTAAAGGAGACTCCAGGGGGGTTCCTTTTTCGTGTGATCGTATCCGTACAGGTCCAAAAAAGAGATAAAGCTTTACCCGGTTGTGTTCTCATGTTGTTGATCTTGAGAGCGAACTAAGACTATTCTCATAAATACGATAAGGTGAAGGATGTATTAGAACTTCCAATAAGCCTGCAATGCCAGAAACTAAAAAACAGAGATTAGTGGAGCTATTTTTACCATTAGAGAAACCCAAAAACGACCATAGCTTATGAAAATGAAATTTTAGAAATATGAATTGATTTAAAAAACTCATTTACCATTTCATTTGCAAGGATTTTGTGGAGTGTTGGAGAATCTCAATTTGATCCAAACTTGTTCTTCTCGCTGCCGGAGCTACGGTTGATTGTTTCACACACCGTTCGAACCAGGTAGGTGTTTGTTCTTTGCTCTTTCAATTGTCTGGTTCCAAATTGATCTTTATAACATTATTAATTTAAAACACAAAGCCCTAGGTTTTCCATTTTGAGCCAAATCGGCCTCCTTTTAAAAGTTAATAAATTGGGGGGAATTATTCACGAAAATGTATTGGGAAAGGGTAGTTACGCTGCCCACACCCTAACAAATGATTAGATCGACCATTTTGACCAAAGAAACTTGCAAAAACTCCCCTCATGGGCCCACGCACCCCCTCAAAACATTTTTCATTTTAATCACGTTTTAATCATTGTTTAGTGAATATTTAAGGGTATGGTGGTTAAAAATGATGATTGGTTACCTTTAGAAGTCATGGGAATTTGTTTTTATGTTTTAAAATGCTTTTTGAAAATTGCCGAAATCACAAAAACGTGGGGAATGATTAAAATTTTGAAATTTTGTTTTGTAGATATATTCGGCAATCATGATCGAGTGGAAAGAGCGGGGACATGATATGGATGACATAGATGCTCTACGGAGTCCCTGTACGCGGGCTTCTTTGAGGGCCTGCGGATTACTCAAGTTTTTCAAACTACAAAAAATGAAAAGCGAGGTTCTACTGCTTGAGCACATTATTTGTATTTGGGACATCACGGAACAGGGATTCCGTATTGGTACACAGCTCCTGACCATCGAGTTGGAAGATGTGTATTTTCTGACCGGCCTCTCAAAAAGAGGGGTTCCTATAGCTTTTACAGGGCAGAGGGCATTACCTGAGCAGGTGGATGTGTATCTGGCACGTCATTGTGTTCCGGGAGAAAGGTTGGTAGGGGGTAGGATCCCTATCAAGGATATCCGGGATCTGCCTCTTTGATCCATACTGTTTGCTATCACAAGTGCGACTGGTAGCACTAGTGCTCATTTGGCTTCGAGGTCCCAGGTGGCTTATGGGGTTCAGTGTTTAGAGCCAACACTGTTCAACTGGAGTGCGACGTTCCTTCGGAATGTGAAGGAACAAATTTCTCGGTGCAGGAACGGCCAAAAGCAGTTTGGCTATGGCTCATTCTTAGTCTCATTTTTCTTAGAGCGCATCCCTCAGATGTAGCCTCAGATTGCACTGGCAGTGCGACCAGTGGATGATCCTCGGATGGAGAGGTGGACTAGCCTGTCCCCGAGGTTGGTTTCGGAGTCAGAGTTCCATTTTACTGGTGATTTCTTTGCCTGGTTGAGGCGACAGTTCCTCTGAATTGAGGACTTCCCGTATGCTGATGTAGACTTCCGCGGGAGTATGGATTTGATTCTGCCCGAGGGGGAAGATTGGGACGAGTCAGGTAAGAGACTAAGCCATACCTTGTCTATTTTTGTTTTTTAAGTTTTTAATGTATATGTATTTTTTTGGGTATGTAAGAGAGTGTTTAACAGATGTTTTGTCTTCAATGTGCAGACAGGGGAGCAGTGTGCCCAGCAGACATACCAGTGCCAGGATGTCGTGGCAGTGCCCCAATTGTAGCAGACCCAATAGTACTGGTGGTGGGCCTTTGGGAGGTTGAGAGGAACCTCCAAGGCCTTACGATGGGTATCCCTCCTCTGCGGAGAGGGGACGTGCCTTTGCATCTACAGCGGCACACTGTAGGGGTGCCAGAGAATATCAATTCTCCGTTGAGGCGTGTAGTACGCACAGTATTGTATTACTCACAGCACAACGTAGTGCGGGGAGATTAGAGTTTCCCCGCGATCATGTTTTTTGTATGCCTTGTCTGGCGATGCTGTATGGGTGGATGGACCCAATATTTTTTTCTCTTATAGACTTTTTGATGTAATGTAAACATTTCAGTCACGCCATATATATATATATATACAGTTTTGAGTTTTTATGATGCCAATGGTTTGTACATGATGATGTCTGTGATGTGTTTTAATTTACATGTAATGTATAGTTTTTGCTTTCCTTGAATCTTATCTGTGGGCTAAATACCGATCCATGATGTAATTGTCTAACGAATCTGAAACACTATTAAGTTCTCTTGGAATGTGTCTATATTCAATGTAATCAAACATTCGTTCGATACGACAAACTTGCAAGTGTAGACGTAGCAGGATAGGACTACAGATAGCGTAGATGCGGTTGAGTTGATAAACCACGAGTTGGGAGTCTAAGTAAATAATGATACGAGAGATACCTAGGGAGGAGGCTTGGGTTAACAGTCCAATGATAGCGTGATATTCTGCCATATTGTTGGTTGCTGGTCCTAAACAGATGCCTCCTGAACTCACCACCTCGTCAAACTGATAAATAACCCATGCTGTCGAGGCAATATTCCGGGTATGTTGGCTGGCACCATCCGCGAACCCCAAAAATATAGGAAAGGAAGACGTCATCTGTGCATGAAAAAACAGGTACAATCATGAGTGGCAATGGTAAAGACTCGAGCACGCGAAAGAAAAGACACACCAAACTAAAAATACAATAGTGTACAAAGTACAGACGCTAGGTGATCTAGGCATAGTAATTTTTAAGGTAAAGCCCGTTTCGGGGCTCTCCCAAGGAAATTCCATCATG
>ML791135.1:45048-59459 GCA_009831015.1 Picea engelmannii
CGGATAAACTCTTGCTCAGATAATAAATCACGTGTTCTTCGCCGTTAGCGTCCTCTTGAACCAACACCATCGCAATGGTGGAAGTAGAAGCGGCCAAGTAAAGGATATAATCCTTTGTATATTCGGGAGGATGTAACAAAGGACCGTGGGTCAAAGTGTGCTTGAGAGCGTCGAATGACCGTTGGGCAGTGTCATCCCAGATGAAAGGGACGTTCTTTTGCAGTAACTACATAAATCCTTTAGTGATCTCGGCGTAATTGCAGATGAAACAACGGAGGAGGTTTGCTTTGCCTTGCAAACTTTGAAGTTGGGTTAAGTTGGTGGGTGGGGGTAAGGCTAGAATGGCCTTGATCTTTAGGGGATCCACCCTGATCCCGTCTTTGGAGACGATGAAACCGAGGAGTCGGTTGGATTCGACAACGAAGATGCATTTATGTGGGTTCAGATGAATACGATAGAAATGACATCGAAGGAAAATTGCCCGCAAGTGACTGATATGATCGGGTCGGTTGGATGAATGGGCAGGTAAGTCATCGAGGTAAGGTTCCACGATATGTTTGATGTCGTGGAAAGCATACAACATGGCTCGCTGGAAAGTGGCACCAGTGTTTTTAAGGCCAAAAGGTAGCTTTCGGTAGGCGAAATTTCCCCAAGGGCAGATGAAGGCTGTCTTATGTTGATCAGCAGGTAAGATTTCGATCTGGTTGTATCCAGAAAAGCCATCCATGAAAGAGAAGATCACGCTTCCCGCGCAATTGTCGATGATTTGATCGATAAAGGGTGTAGGGTAGTTGTCCTTGGGACAAGCTTTGTTAAGATCATGATAATCTACGCAGACACGGATGGTCCCTTGTTTCTTGGCGATTGGAACGAGGTTAGAGACCCATTCCGTCAAAGGGACGGGGTAGATAAAGCCAGATTTTAGAAGTTTTTCAACTTCTGCCTTTATAGCTGCTAGTTTCTTGGGGTGAACCAGGCGGAGTTTCTGTCGAACCGGTTTTGCGTTAGGGTAAGTTTTGATTTCGTGTATGACGATGGAAGGGTCAATCCCTGGAATTTCTTCATAGCTCCAAGCGAAGACATCGCGGAATTCCTTGAACAAAGCGGTGTAAGAAGCCACTTCATCGGGCGTGCAATTAGCACTAAGATTAATGTTTTCCACGACACCTTCTTTGACTGAAATGTCAATTGTGATTGTGGCAGAGATGTTACCCATGTTCCCCTTAGATAAAGTATCTTGGGTGAGGATAGGGGATTGTGGAGCATCGGTAACATCAGGGGGGAAGACAGATTGTATGTCTTGCACTTCTTCTAATGACGGAAGAAAAGAGGATCGATGGTGGTTGTCATCCCAGGGAAAATCGTCAATGCTAAGAATTTCCATGATAGATTCGTCCGAAGGAAAAATATGGGAAATGTAATCAACGACAGATGATAGGGAGTTCAACCATAAGGGAATCGAGTAAGTGTCCGGTGCCAGTGAATGTGAAGTTTTCGAAGAGGGAGAGGTGGATTGAATAGCTACGTATGCGGTTTCGGCTAGGCTGAGTGGCATGGTGTCACTGAGTCCATCGAATTCCAAAGGACTAGGCACAATCCAAGGGTCAGATGATTCCAAGGATTGATAGGGCAAAGTCGAGATCATATTGACGGCGGAAATATGAGGTGTAGTAGGTGGAAGCGGTGCAGGGAAGGTACCCATGAGGCTAGAATATTTCAATAAGCCAACACCAACGCTTTCATACGTAACTATGTGATCTCCCAAAAAGGGAATATTGTTGGTGGCAGGGATGCGGGCGTCGGGTGTACAAAAATCAAGTTGATCGATGGTGACAATTTTGCCTTGATGAGGGAATTGTACACATCAAAACACCGACGAGGCGACAACAGTCATAGCATAGAACCAACTTCTTCCGAGTAATAGGTTGTAATCGAGGGGAGCGTCGACCACTTCGACATCAACGGTAACAATTTTGCCGCCCAATTGGACGGCGAGGGATTTAAATAATCCGTGAGGATGGAAACCTCGTCCATCAAAAGCGCGTAACATCGTAGGGGATTTGTTAAGGGAAGGTGATTTCAAACCTTTCCAATAGGATAGAGACATGACACAGGTGGAGGCTCCCTCATCCAATATGGTTCGATGGATTTGTTGATTATAAACAACAACATCGATTTGGAAAGCTAGCTGGTGGGAGAGCCGCGGTTGATGGTCGTCCAGATTAAACATGATGTAAATGGATGACTTGGGATCGAAGGTGCCGATAGCGGCTAAGAGCGTCCTATGTTGGTTAGGACAGTGTTGTAACACTTCCAATGCGGACATGGCACACGGAGCTTGGGCCAAATCTTCTACAATATTGTAGTTTTGGGTGGCTCATGAATTAGGATTGAAAGTGGATTTTTGGATGGTGCTCTTAGGAGGGCGTAAGATGGAGTCAAAAGAAGGTTTCTCAATCTGAAGTGGCCCGGATGGAGGGCTAACAGATGGAGGATTGACAGCAGAGGGTAAAGGATCTGGCGAAGAACCGTTAGCAGTCTTCGGCTTATCGGGTTTACCTGGTGTGTCCTATGTCGCAGAACGAGTGGTTAGATTAACCCCATTAAACATGTAAATATGTGCGCTTGTCGAGGCTTCATCATGGGTTTGGTTGGAACTGCCCCCCAGCGTGGGGGTTTGTGCAACCAAAGATTTTTGTTGCGGAAAAGGCTGAGTGAGCACAACGGGTTGTGATTTTCCCTTAAAAATTTTAGCCACTTCATCACGATGTGGACAGTCTTGAGTGTAGTGATCGTCACTGCAAATGAGACATGGGAATTTTGGTTTTCGCTGTGGTTGTTTTCCAGCAGCAGGGGTTTGTGGTTGGGTCTTGGGTTGTTCGTTGTTATTGTTCTTCTTTGTTTTGTTTCTCGCTTTCTTCTTTCCCCCGGGTTGTTTTGAAGGGGTTGATTGGACCACATTCACATCAGAGACTTGAGTTTGGGTGGGGTTAGAAGAGGGTGCAGTCGGACTAGGAGCGGCCGTAGAAGCGGGTCGCTGGACTGTTCCAGTAGACTGAGTAGTAGATTGAGTTTTGACGGAGCCAATAAATCCATTCGCATGCGAAGCAGTCGATGGTTTGGATGGATCGTTATTGGGACGGGTAGCGTTCGGTATCAACTCATACAGAGTACCAGATTGCGAATAGGCTAAGTCTAAGTACTGAGCTCGGGTGATGGCTTCTTCCTCAGTGACCGCCGCCCATGGCAACATCACGAGCGATCTTGGGTAGTAAGGATTTCGTGAACCATTCCGCTAATAATTGGTCAGGGATGACCGCTTTGATTAGCCTTCGTCGTCTTCTCCATTCATGGATATGATCGGAGATGTGTATGGAAGTTGTCTAACGAAGAGAGGTTAATAGTTCAGTACCCTTCTCGTATCGGATGGGAAGTTGGAAGTGTGTGAGGAAGGACATGGCGAGGGAGTTGAAATCGTAAAAAGATGCGCGTGGTAATTCAATATACCATTTTGATGTGGAACCCGTAAGTGTCCGTTGGAAAAGACGTAAACAATTAGAATCGTCCATAAGGGAGTTGGATGAGCACCACAAATGGAAGGTCATCACGTGGTTGTTCGGGTCTTCTCTAGATTTTCCATCGAATTTTGGGATATCAGAAGGGAGCTTTGCTGGAATAGCTGGCTAACCCGAAGAATGATGAATGAGATCATTTGTTAACCGAGACAAATCTGGAAGGTCCAGGGTGGCTAGAAAAGGTAGTTGTCGGTTAACCTGTGGGTAATGCTGGTGCGGCAGAGGAACACCAGTGGGGCCCAATACTGGGTTATGTGGATAATTATAACTCGTGGTCCCTCTCATGTGAGGTTGATTTTGACCAAGGTACATAGTATTTGAAGTGTTCAGAGAAGTATGTATGAGCGGAGGATAACTGGATGGGTTTTGAGGGTTATGGGTTGGGTTGGGCATTTTTCCATAAGGAGGTTGTTGCGGAGTTTTCGAATTTTGTCCTGCCGAGAAGTGTGGGTTTCCTGAGAAAGGAACGCTCCAAGGGTTAGATGCAGCAGGCATGGTTTGTCTTGTGAAGGCATGCGGATTTCCTTGAAAAGGGATGTTCCACGGATTGGGTGCAGTGGATACATTTTGTCCTTGTGGTTGATGGTGGACTCCGACTTGAGGTTTCCCCCCAGCATGAGGGTGCCCCCCGAATGGAATTTGTCTTTCGGTGGGAGGATGCCCCCCAGTTTGAGGTAGAGTTCCCGGGATTTGAGGGCCAGACGTAAAAGATTGACCAGTGTTGCCGATTGGGTTAGAACCACCAAGGACAGTCCCTCCGGGTTGTTGGATAGGTATGGAACTTCCCGGTATGACTTGAGAAGTGGTTTGGGCAGTGGTAGTGGCAGATGCGTTCAGTGCCCTAAATCCAAAAGGGAGATTCGGTCTTGGTGTTACAGGTGTGCCAATTAGAGTTTTATTAACTACCGCATTACCGGCGGGGATGGTCGGGATGTGCGGGGTCAATGTCGAATGGGCTGTCTGGAGGGGAATAGTAGGTCTCGGGCCAATTGTTACGTTCGAGCCAACGGGTGGTTTGCTCGGAGAAACGGTTGGTGTGGCTGTAAAAGTGGTAGTACCGGTGAAGTGATTTGGGGTTACAGTGTAGGAGAAAGGTACGTCGGTGCCTTCCCCCATTCCATAAATATCTCGCACCAAGCGTGGTGGACTCCGAACAATGTTCTCAGTCCAAAAAGGGTCATTGGGTAAAGGGTTTTGAGGAGAACCGGCCAGAGCGTCAGAAGGGTTTATGACAACAAATTCTCCGGCAGAATTTAGGTGGAGGATCTGTCGTTCATATCCCTTGGGAATGCGATAAGCTTCTGGGGATTCCAAGACAATTCTAAAATTCTCCAAAGGGATGGGAACTTCTTTCTGAGAAGTTGTAGTGTTTTGAATCTCGCTCGGTTGAGGAGGTTGTTCCGTAGAATGAGGGGGTAAAGGGATGTCTCCTTCCATATTTTCTGGAGGAAGTCCCTGTAGCCTCCGTGAGCGTCGTGGAGGGTCGATGTTGGCGGAAGAAAAGAGTCAACGAAAGAAATCTATGGCCAACTAGCGAAAAGAAATAGCACACGCTAAAAAATCTAAGAATCACAACCAAGCAAACAGGACCTTCTATTGATGACCGTACTATTTGGTGATGAAATCCAACGTCGCGTGATCAAGTCCAGAAGGGGCGGGGATAGGGTGGAACAGTTACAATGGCGACCTGCTTAACAGACTTACGCCTTCGTGCAAGCTTTCATGCAGTAATTGTGGATTTACCCTCCAAGGAGCCTGAGTGAGTTTGACCAATGTTTGCTCTAGGTACAGTGAGACTTCCCGTCACCATCACCTTGTGTAAGAACCTAAATATTATGGCCACTAAGGTTACCAATTCGCAGTCATCCCCTAGGCGGGAATAGTCGACAATTCGATCTGAACGTATGGGCAGGGTATCAAGCCCAAAACCAACTAAGAAGATTCCACGCAGTAATTGTGGATTTACCTCAAAGTGATCCCCATAATACGATCCGACCACCACAAATAGTTAAACCACGGAGGGTTAGTCCCCGTAGCTTACCCGAATGCAACCTCGTGCGTAACCCCTGTGTGAGAGGGGGATCCCAGGCAAACTTATACGATAACTGGATTTACTCTCCCTAACTCAGGATACTAATGTTTGTTTTGACAACTTTGGAGAGTTATGCTCACAGCCTAATCCAAAGTACTACACCTATTCTACTTTTGGTGGAGGATTCTAGCAAATAAAAAGTTCTAGATAAGTTTTAATTAGCGTTGATTTTTACGGATGTTCTTTACGCAAAGGGGTGCATGGAAGTGAAACGAATGGAATTTACGACTCAGACCCAAAGAATGCATCGAACATGATAAACAGTCATTTCCTTTCGATGAACATCTAGCTAAGGGAGAGAGAGAGTTTTCTCACTAACAAGCACAACTATGGAATGCCCCCAAACAATTCTTTTTTGCAATCAAATCCTGATGTGATGCAAACTTTTGAATGCCTTCTAATATGCTTAATCAATCATGAAGATATCTTTAATTGTTCACGTATGGATGGTGATCAATACAATCACAATGCTTATCTTCACTAATTATCTTCTTGGTATGAATGACAACCAAACTAGCATAAGCAAAAGTCATGAAAACAATACACCCTTCGTAGTAATCAAAACGAAAAACGAAAGAAAAGAAACAATCAAAGAAAAAGGTAAAATTTAAACCCAAAAGCAAGAGTTGAAGAAAAAATGATCTTGTTTGAAAACAAGATACAGAGGTCTGTAGACCTTTGATGACCTTCACCAGGGTTTTGCTCAATTCAAGAGCAGAGAAAAACAATGCATAGGTTCCAAGCTTTATTCAATAAAAACTCAATGCGAAAAGGTGAAGAAGGTTACAATATCCCATGAACAAGGTGTTTATTCTTCAAAAATATTAGATTTCAAAGCTAAAAGGAAGACAAATTGACTCACTAAATCACTTAGCAGAAGAGCCACAGAGGCAAACCCTACAAAATGCAATTGTGGAGGGTTTTTTGGCCAAAAGGGGGCTGGCGCTCTGTTGCCAAGGGAAAAGAGCGTTATAGAACTCTGTGTAAGGCTACTAGAAGCACTGGCGCTCTGATAACACTAGGTCAGGGGAGCCAGGGTGTAAAAGTCCCAGAAATGTCAAAAATTTTCAAAAATTGAGATCTGAGCTTGATAAGTATGCTGAATGTGACAAGGTAAGGAGCCAATCAGCTCATGAAACAAATCAAAGAGGGGTGAACCAGGTCTGAAACAATCAAGGGACAGAACAAGGTCAATGAGGAGAAAAATCCAAACAAGAGGTTTCGATTTGAGGCTATCTCCCCAGCGGAGTCGCTAGTTTCTGTTGTAGGAAAATCTACCTGCGGACAAGTAGATGACCTCTAGAGCTTGACCTTAACCCTAGACAGAAAAATGCTTAACGTGGACACTGACTTCCTTTGAAATCTATCTAAACTAATGCATGAGAAGGGAGGATAACAAAAGTACCTTTTAATCGACGTTTGTCCCTGCACGCTCCGAGTTGTGCTCCAATCTTTTGCTCCTCGCTGAGGTCTGTGGACAAAACTAGATACGACCACTTCCTACTCTATTGACATTAGCTTGAAAACAGATCCATCAATAAATGATAAGTTCATGTGATATCAGACACAAACTAGAAAGAAACAGGCCAAGCGTGTCATATTAATGAGAATAACGACAGCAGTACTTACAATCGTAGATGTGAATGCGACAGCTTCGTCAAGTCCTCTTCGTCTAAACCTTGCCTGAAATATCCACAACCTGGATAACAACAGCTTCACTGATCACTCTCCTTTGGCTGACTGTCATTTTCCTCCAATATCATAAGTTTCATATGTTCAGTTCTTCCCCCTTTCCACCATCACAGAGCCTGTTTATATAGGTTGAGAGGGGCCTAACCTCTTCAGTTATGTTTAGAACCAGTTGGGGACCTTCTCCTTAGATCAGGGATCTTTTGATGAAATCGAGAATTCGAGCACAACTTCCTTCTAATATCGAATGATCTCCTCCTCATTCGACTCAACGGGCTAACAATTGACCCATAATAGGGAGCGCTCCCCCAAAAGGGGTATCAGAGCATTGTAGCGCTCCTGGTAAGCCTTGGGAAAGCTCCAACACTCTTAAGATGAGCAACGCTCCTCCAGAAGGGCCTAAGGGGCATTATAACGCTACTTGAATCATAGTATAGGAGCGCCAGTGCTTCTGTAGCTATAGTAGGGGAGCGTTCCCCCTCCAAACCAATGTTTTAGGGCCTCTTTCAGGTGTCAAGAGTTATTTGATTCCAGTAGACCAGTTCTTGATCTTCAAATCAGTCATATGAGGTGTCATAAGTGCCTCCTTAGTGTCGTTATCATGACATCATGTCTGAACATCATTTGCAACACTAATGATCAACTTGCGACACTTACGAAAGTTGTAGGGAAGATGCGACACTTACGACGATTGACAGGGACAATGCGACACTTAGCAATTTTGACGTGTAACACTTACTAGCTTTTGAATTCTTCTGCGATGTAGGTTTTGTTGGGGAAACCTTTCTTTTCTTGGATGTCTCTGCCTCTTCAAGGGGGTTCCTAGGTGGTGTTACTTCACCCTGCTTCTTCTTGTCTTCTTCCCCTTATTTTTCTTCTTTTTCCACTTCGTCATGTCCTCCTTTGCTAGGTGAATCTGATGCAGTCTCTTCTGATGCGCTATTTATTTCCTGTACATATTCCTTCTTTTTGTTACTGCTACTTCTAGGTGCATCATTCTCTTCGTGAGTGACCACATGACTTCCAATGAGGTCAGGGTTGGACAATTCTGCCTAGTTGACTGGTATTAGGAGATTTGCAAGCCATTCCTTAGTTATTTCTTCCAGGTCCTCCTCTGTGAGCTTGTAGTAGGATTGGAGATCTTCTTTATGTTTGTCTCCACGCGCAGTGATATGAATAAAATGTCTATCTACGCGGAACTTCATAATTGGCCTAAACCTGTCTAGGGTTTTCGACGTCATATGAGGGAAATACTCAATAGCCCTCTTCAACTGCAGGTAATAGGTGTGAAACACCATGTTTGACTGCCATTCTTTAGCCATGTCGTTCAAATACTAGAGCGTAGTTAACTTTGCAGCTAAGGGTTCAGATGGCTCAATTTTAGGGAAGGTTGCACCTTCCGACATCTCCCAAGAGATGAAGGCGATGATGATCAACAACCAACTAAAATGGAACTCATATCCTTGATCCTAAGCTTTGCGATATTCTTTCTCTAACTGGTTGACGAGGTAGCTCGCCCAGTTCATTTGTATCCCTTCAATTCCTTTGTCCACAAGGTCAACAACGAACCCCATGACCTACATGGGTCTGTTCTTCCTTATTAGCTTACCAATGATCAAATGGCAGGCTAGGCACACTGCGCCATTCTGGATGGAGGCTACCTTGTAGCCTTACTTCCCCTTCTCCACATCGCCATAGGTATCTTTGATTCTCTGTGCCAGGGCGTGATCTGGAGCCTTCCCTGGATAATAGTCTTGTGGGTCTAGTCCTTGAATGCTTAATCTAGTGATCCGATGGATCAAAGTCGGATCGACTATGATATGCCTGTCTAACCATAGGCAACCTCCATGGAAGAAAAACATAAGGATTTTAACACACACATTAACCTCCTGGTGCCTTCCAAAGCGGGGTATCTTCATTATGTTCAAGATGGTGGACGTTGCGATGTCCATAGTCCACGACTGGGGGATGATATTCAACTTCTTCCCCTTTGTCTTGGTTAAATACTTGTATGGTGTGAGCTTGCCCTAGTTCTTTTAGTCTCCTAAGTCATAGTTGTTGATCTTCAACGTCAGAATCTTCTCCAACTGTGGTCTGACTGCGCATATTCCCTTCGGGAGGTATGCAATGATGACTTTGTAGTCGAAGTCCCTCGGGACGCTGTCACGACTCACCGCACCAGCCAGAGGCGAGATGTAGTCGGGAAGGATAGATGGGATGAGCTTCACATTCTCTAAGTCATCACGATGCTTGGTTCATTTCTCTATCGCAGCTCGAGATGGTCCAGATCCATGAGTAGTCGACGAGGATTCTTACACTCTTCTTGTTAACGAGGCTTGGATGCCTGCGGACATCACCTTCTCGGCCATGAGGTCTATTAGGATCTCTTCGATGACTTTTTCTATTGTGTTAATTTCCTAGGACATGCACACTCAATATCTGATATCTCAGGTCGGTGAACAAACACTCACTGTAACATCACAGGTGGCAAGGTCTCAATAATCACGACATGGTAATAATCAACTTGAATAATCACAATTGGCAAAAGTATTCATAGTGAAATGCTCGATGGGATAAATAGACATCATCGTAACAGATCCCTCCAATGTGTAGGAACACCTTAATCAATGCAATTTCATCCGTTGTGGTGCGGTCCCAACGGTCCAATGGCAAACGTTCCTGCAATAACTATGTTTCTAGCCATTCTGGAGCGCCATTATAATGGTCAAGATGCCTCCAACGGTCATATTTATTCATTGTGGTGAAGTGCCAATTTACATTGTTTTGATATCCCTATGAAGTTCCAGTTCTTCGAACCTTCTTTCTACGAAGTCCTCTCTGGTACGTCTTGCAATTTTTCTAGCTATGCTTTCTTATTGCTGAGATTTCTGGATTTCTTTCTTGTGATTTGAATTACCAGTTTCCTTTTTCCATTATTGTTTGTATCTCCTCTTGGCATAGGAGCTTCACACCACTGAGGTTCTTTTGAAGGGATTGAGAGTAATACTTCTTCTTTTTCTGGAGTAAGTGCTCTACTCTCTTGCATGGATAAGTTTCTTAAGATTTCCTTCGTTTGTTCAACTTCGACAACAATGTCTCTGGCTCTTAGTTGCTTCAACTTTTCCTCCTACTCTTTTATTAAGTGTTCTATTCTCCTAGCCATAAAATCTCTTAGTTCTTTCTTTTTCTATTCTAGAGTTTCCTCTTCTTGTTCCCTTCAGATCTGATCTTTCTCAACCCAAGTTTTTCCTAGAAAAATAGCAAATGGGGCGTTGTTCTCAACAAACTTAACGACCTCAAATTATTCTTCTATCGAAGTGCCATGAGAACTCATAGGTATCTGGGTAAGTCTTCCACATAGGGTTATCATCTTCCCTTTAAACAATCCTATTCCTCCCAATGAAGGAACCATAATGGATTTTCCCAAAATTTCCCAAGTTCTTTTTGTCATGATATTCACCTGTGTTTCCTCATCTAGGACACATTCTATGTCAAAGTCTCCTATTCTTGTTTCTATGCACTCTTTCTCTTTTAATATCTCTGATAAACTAATGTCTCTGTGATCATTCAGGGTTTCCTTCATCTGCAATAATATAGCCTCTGATTCTTTCTAGTTCTTGAGCATGTTCTTAGTCTCTTGGCCTTCCTCATGGTTTTTTTGTCTCATATTCATCTTTTCAACTTTAGCAATCATTCTAGGGCAATCCAAAACTTCATGTACAATATCTTTACAGCAAAGGAAAATAGGACCTCTATCAGGGAATTCCTTAGCAAGATGTCCTGGTCTCCTACAACTATAACAAAGAGTCAATCCTCTCTTTCTCTTGAACGATCCCCAACCTTTCCTATACTACGCACTGGGATCACAATAGTGGGTTTGAAAAAAATTCTTTCTAAGATCCTACATCCACTTGTTAGTCCAACAATTCTTTCTATGCATAGGAATAATATATCTTTCATTATTTCTATCAGATCTATTCATATCAGATCTTATTTCTTCTAGTTGTACCCTTTTTTTCAGACTAGGACCAAATCTATTAAACATACCTAGATCCATTCTTTCAAAATACAAAATTTCACTTATCTTACCTTTATCAGAGCACAAAGCTTCAAGATCTTACCTCTTTTCTTTAGATCAGACTTCTCTTCATAGCACAGAGCTTCGCAAGTCAAGTAGAATACTGCACACTAGGGAAATAGATCTATGCACAAAGATTTCTCTTTTCTTCAGTTCCCAACAATAATAGTTTCAGGTCCCGACAATGGAACCATTTGTTGGCATAGGGGTAGACCCAGGATTCAACGCTTCAACAACACACCAAGAAAACCCTAACTACCAGCCCTTTCGGCAACACCTGTGAAGGAGATGAAGTCTCACCCAAGGTAGAGGAAGGAGTGGTTCCAGGAATCAAGTGTATAAAACCTAGATGGGACATAGATCTATGATTAAAACACTTAACAGAGAACTTATCAGTTCACATTCATCAATATTTAACCCTTACTCACATCGCAGGTTGAAACCCTAGTTACAAAATAACATAGTATTCAACCAGATCTAAGACATCCAAGCACTTATCATATAGAAATATATCAGATCTAGCATTCATTCACATCACTAGGCACTAAGCCACTATATCATATGCATATAACATATATAAAGATAACAACATTAAGCATAAATCACATCAATCACACAAGGAAACCATAACACAGGATATACGTGGTTCACCCCCAGCACAGGGCTACGTCCACCAACTCTTCTTCTTCTTTATTATCTTCTATCATCTTCTTACAAGCAGATAGCCCAAAAACCCCACTCCACATAGGACAAGAGATCTGCACGCACCTCGCTATATCCTCCTTCCCCGAGTTAGGTCATAGCACAAAGCCTTCTTACACAACCTGCACACTAGCTTATTACAATCACTTGCACTTATCTCTACAAGTCCTAACACATAGCATGCACAAAGCCTCTAGCTACGCACTAAGCCAAAAATATTCACTACTACTTCACTTCTTTCTTACATCACCTAGATATCTATTTATACATTAAAAAAGGGCCAAAGAATGGGTAAACCCATGGGATAACATCCCATAACTCGTTAGATAAAACCTAACCCAAAAATCCCACAAAAAGGGGGTGAGATCCCGTGATCTCCGCTTCGCTTGGCGCTTTGTCTTTGACTAGCCTATCGAAGTCCCAAAATTGGTCAAATGTGACCCAAGTTATCAAAAACTTGGTCAAGGGCCAACATTGGGTCACACAGAATATTAAAGGAAATTTGTCAAAGGATATGCATAGATTACGAAACTAATGGAAAAACTATTGAAAAAGGAAGAAAAGTTCCAGTGAAATGACGAATGTCAGAAAGGAATGGACACACTAAAACAAAAGTTAGTAATTGCATCGATCTTAATTTTCCTCGATTGGAACAAATACTTTCATGTACACGTGGATGCATCATCAATATCATTGGGCGTGAACTTTTCACAACCAGGGGAGGGAGAGATAGATCACCCAATCACTTTTGCAAGAAAGAAACTTTCAACAATGGAGAAAAACTATACCACAACAGAACATGAAGGATTGGCTATGGTTTATGCACTACAAAAGTTCAGACACTACTTACTAGGATCACACTTTAATATGTACACAGATCATTCTACATTGAGATATCTGGTCAACAAGCCAGTGTTGGGGGGGAGGATTTGCATATGGATCCTACTTTTCCGGGAGTATGACTTAGTATTAGTAAAACCAGGTAAAATCAATGCAAGACCAGATCACCTGTCACAAATACTCTCGGGAGAATGTTGGTTGTGGAGCTTGATTATCTTCCTGATTCATAGGTCTTCATTTTCAACCATGTTGATACCCCATGAATACTTTACACTCCAGAATAATGTACACTCCTCCACGCGGGGGAGTGCAGAGGGGGGTTAACCCCTCTGCGAGGTCTAGGGGAAAGCGTTCCTGCGACGGGGTTTCAGGGGATATCGTTCCCCAATTGGGGTTCGGGGCGAAGCCCCCAAAGGAAAAATTTCCTTGTAAATGTATATTGTAATTTCATTGTAAATTTGGACCATTCATTATAAGGTCACAGATATGACGATAGAAGTTGTGTTAGGTTTTTTTCCCCAGAAGGAAACCCTCTTTTATGAGGGAAATGTATTGTGGCTATGTATCATGGAGAATATTGTATTCTGACATAGGAGACTGTGAGATAAAGAAGAGGAAATTACAACGGGTGTGTTGTAGTTTGTATTCCTTCATTTGCTAGATAATAATAAAGCAAGGAATTGGAAATTTATTTGGTGGATGTAGCCCACACTGAGTGAACCACGTATATTTGTGTCTCTATTGTATTTTGTATCTTCTGTGTTTTATTTCCACATTTGTTATATTTTATTTCTCCATGATCCTATTTTTCTAACAACTAGTATGAGAGTGAAAGGTAACTCGTAGGAAAAGAGGGTTCCTGGTTCGAGTGGGAGCAATGGCAGAAGATGGAAAGTTTAGGGTCAAGAAATTTAACGGCTAAAACTACGAGTTATGGAAGATGAAAATGGAATATTATTTATATCAGAAGGATCTATTCCTACCATTGGGTGGAATAGAAAAGAATTCAACGACCATGAAGGATGAAGAATGGGAGGTTCTTGACAGAAAGGCACTAGGAACAATACAGTTGAGCCTAGTAGTGTTGGTGGCTTTCAATATTTCGAAAGAAAATACAATGAAGGACATGATGGATGCATTGGATAAACTATTTGAAATACCCTTAGCTTACAATAAGCTATTTCTAATGAAGAGATTATTTAATATGAATATGTCAGAAGGTGGGTTTGTTGTAGATCGTTTAAATGAATTTAGTACAATTACTAATCAATAAGTTATGTAAAAATGGACTTTGTGTTGGTTGTGGAGCCTGATTATCTTCCTGATTCAGAGGTCCTTGCTTTCAGCCGTGTTTATACCCCATGAAGTATTTACACCCCAGAAGTATGTACACTCTTCCACGTGGGGGAGTGCAGAGGGGGGGTACCCCCTCTGC
>ML791135.1:66562-88095 GCA_009831015.1 Picea engelmannii
ACTGAATCTGATGTAAATTCAATCTTTTTACCTTTCTGAGTGATCTGATAAACTGAGAGAAGATTCATAAAAATATTTGGAACATGTAGAACATTCTCAAAACTGCCATTGTGGAGTTCCACTCTCCCTTCTCCTGCTACTTCGACTGGAGTATCATCCCCCATGAGAATAGGTGATCTTGAGCATGGACTCAAAGAAGAGAAAACTTCATCTTTCACTGCCATATGATGGTATACACTAGAATCTATAATCCATGAATTAGATGAGGAATTAATTGCAACCAGTGCATGATGATTAGCTTTCTTAGGAGCATGATCTTCTTCCTTCTTTGTCTTGAGTCCCTGTGGAATGAAGTTTCCAAGGTTGTTCTGCTGAAGTTCCTATTCCATAAGATCGATATGTTTCTTCATGCATGTGGATTCTTCATGATTTGGTTTATGGTAGTAAGTGCACTACTTTCCCTTCTTCTTCTTCTTCTTGGAATCTGAAGAGTCTTTGGACCTTGAAGAATCATTAAAGGGTTTGGAATATCCCTCCTTCCCATTCTGTTTGGATGAACCTTTTCCATCATGCATGGTGAGTTCATGTGCTTTGGGATATTTCATGAGGCCCATATGTATGAGTTTTGTCTGCTCTTGTGTAAGAGATTCAATGAACTGAGCCAACGTAGGAATTTTCCAATGTGTTCCAAAAAGACATCTGCTAGAATGGAAATTGGAGACATATACAATGTATTATGTTCCTAGCTTAGCCAATATTGTTAGAATAAGTTGTTTCTCTTGTGTAGACTTGTCAATACCACATTCAACCAAGCTCAAAATTAAAGATTTAAATTTAGTAAATAAATCCTAAATATTATCAAAAATTTTAGGGTCTAAGGTATTCAACTCTACCTCAAGCATATGACCTCACATCTCATCCTGCTTTCCAAAGAGTCCTTCCAGGGTGGTCCAGATGTCGTTTGGAGTCTTGCATGAAACAACATGAAACCATAAATCAGTGGAGATTAAATCAAGAAGTAGTCCTGTGGCCTCATCTTTACGGTTTGCCCATCTCATATTCTCAATCGCTGATGTAGGTTTTGTTTCTGTCGCCATCGTCAAATTATATGGTTTTTTCCATCTGAGTTGGAATTCTTCCTTGGGATTCCAATCAAAATAACTGTATGGTGTGAGTATTAGAACCAAGTTTGACTATATAATAGTTGTCCTATCCATATCTCCCACTGTTTCTAAGAAACCCTAAAAATTTACTCTCATTCTGCAAGTGAAAAATTAAGAAATCACGGTAGAAAGGGCACTCTAAGTGAAAATTCGTATCATTTTCAAGAGATGATCTTGCAACTTAGTTTCTAATGAAATAGTGAGAAATATTGCCAAACAGTTGAAAAACCACTTGCAGAATGGGTCACTTTACTTCTCATGCGAGACGTTTCCTCAAAAAAATAATATTTTGGGAGCAATCACTGCTGAAAGGTATGACCACAGATTCGTATTATTTTCAGGAGGCTATCTTGTGGCTTACTTTATGAGAAAATGGTGAAGAATCTCACCAAATGGTTGAAAACCTAATTCCAAAATGGGTCGTTTTACTTTCTTGATCGGTCGTTTCCTAAAAAAAATAATATTTTTGGAGGAATAACTACTGAAATGTACGACCACAGATTTAACTCGCCGAAACTCCAATTTTCCTTATTCTTTGGCTTGTATGGCTTGCTCCAAGCAGCATAGCTCTGATACCATGTCATTGTTTCATGGAAACTTGCATAGGAGATATAGCTAAAGCATGCACAAGCAAAGCTTATCAAGAAAGGAAGAGAGATTCAATATGGAAGAATGAGAAAAAGTATTCACACTACTCCAATGAGTTAATGATTGATACATAGATCATGATCAATATGATGCAATGAATGAGTGGAATACACTCATATATATGGAAAAACATTCCATAATTAAGAAAAACAATCAAGCAGTTAGCTTTCCTTAGGAATGCATGCATGCATAATAGTGATGGTAAAAATAGAAAGTCTAAAATAGAACTACTTAGTTAACTCCCATTGAACTAGTGTGTTGAAAATAAAAATTTCTCCAACAAGTATGAGATTGCATGTTGGTTTTCCCTTACATTTCCGGGAAGATGATGTAGATACTATTGTTTACTTAATAAACAAAGGAAATTAAATCTCTTTGGATGGTAGAATTACATAGGAGGCATGGACAGGTAAAAAGGTAAACTATTCGTATTTGCATACACTCGGTTGTGATCATTTTTCCATATTGATAAATAAAATATAGCAAAGCTTGAGGAAAAATACAAGAAGTGTACCTTTTTTGGATACAATGTTAATGATTTTTTTTATTTCTTATGGGATTATGAAAATAACAAAACCATTAGGAGTAGAGATTTCATATTCAATGATAAGGTCATGTACATAGATCAGTTGCAGGGAAAGAAACATGAAAAAGAAAAACCATAATACACAGTGCTTGATGAGATCACTATAAAATAAATTCCAAAGGTACCAGAAAATAATAATGTACAACAACATGATCAACATGAACCTCAAACTCCTGAAAGTGTTGTTAGAAGATCTACCAGGTTAAGTATACCCCCTGAATGATACTCTCCTTCATTGTATGATTTATTGTTGATTGATTTTGGTGAACCAAAATGTTATGAAGAGGCAATTTAGGTAGACACCAAAAAGAAGTGGGAGAAAGGCATGAAAGATGAAATTGATTCCTTGGTAAATAACCATACTTGGGACTTGGTTCAGTTTCCTGCAAGAAAAAGAGCATTGTAGAATATATGAGTTTACAATTTGAAGGAAGAAGATGGAGGAAAAAAACGGTACAAGGATAGACTTGTTGTAAAGGGGTTTACACAAAAGAAAGGTATATATTTTGATGAAACATTTTCTCCTGTTGTTAAAATGACTTCAATTAGGACTATTTTAAGTCTTGTGGCAATAGAAGACTTGCATCCTGAACAATTAGATGTAAAAACAACTTTTCTCCATGGGGATTTGGAGGAATAGATTTATATGCAACAACCACAAGGGTATGAGGTCAAAGGGAAGGAGAATTTGGTATGCATCTTGAATAAGAGAATGTATGGACTAAAGAAATCTCCAAGGCAGTGGTATTTGAATTTTGATAGGTTTATGACAGAACAAGGTTATAGTAGATGTCATTCTGATCACTGTGTTTATTTTAAAAAGCTAGAAAATGGAATCTATATTATCTTGCTATTTTATGTAGATGACATGCTTGTTTTAGGGTCTAATATGCAAGATATAAATGTACGAAAGAATAAATTAGCTAATTCATTTGTAATGAAGGATTTGGGTGATGGAAAGAAAATCCTTGGTATGAGAATAACAAGAGAGAGGAAAAAATGCAAATTGACATTGTCTCAGGGTGAGTACATAGAGAAGGTGTTGGAGAGGTTTAGAACACATAATGAAAAACTAATTAGTACACCTTTGTCCATCCATTTAAAATTAACTAAGGAAATGTGTCCCAAGACAGAAGAGGAGATCTAATACATGTCCAGGGTCCCTTATTTATCAACAGTTGGTAACTTGATGTATGTGATGGTTTGCACAAGACCATATATTGCACATGCAGTGGGAGTTGTGAGCAGGTATATGAACAATCCAGGTAAAGAAAATTGGGAGGAAGTAAAGTGGATTCTCAGGTATTTCTATTCATGCATTATGTTTTGGAGGTTCAAACACTATTCTACAGGGATATGTTGATTTGGATATGGCAGGTGATAAAGATAGTAGGAGGAGCACCAAAGGGTATGTTTTTACTATAGGTGGAACAACAATAAGTTGGATTTTGAAACTGCAAAAGTTCATTGCACTTTCAACAATAGAGGTCGAGTATGTTGCTGCTACAGAGGCTAGTAAAGAGATGATTTGGTTACAGAGCTTTATGGAGAAATTGGGAAAGAAGCAGGAGAATAACATGTTGTATTGTGACAGTGAGAGTGCCATTCATATTGCAAATAACTCATACTTCCATTCGAAGACTAAGAATATAAAACTCAGGTACAATTTCATTCAATCTGTCTTGGAAGATGGACATTTGAAGTTGGAAAAAATACATACTAGCCATAATCCTACAGACATGTTAAGAAAGGGAGTAACCAGGGAGAAACTGGGTTTCTACTAAGTTTCAGTTGGTCTTCAAGAATGAATATAAATACGAGAAATTTTCCAGGTCCAATATGGTTCATAGTCCAGCAGATACAACAATGGTGGAGTTGTTGAGATAAATATCCAAGTGGGAGATTGTTGGCTGTGGAGCCTGATTATCTTCCTGATTCAAAGGTCTTTGTTTTCAGCCATGTTTATACCCTATGAATATTTTACACCCTGAAATAATGTACACTCCTCCACGCGGGGGAGTGCAGAGGGGGGTTACCTCCTTTACGAGGTCCGGGGGCAAATGGGTCTCCGAAGGAAAAATTGCATTGTAAATGTATATTGCAATTTCATTGTAAATATGGACCATTCATTATAAGGTCGCAGATCTAACGGTAGAAGTTATGTTAGGGTTTTTTTCCCTATAAGGAAGCCCTCTTTTATGAGGGAAATTTATTGTGACTATGTATCATGTAGAATATTATATTCTGACATAGGAAACTATGAGATAAAGAAGAGGAAGTTACAATGGGTGTGTTGGAGGTTGTATCCCTTCATATGCTGGATAATAATAAAGCAAGGACCTAGAAATTTTTCTGGTGGACGTAGACCACACTGGCTGAACCACGTATATCTATGTCTCTATTTTATTGTGTATCTTATATGTTTTATTTCCGCATTTGTTTTATTTTATTGCTCCGTGATCTTGTTTTTCTAACATAGAATAGGCATGAAACATGGACGATAGCTTGCCATATGCACAAATATTATCATTTAAGATGGTGGATGAATTTTTTATAGACATTATACAATTCTTAAGTACAAGGATAGCCCCCTCAGATGTTACATTCACACAAAAAAAGAAGTTGGTAGTAAAGGTTGCAGAGTACCAATTAATTGCAGGAAGCTTATACAAACTAGGCGTAGATGGAATATTATGACATTGTGTTGTCGAACACGAAATACCAACTATATTTGTAGAAGTGCATGATGGGATAGTAGGAGGCCATTATGTAGGTAAAGACACTGTGAATAATATCTTACACACATGAATATGGTGTCCTACACTCCACAAGGGCACAAAGGAATACTATCAGACATGCGATGTTTGTCAAAGGGTCGGAAAACCCTCCAGAAGGGATGAGATGCCATTGAATCCACAAGTTACATTACATGATTTTGATAAGTGGGATAAAAACTTCATTGGACTAATCAACCCACCAACAAGAAGATCAGGGGCTAGGTACATCATTACAACAACAAAATATCTAACTCAATGGGCAGAAGCCACATAGTTACAGATTGCAGCGCAGAAACTACTGCACACTTTTTGTTCGAGAACATAGTAACCCAATTTGTATGTCTAATAAAGTTGATGAGTGATTAAGGGATGCACTTCATCAATAAAACCATAGCAAATTTCACCAAAGAATTACAAATCCACGACCATAAGAGTACGTTGCACCACCCATAAGCTAATGGCATAGTGGAAGCATTTAACAAAGTCCTAGAGAATGCGATAAAAAAAAAATGAAACATGGGAAGAGATGACTGGGACTTAAAAATCCCTACAGTATTATGGGAATACAAGACAACTAATAAGAATTTGATAGGGAAAATACCTTTCAGATTGGTAAACAGATAGGAGGAAGTAATGTCGATGGAGTTTATTGTACCAATCCTACATGTCTCAAATATCACAGATCTTTCGGATTCAGGTGCAGTACAAGAATGAATATCACAACTGGTACAGTTAGAGGAAAATAGATTTTCCACAAGGTTTCACCAACAGTTGCAAAAGACAAGGGAAAAAGCAAGGCATGACATACACATTAAGTTGAAAAAATTCCAAGTAGGTGACTTGGTATTACTATATGATAGCAAGTTTATGAAGCACCTAGGGAAGTTCCACATGCACTCGTTATGAACATATGTGATCCAGGAGGTTACAGAGGTAGGTGTTGCACAGTTGGAAACACTTAATGGAGTAGCACTGAAAGGAAGGGTGAATGCTAGCTGGCTAAAACTCTATCAAGAAGGTTGAAAATTTGCGCAATAGGAAGAACCGTGCAAGAGAAAAACAAAGGAAATATCGCACAAAGAATGAAAATGGAAACCATGCAAGTAGGGGAAACTACGCCAACCAAGGAAACCCAAGGAAGAAATGGTAAAGTATGTAGTAGTAATTGCACTGTCTCACACAATGAGATCACTGTTAAGTACGAAAATAATAGAAATGAAAGTTACGAGAGGATAAGGACAAGTCATAAAACATCAGTTATAACAACACATAAAGATTCTATAAGGCCTAGTCATAAAGCCATCATAAAGATAGAGAGTGAAATAAATACGTCATCGATATGCATGAATGAGTGGTAGTACACGACGAAAATCTACTAATGGATTTGGAAATTAAACATCACTAACACAAGTACCTGTCGTACTATAGGAAGAGGAGACATGAGAGAAGGCATGAAGATTAGTGCACAAATCAAAATAGGGCACAAAAGAAGTCAGGATTTCCAAACACGGACTATTGTCACTTAGCATTCCAGGAAAATTAGAGAGCACATAGCTATAACAAGCTACAAAGATACATAACCAGTTAAACACTACTTCACTATAGAAATGGTTCCACCCAAAGCTACAAGAGAAACAACAACGGTACCAAGGAGGAGTTACAACAGAGCACCAGAGGCCAAACCAAAGATTTAGGAAATCTCCGGTGCATCTTCATTAGATCCTAGATTTCCTCATGGATACATACCACCCAAAAAGGATGATTCCTCACCAATCACACTGCAGAAGAGAAAGACTATAGGTTGGTGACTCCATATATTCTAGAGGGAGTGACCATTGATGAAGACATATTGGGGAAGGTGCCCCAATTAAAGTATATAGATCATGGAATCATAGAGGTGGCGAATTTCCCTGAACTTGCACCCCATGATTACTTGGAACTCAAGGTATATCCACTTATGAAGCAGAGCATACCAGTTACCAAGGTTTGGGCTAGAGGATTGGAGCACGTAGGCCTCCTCAACTTGTTCAATATTCCCCACTTCAGACGCAACAACGAAATGAATGCCTGTGTTAAAATCCTCTTATCATGTGTGCATGGGGGATACATGTGGCTTGATAGGACAATATCCATTGACACATACTTGATACCTAGAATCAAAGGCTTCCAACCTAGGGGGAATATCCTACTACCCTATTCCCAGAAAAAAATATGGAAAGAGAACAATCAGAGGCCATGCAGACAAAGTTTCACATGGTTAGAGGGGTGTGCAACATGGATGTGCCAACTATAAGTGACCCAAAAATTTTAATAGATGCACATATGCTAGCATGAAATCTATTTTGAAAGTGTAGGAATGATCAATTACCAACATGGGTCATAGCTATGACCTAAAAATGTGTCGAAGGCACTGCAATGAGTTGGGAACCATTCCTACTGAACTGTGCAAAAGCCTAAGATAAGGGGATTGAGTTTCACTACCTATGGATCCTGATTCTGATTTCCTTCACAGCATGGACAGAGCCTGAGGATGCAAAGTTCTTAGAGATGAGAGGGAATCCATGTGTCATGATGAAGTACTATAATTTATGGTTTTCAACAAACAAGAGGAGAAAAATGGAAAACAATGTCCAATTCTTTCTCTATGGGGAAACAATTCAACATTGTATTTGGAGCACATTGCGCATGTCACCACAGTTGGTGGAGGCATATGTCTCATTCAACGAATTTCACCCACATAGGCACCATATGTACATCAAAGCCTTGAAGGATCCAAGGGAGGAGTGGGTCCAAACGAAATATAAGATAATCGAAGAAGACATCTAGCTGGTCATGCAGGATTGAGAACCATACTAAAATGTACCATACAAAGGGGATGTAAAAACACTGGGGGGGGGGGACACCAAAGTAGAACAACACACTTATATAGAGATGAGCCCTCCAATAAATTTCACAGAGGACACCGATCAAGGAAATGGAACGGAGGATGCACTAGAAACAAGGCCAACAAACCAACCTCCACAACGCTTACCTCAAATAGGGAGGAAAAAACATGACCAATGTAAAGGTTCATCTACACGAAAGAAACATAAGGGTTAAAATCCACAAGTTGTTTACAAACTAACTGATGATGAAATGGACCGAATTAGATACCAACTAATGGATGTTGTGGAAGAAGTCCTCGAAGAGACTACCAAGAAACATGAATCATTACAAACAAAGGTGCATGACCAATGCTTGAGGCTACAACAATTATTGGAGGCATTCTGATTGGCACATGAAAAAGGATCATGCACAACACAAGAAGGCATGACATAGAAAGAATAAACTATGGTATCAGCGTAGATGACAACAGAGAACAAACTACTAAAAAATACTAGTGGAGACAATCGGGTTACCCAACCCCAAAGTACAAGAGAAGCTGGAAAGACTAAGTCATGTGGACCTAGTCGTCTCCTAGATGGCAATGGAATTATTACAAGGTTTTCACATAGGGATCATGTAGGAACTATGTTTTTGAGTAGACACCGTAGCCAACAAATTGGATAAAGAAGAATCCGAGAAGGAGGAACTGCAGAAGCAATACACCACTGCGCTACATGAAAAGTGTGTAGTAGAAAAATCGCAGAAAAGGATAAGAGTGAAGCAGAGTAACCAGAAGATAAAGCCAAGAAAGAAAAAAGTGAAGCAGAAGGAAAGGTTGAGAAAGCCTTAAATGACAAAGTTGAGGCTGAGGAAAAGGTCACCAAAGCCTTGAAGGAGAAGGAGGAAGCCGAGCAAATGGCACAAAAATTCTACGTAACCATCCAAAAATTATACAATAAGGTCCCAGGAGTACCGATGGTGGTAGAGGCAATGGTAAAGGAACATATATTAAATATTAGTGAGGATATCAAAGGACTTCACATGAAGATCAAGGAGTTGGAAGTGCACACAACACTAGTGACACCACCGAAAGAAAGAGCACAAAGGGAACAGACTACACAAACAATGGTGGAAAATATCAAAAGATTATAACATGAATGCATAAATATGTGTGATGAAGGCACATGCATGTGGAAATATCTTACAAACAACCCAGAGCTGAAAGCACTAGATGAGAAAATAAGGATTACGCAGGAGAAAGAGAATCATGCCATTGAGCGCATAAATACTCTCCCACCAACTAAAAGAATGAAAACACTCTTGGATAACAGGAAACTATACCTTGAAGTGGAAAAACTAAATTAAGAACAATGAAATATCACACAAGAGTTGCGACTGCTATAGGACGAAGCCCTTGGGGTACTAAAAGAACTAGCTACTGCGCAAAACATCATGACATTAGCAACGTAAGACACTGATGCCGAACTAACTAGTTTGATATCACAGACAATGGAGGAAATATCGAACAATGAAGAAGAACTAACAACAACAGTATAGGAAGTGAAGGACAACTTTCATAAATTTGTTGAGTCCTAGAGGAGCGCGACACAACAAGCCTAAGTGGCTCAGGACGATCCACAAGTGAGTGTTGGGCGCCAGTTGGGCAGATAGTTTTAGGAATGGAACAATGAGAATAAATGAGTTACATGGAAAAGGCACAGGATCAATAATATCAAGAAGAGTAAGAAGATCAAAAAAGAAGAGAGAGGAAAGAGGAGAAGACGAGGGACAGGAAAGAACAACTTGTGCAAAATCTTGGAAAACCAGTTGAGCATGAGTTATATCCAACTCAGAATGATTTTTCGCCAACCAAGCATGAGTGATAGCCAACTCATTATGAGTTGGAAAAATACCTTGAGATAAATGTATAAATATGTAAAAGATCCGTAAAGTGAGTAGTTGTTGTTGTTGTATATTTTTTTGTTTGTAAAGAAGCTACCAATGTAAGAAAAATATTGTATATTGAACATCCATTGTAGTGTAGAGCGCAAGGAGAATGCCATAAATATAATAAAGAAGAAAATATTTTGTGGATGTAGCCCAGAGGGGGGTGAACCATGGTAACTCTTTGTATAATTGTGTTGTTGGATGATTATTCATGTCTGTGTTGTGTTGATTCTTGTCTTTACTATGGATGAATGTTTATCTTTGTTGATATTGTTGATATATTAATGCACGATAGCCTTAATTGTATGCTTAAATACTAAGTGGAATGAATACAGACTGATATGCATATAGAATCAAGTAACGATTTTAGGTTAAATAGGATTTATTTTGCAAAAGGATCTTGTAAGTATGACATAACATGTCTCCTTTCTTTCTATCACTACTGTAGAATCATGGTTCTTGCAGTCCCCATAAAGATGCCTTGGGTGAGACTTCAGCTGCTTGTAGGTGATGTCAAAAGGGTCGGTATCTGTAGGGTTTTTTTGGACTAATTAACTTGAACCTAGGGTCTCGAACCTACCTGCGTGCACACACCAACAATGAGCATTAATATTTAATATGAGGTGTCATTTTTGCATTGTCATTTCATTTCACTAGTGTGGTGTTAACAATGAATTACATAACATGTAGTCATTTTTGCATCACATTAGTTTTTTATTAGCATCATTTTACATCACTCTTGTGTAATGTTAAACTCATATATGTGTCGTTTTTATTCATTTTATGAATTGTTTTAGCATCATACTACTTCAGTATTGCATCATGTTAATATCGGTTATGAGATGTTGTTACTTATTTTTCATCATGTTAGCATATTATTGGTGTTGTAATAGATACATTTTTCATCAAATGAATGCCAAAACTACAACATTTTAGTATCAAAATTACGATGTAATTATGATTAATGATTAAATTATTTTTATTTAGTTAATTATTAATAACTAATTTAAATAATATACCCTTCAAGAAATACCTTTTTATCACATTCCAAGGGTGCCATGTTTTCATATGCCATTCAAACATTCAACTTTCTTGTTGGGGGAATAATTGTAGGATCATGAGAATCATCATTGATTTCCAGTGTGGCTATGGTTTACCCTAGCCACCACCATAAAACAAGGCTATCTCTCAACTAATTCATTTCATGTTGGAATTGTATGTGGGATTACATGCATCTCATTGAACTGTTGCTAGAATCATCAATGTGATTGCAAGAAGAATTGCTTGAAGCAATCCTTTTCTTCAATTAAGAAAATCATAGCATGAGACAAACACCATGAGTAGTAAATAAAATTAGAGGGTGAGGGAAGTTTGGTGAAGATAGCCACCACTGAACCTAATCTATTCAATATGGGGGACACTAACAACCAAGACTTAGAGTTTTTTGCTTGAAGCAATCCTTTGTTTCAATCGAGAAAATAATAGCATGAGACAAACACCATGAGTAGTAAAGAAAATTTGAGGGTGAGGTAATTTTGGTGAAGCTAGCCACCATTGAACCTGATCTATTCAATATGGGGGACACTAACTGTAACATCCCCGACCATCCATGCCGATCCATGCTACTCCAAAGAATGGTTTTTTTTTCTCTAAGGAACATAATGTAACATATCCAACATCCAAGTGAGTTATGCCACATAATGTTTTCGAACTACATGCAATTAAAACATATACACACAGAACTATTGCAGAACTTTATATATAAAATGTAAATAGACAAATGCATTATGTAATTACATGGATTCATTCTGAAATAACAATAAACACATACATGCAACATATACATGAAATACCCATAACTATAAAGATAGTTATAACCACACATACGATAATCCCACAAAAATAAACACGTAAATAATAATGCAGCATGCAAATTTATCACACAGTTGACACTTATTTTGGTAAGAATATCACAAACTAGAGAAGACCTTCCATGAACCTCCCATCCTTAGAAAAAACTTCTCATCACTCTCAGCAGTGGGTCACCCCCGAGATGGGACTAAACTCCACCCAGGTAAAGGGATTCCTAACCAAGCCAATGACTCATAGACAAAAAGAAAGACTTTATCACAGGTGCCCACTCAAACTAACCATCTACAGTCCCTCATTCCCCACATGCCCATCCCACCCTAGGAAGTGTGCCCCTTCTCTACTCAACAGTCTTTCGACTGCCCCACTTCCTCTCTGGGCATCAACAACAGGCCAGACAGGAAGTCTTAGAGCCCTGTAACTCTTGTTTAGCACCTTTAGGAAATCAATTCCCAACAATCCTCTCATCTAGAGAGGAATTTCTCATGGGCCTGACAACCTGCCTCTTCAATATCCCATAGGCCTGACAAACCGCCTCTTCAATGTCCCATAGGCCTGGCAACCTGCTTCTTTAGTCCAACTCCCAAGCTAACCAACTACACAAACAAGTATGGCTATGGATACAGGTTTAGGTACAATGACATGAAGGTATGGAAGATAGCTCAATGAGTGTGTGAATGCTCATGGATCATTTCTTCGATGACTGAATGATGGGAGGAATGACGGAAAGAATGACAGGAAATGAACTAAGTCCAAACAATATGTATACATGTCCCCAACTTGATACTTGTCATGTTGGGAGCTATTTTGGCCCACTTGTCCCCATATTTGGAACTTAGGATAAAACAATTATCCATACTTTATACTTTAAGAAATATTAATATAATATTCCTTTTTGGCTTAAGCTCCCTGTCTTTGCCCCTTTTCCTTAACTTTTATCCCCCACCTTTTCCCTAACTAGTGGATTTTAGTCCCCCAAACTCTTTAATCATGGTCAGTCTATGCACAACGATGTATTTTATATTAAAGCTAAGACATATACAAAAGTAGGTGCACTGGCCTTTAACATATAGGCTCTCTGGCCTAATATTCACAAAACTGGCTCACCATCCTATAAAAAAAAGTATATACACAAAGGCTCCTTGGCCTCAAAATCGCGTGCACTTAAGTTGCTGCACGCAGTATCCTGGAATGTGCACACTTCCTCATTTTACTGCACAATACATGCACGCACTATGCCATGAAAGGTGCATACAAAAATTATATCAAACAACTGACCATCCTAAGTACATTTTCATTTACATTACAATTGGGTTCGGCCTAGGGATATTACAACCCCCCTCCCCTATTTATGCACTATCCTCAGTGCATTATGTACTCATACACAAAAAAAATTCAAAAATCCTCAAAACGATGCATGTATTCTGCCTGCATTGCATCCTCATGCTCCCAAGTAGCATCCTTAGGACCGTATCAGGTCCATTGGACCTTTACAAACCCTATGGCTCGATTCTGGAGTTGTTTGATTTTTCAGTCCAGAATGCATACCAGATGCACTTGAAAAGTGAATTCTTGCTCCACCTGGATCACATTCCAATCAATAACATGATTAGAATCAATTATATATTTCTTGAGAAATGATACATGGAATACATTATGAATAGACATAGATGAAGGCAATGAAATCATATAAGCCACTAGACCAATCCTCTATAGGATTTCAAATGGCCCACAATAGCGAGCTTCCAACTTTGAACAATTTCCCAACTTTAGGGAACTTCTGTTGGCTTTCACTTTATAAAATACATGGTCTCCCACTTTAAATTCCCTGTGAGTTCTTCCCTTATCAACATAGCTTTTCTTCTTATCTTGGGTAGCCTTTAAATTTTTCTTTATTTTTATCATTTTCTCCTCCATTTCCCTGAGAAAATATGGTCCAACCACAACTCTATCTGCTAGGTTATCCCAACTTACTGGTGTGTTTCACTTTCTTCCATAAAGTCCCTCAAATGGTCTCATCTTTAGAGATTTTTGGTACCCATTGTTATAAGAAAACTCTACCAAGTGTAGGTAGTCTTCCCATTTTGATGGTTTATCCATCACATACATCCTCAACATATTTTCAATCACTTGATTCACCCTCTCTGTTTTTCCATCTGATTCTGGCTGATAAGTTGTACTAAAATTCAAATTTGTTCCAAATCCATTAAATAATCCTTTCCAAAATTTTGAGGTAAATTTTGGATCTCTGTCAAACACAATTGTCTTGGGTATGCTATGTAATCGAGTAATTTCTCTCATATAAACATCAACAATGTTGGCTACCTTGTGAGTGAGCTTAACTGGAATAAAATGGGCATCTTTAGTAAGCTTATCCACCACTACCATGATAGAATCATGTTGCTTGTTTGTTCTGGGCAGTTTGGTGACGAAATCCATTGTTATAGCTTCCCATTTCCATTCAGGAATGGGTAATGATGTAGCAAACCATTTGGGTGTCTATACTCATCCTTTACCTTTTGACATTCCAAACATTTGGCAATAAAATCAAAAACCTCTTTCTTCATGCCTGGCCAATAATATTGGCTCTTGACAACTACAATAGTTTTATGAGAACTTGGGTGCCCAACATAAGGTACATTATGAATTTCCCTCAATATCATGTTTTTCAATTTCTTGGAATTTGGTACATAAATTATTCCCATGTACATGAGAATTTCATCATTATCTAGCTTGTATTCTTCAATTTTCTGCTGCAAATTACCTTGCCGTAATTTTGCCACTAATTCCTTGTATTGAAAATCTAATTTTGCAGCCTCTAAAATTATGGGTTTCAAATCTGATTGGTACATGCTAATGGCTATAGCATGAAATTCATGCACTCTTCTGCTGAGTGCATCTGCCACTTTTTTTTCTTTCCCCTTGATATGCTTTATATCAAAGTCATATTCACTTAGAAATTCTAACCATCTGCTTTGCCTAGAATTTAGTGTTAGATGATCAAATAAATATTTCAGACCATTATGGTCTATTCTTAGCTCAAACCTTTTCCCCATGAGTTAGTGTCTCCATTTTCTCAAGGCATGCACTATGGATTCCAACTCCAAATCATGAGTGGCATAGTGTCTTTCATGCTCCTTCAACTTCCTTGATTCATAACATATAACAAACCCATTTTGACCGAGGACTCCACCAAGTCCTTCATTACATGCATCTATGCATACAATTAAGTCTTCATCTGGGTATGCAATCCTTAGTATTGGAGAACGTTTTAATAATTGTTTCAAGTGTTGGAAACTATTTTCACAATCCAATGTCCACAAAAACTTCATACCCTTCTTTTGTAAGGAAGTGATTGGGTGTACAATATTTGAGAATCTTTCAATAAATATCATATAGTAGCCTGCAAGGTCCATTAATGATATGACCTCTATCACATTCTTTGGTGCTGACCATTCTCCAATGGCTTCTATCTTCTCAGGATCCACTGCTATCCCATCCTCTGAAATGATATGTCCCCAAAAATGAATTTTCTTCTGATAAAATGAGCACTTGCTCAACTTGGCATACAACTGATGCTCTCTTAATACTTGCAACACCATTCTCAAATGATTCTCATGCTCTTCTTCGGATTTAGAATATATAATGATATCATCCAAAAAGACAATGACAAACTTGTCTAGATATTCTCAGAAAACACCATTCATTAAGCACATGAAAACAACTGGTGCATTTGAGAACCCAAATAGCACCACCGTGAACTCATAATGACCATACCTTGTCCTGAAGGCAGTCTTGTTGATATATTCCTCTTTAATCCTTACCTAATGGTATCTTGACTTGAGATCTATCTTTGAAAATATCTTTGCATCCTTCAATTGATCAAAGAGATCGTCAATCCTTGGAAGAGGATACTTGTTCTTTATAGTGACTTTATTCAGCTGTCTGAAATCAATGCACAATCTTAATGTCCCATATTTATTATTTATGAAAAATATTGAGGCACCCTAAGGTGAAACACTTGGGCATATATACTCCTTCTTCAAAAGTTCTTCAAGCTGCATTTGCAACTCCTTCAGCTCTGGTGTACTCATTCTGCAAGGAGTATTTGACACTGGAGATTCTCCAGGAATTAAATTTATACCTTGTACCTCCTTGAACACATCTTCAAAATCTTCCAGGGCTGCATGATCTTCCAAATTTGGCACCTTATCTTTAGGTGTCTGAGCTACAAATATTTGACACCCTTTTCTGTAACATCTCTTCAGCTGCAATGCTGAAATTTCTCTGATGGTTATTGCCCTGGGAATTCCTTGCACTCTGCTTAGGCTCCCTTCCTAGTCCAAGAAAGTAAATGTCTTGTTATGATATTCTAGGATAACATGATGCTAGTCCAACCAATCCATCCCAATTAGACAATCATAGGAACCTAAAGGCAAGATGTTCAAATCTGCCTTTGTGTTTAGTCCATTCATTTCCATAAGACATGACTTAACCATCTCATTAACTTTTCTTTTGGCTCCAGTAGCCAGCTACACCAACCAAGATTTTCCATGCTTACTTCTTGGAAAATACAAACTTTCCACCATCTTAGGAATTATATAACTATGAATAGCTCCAGAATCAATTAAAATAGAAATGGTTTGGTTGTTGATCATACCTTCCACTTCAATCATATGTGACTGATACTCTGCTTTCTTATTATCCAGGGCTACATAGATCCTTGGTACATTTCTGCCCATGTCCTCCACTGTTTCATCTTGTTGTACATTGTGATCAGTCCTCACTTTTTCACCCTTGTGAGGGAAATATCTAAACATATGGTGTCCTTTACAACCCCAACATTGTATAGGTGGCTGCCTTGGCCTTTGACCTCCTGTCTCAATCGCTCTGGGTTCTCTGGAAGTTGGCTGTCCCTGAGGATTATTTCTAAAGAATGGTGGTTTAATTCCCTTCTTCCTCTGATCCATATTGAATTTCTTCTTGTCTTCCCAATATTTTTGGAAAATTTTCCTCGATTTTTGCTGATCATAAAGGCATTCAACTCACCTTATGGTATCCTCCAATGTCTCGGGATCATCATATTGTATTTTGTCACCGATAAATTATGGAAATCCACTCAAATAACTATTTATCTTAACTGTCTCATCCTTGATGAAAGAGATATACTTCAACAGTTATAAAAACCTTCTCTCATATTGATTTATGGTCATACTCCCAAGCTTGATTTCAAAGAACTCTTTCATTTTCTTTTCATAGTATCTCTTAGTCAAGTATTTCTTCTCAAAATACTTCTTGAATTCCATCCAAGTAACGCTTTTCTCTTTAATGTGTTGTACCTGCACAAGATGATACCACCACATGGATGCCTTTCCCTTTAGTTTATATATGGAAATTCCACCTTCTGCATGAGATGAATAATTATGCAATTGAAAATACTTCCTCATGCCCAACAATGATGTCTCTGCATATTCATCCTTCTTTTGGTCACCATCAAATGTAGGAGGCTTGATTTTGTTCATTTCTCCTCATAGCTCATCCACCCCAGACCTCTTATGCTTCCTAATAGGGGATGGACTTGAGTTGTTGTGTGCCCTCTTATTGGAATGCCTCGGGGAGTGATGATGTTGTATGTTAACACTTCTTGTTCTTCTTTTCTCATCAGGAGACCTGTAACCTCCTGATTTTCTTGAGCCACTCTCCTTATCCAATTTATTTTCTATTCTATTCAAGCTCTGCATTAAATTTGTGTTGAATTCATCCTGCCACTCCTTGGCTCTCATAATCCTTTCATTATCAACTTTATGGATTTTGAAATCCTTTTGCAATTTTTTAATGGGCTCTACCATATTCATGTTTTCATCCATTCTCCATGGCCATTGGAGTTTGTTCCTTCAATGCCCAAATGGACATCCATCCCTCTGATATCATCTTTCTGGATGTAAGCCCCTTGTTAATATTCCATTACTATGGAATCTGAATTGATCCTGATCTGATATAGTTGTTGTTAACTCTACAAAATGTGCAACCAACAAAACTTTGTCAGGCTAATTGTTTCAACAATTTCATGAAAAATATGAACCATTATGGTTTAATAATATATCATAATTATTTCTTCTAATTTCCTGGAAAATTGAATGCCCAGATCAATTTTTTGGGTGGATATTTATATTCCACTACCCAACACATTTTTTTCTTTTGCTCCCATGCTCAATTCCAAGTCTTGAGCAGAAAGTTATGGTTATTTGAAAATTGCCCATTAATTTTTCTATTCACACTTCGTCTTGGTGCAACTCTGCGTTGTAATTATGCATTTTTGCACCTACTCCATTGGATTTTTCGTAGGATATCAAATGATTTTATTCATATACATATTATGGACACTCTGTCCAAGTTTCACCTTTTTCTGGGTTCCAGGCTGCTAGTTATAGCTTGCTAAAGTTCTAGGCTAATTCATGTTTTTGGTCTGGAATGATACATGTACATTATTTTCCATATTAAACATTTTTAACATGCCTAGAAATTTAATTGAGCTCTGGGAATGTATTCTATGGTTCAATATCTTTCCATTGACTACTCCTGCACCTCAATATGATTCCGAAGTAGAAAGTTATGGCTCTTTGAAGTTAATTGGGTCTTAAATTTTACCCTCCACTGTTTGTGTTGTAAGTTTCTCATAAAAGCTCCATTTAACGAACAATTTACACCATTAGAAACCTCTCTCTGAGCTATTTTATTTGAAATGTAGAGACAAAGTGTACCTTACATTATGTTCTTGTGGTTTTTACGTTGCTAAAAATTCTCTTAAGGGCCTAAAAAATGCGTTGCAAAAAGATGACGTTCAAATGATATAAAACGTCGCAAAAAATTGCTGGTTTTCTGCTATTGTTCACCCTCCAAACGACTTCGCGCACACAAATTTCAACCTTTACGCCCATATTTAGCATGCACAATAACAACACAAGGTAATTCGTGCTCCGCGCACCTATAACCATTGTGCATCACTTATGTGTCGTGCCCATACCTGGCGCACACTACTTTTGTGTCACGTGGCATTATCCACTGCACAAAATTTTGGTTCTTGCACTATTACCTGTTGCACGTAATTTTTGTATCGCACGCTGATATTGCACATGAATTTCACTCTACAATTTCCCCATGCCATATTTTAGTACACCCCCACCATGCACCGATACTCTGTCCGCACCATTAACTAAATAGTCGCACGACAACATATACCCACATTGCACTCACACCAACCAAAATCCTCCGTGCTCTGCCAATACTACGCACACCACGCGCGCCATTATTATGTGTGTGCACAATGCATGCACCTTATTATGCATATGCACACTGCACAATGCTAAATTTAGCGCGCGCACCCGCACACCAACGTTTTTCTGCGCTACACCAAAATTTAGCATGTGCACCCGCACACCAACATTTTTCCACGCATTACCAAAATTTAGTGTGCACAGCCACACACCAACATTTTTCCATGCGATGCCAAAATTTGACATATCACAAGATTTTTTCACTCCAGATCATGCGTTTTTAGTGCGCCCACCTGCACACATTCATTTTTATGCGCATCAATTCCTCATGAATTCCGCTGTAGAAATTGGGGCTTTTTTCTAACTTTTTCCCCAATTTACCATAGACATTATGAAACTATGAAAATTTTTCAATTTCACCCCAATAACACCAATTCAACCTCTGTGACAACAAATCGTTGTGGGTTGATATTTCTGGAACGAATTTTTCCCAAACTCAATTAATGAATTGAGAATTTTAATTACTAAATTCGCTCCATATGTCATGGCTTCACTGTAACTTCAAATTCGACCCATTCTAGGTCCTAATTTTGCTACAACAGATATTAAATTAGGAATATCTCACCGCTTGGCCAAATTTCTCAATTTTTCCATGAATTTAACAATAGAAATTGGGGCTTTTTCCCAATTCGGCGTCGTTGCTTCTAAATTTTACCATGGATTCTCTGTAACTTGAAATTTGGCCACTTTGAAATCAATCCTCTGTGAAATTTTGCTTCAACTCAACTTGCTCGGCCCATCTAGGCTCAATGTTTAAAACTCAAGCTCCGATACCATATTGTAACATCCTCGTCCACCCATGATAGGCCATGCTACTCTAGAGAACACCTTGTTTCTCTCTGCGGAACATAATGTAACATACCCAACATCCAATTGAGCAATGCCACATAATTTTTTCGAACTACATGCAATTACAACATATACACACAAAAATATTGTGGAAATTTATATATAAAATGTAAACAGACAACTACATTATGTAATTACACAGATTCATACTGAAATAATAGTAAACACATACATGCAACATATACATGAAATACCCATAACTATAAAGACAGTGATAACCACACATAGGATAATCCCACAAAAATAAACATGTAAATAATAATGCAGCATGCAAATTTATCACATAGTTGACACTTATCTTGGTAATAATATCACCAACTATGTGAAGACCTTCCACAAACCTCCCAAACTTATACCACACTACTCATCACTCTTAGCAGTGGGTCACCCCTGAGCTGGGACTAAACACCACCCGGGTAAAGGGATTCCTAGCCAGGCTAACAACTCATAGAGAACATGAAAGTCTCTGTTACAGGTGCCCACTTAAACTAACATCATAAATTTCCTCATTCCCCACATGCCTATCCCACCCCAGGAAGTGTGCCCCTTCTCTGTTAAATAGTCCTTTGGCTGCCCCACTTCCTTTCCGGGCTTCACCAACAAGCTAAACATGAAGTCTTAGAGCCCTGTAGCTGTAGTTTAGCACCTTCAGAAAATCAACTCCCAACAATCCTCTCATCCAAATAGGAATTTCTCATGGGCCTGAAAACCTACCTCTTCAATATCCCACAGGCCTAACAAATCACTTCTTCAGTCCAAATCTCAAGCTAACCGGCTACACAAACAAGTATGGATATGGATACAGGTTTAGGTATAGTGACATGAAGGTATGAAATATAGCTCAATGAGTGTGTGAATGCTCATGGATCATTGACTCAATGGCTAAATGATGGGAGGAATGATGGAAAGAATGATGGGAAATGAACTAAGTCCAAATTAAATGTATGCATGTCCCCAACTTGACACTTGTCATGTTGGGAGCTACTTTGGCCCACTTGTCCCCATCTTTAGAACTTATGATAAAATAATTATCCATACTTTATACTTTAAGAAATATTAATATAATATTCCTTTTTGGCTTAAGATCCCTAGCTTAGCCCCTTTTTCTTAACTTTTATGCCCCACCTTTTCCCTAACTAGTGGAGTTTAGTCCCCCATACTCTTGTATCATGGTCGGTCTGCATGCAATGATGTGTTTTATATTAATGCTGAGACATATACAAAAGTAGGTGCATTAGCCTTTAACATCTAGGCTCTATGGCCTAATAATCATAAAACTGGCTCACCAGCCTATAAAACACAACATATACACAAAGGCTCCCTGGCCTCAAAATCATGCACACTTAAGTTGTTGCGTGCAGTATCTTGGAATGTGCACACTTCCTCATTTTACTGCAAAGTACATGCGCGAACTATGCCATGAAAGGTGCATACAAAAATGATATCAAACAACTCACCAGCTTAAGTACATTTTCATTTACATTACAATTGGGTT
>ML791135.1:98931-119275 GCA_009831015.1 Picea engelmannii
TTGTTTCTCTTTTTATCAATAAAGAAGAGTAAGATTTGATATTCCGCTATGGGTCATACTTTATGGGATCCAAGGGAATGTATCTAGCCCCATGGTCCCTAGACTTAAATATAGAAGAATAAATCATTGCAACCCCAGTGTGGGTTATATTTCCTCATCTCCCATTAATTTCATGGGATGATTTCACTCTAAAAAATATTGGAAACAGATTGGGCAGATTCATTGACCAATAATAATGACCAATTCAAAATGTGTTTCCTTGTGAGAGAATATACATATAGGTGGACTTGGAGAAGGGACTCCTAGAGGATTTACAAATCTCCGTTCAAGTGCAACACATGACATGTTAATGGACATTTTCCCAAAATATGTCAAAAAACCCAAGAGTAGTAGCCTTCTCTAAATAAAAATACAGGAGAAGAGCCTGAGTTGAATAAGGTATCAAGTAAACACATGAATTCTTAGCACAAAAGGTAAACTCAATCATTAACATCCCAAGAGGTTTCACCACTCTCAATAAATAACCCATTCAAAGTTCTTGGAAATCTAGAGGATTTGGTAAATCCTGAAGATTTGGAGAAAGAATCCGAAAAGGAAGCAATAAAAACCAACTTTGGATCAAAATTCCTTGATAATGGAACATATACATCCCATGAGGATATTGATTCTAAATATGTAGCATAAAAGGATGCAAAATATGAAGAGGAGGAAGACGAAGTGGTAGAGGAAACAAAGGGATGAGAAAAGGAGGTAGAGAAAGTACAGGAAAAAGAGGATGAGGAAAAAGAATCGGAGCTAGTAGTGAAGGTTCACAATGAACCTTCTAAATCCTTTGTTGAAATATTGATGAAAGAACAAATTTCGTCCCCTCCTCTCATGACAAGAAGGAAATCCAATCAGGATAAAATACCTTATGAGATATAAGGGACAATCCTCTCAAGACATTAGACATTTCTAAAAATTACTTTTGATAAAGGAACAATTTCAACTAGTAAGTGATATCTATGTTCTATTTTTTTACTTTAGTTTGTAACTTATTTGTAAGGATATACTCTTATGATTCAAGAATTTGGAAAAAGAGACTCTGTAGGAAAATCAACCTTCTGTCTCTCCATTTATTTGAGGGAAGAAAGGAAAATTTTCAATACTGCAAGATTGGTAAGATTCTCAATCAACGCCCTTTGTATGTTTGTTGTATCCGTACTATAGTTCTTTTTCAATATAAATACTTCCCAATTATGGTTAATTATTTTTAAGTAATTAATAATAATAATTGATTATTGTTTTTATAATATTCAAATATTAATGAAATTGATGATTACTATAAGTCTATTTTACAATGTACTAATCATGAGAGGAAAAATCATGTATCTATAGATGCAATTATGTAATTGTAAATGGTAAAATTTTAAATTAAATAATTAAATGACCATGTAAATTTTTTTACCATAAACAAGTGGTGCGTTGCCACCCCAAGAAAATGTCAAATTTCCATATAATATGGCATGAAAAAGCATGTACACATACTAATAGTTGAAATGAATTTGACATCAAATGTTGATGGAACTATTGTTATTTTCCTCCTCATCTTCTGAACCATACTCATCCTCACTCTATAGAAATATAATAAATGAATACAATTTCATTAAAATAAAAAATCACTCACATTTAAATATGTAATAAAAAACATATAATTTAAATAGTTGTTGATACCATCTAATTCCTCCAAGTGTCCATTGTCATCATTTGTGTGGAAATAATATAATATATTTCAATCGATTAAATAATAGTTCTAATTACATATAGGTTAAAAATAAACACATAATTAATATTTAATTTCCTTCGACATGGAATGTAAATACTCCACCTTTATTTTGTAACCATTCCTTAGGGCATACTTTAATTCTTTGTTAGAAGATTCACTATTATAGCTATTTAATTGAATGAAATAAGTGAAAACCATATTCAATAAGGCCTAATGGTCAAGAACACGTGTTTCCTCCTAAGAGGTCACAAGTTCAAATCCAGAGGGGGGTAGGGTATTTATACCTTTGTAGAATTTACCATTCAAATCGCTAGGTGGAGGGGGTCCCTTGTCCCATAAACAAGGGGGTTTCATACACCAATTTGGTGTCTGGATTGATTGTGACCTTAAAAATAGATTATTATTATTTTTATTTATTATCAATGAGACTATATTGGTAAACTTACAAAGCACCCCATAATCATGGACCTCCTAATGTGATGTACCAAATATAAATATTCAAAGCATAAATCACAAATATTACTCAGATATATTGCATAAAGAACAATGAAAAATAGACAATATGAGAAAAATGTGATACCTTTATTGATAGGGAAGCAATTTTCACTTGCCTCTTCGAGGGGGCAAAATCGAAAAATAGAATATCTCATATTAGAAATGATTTCCAAGACACATTTTAAAAATTCTTCTATATCTTTATATAATACTTTCTAGCCCCTAAGAACATTCTAGAGAAGGAACTTTCTAGTAAGCCTTCTTACAAGAATTGTGTTCACACTACTACATATACCTTATTTACTAATGATGGCCTTCATACATAGAAATACATAATAATCTATGTACTTAGGGGGTTAGGGAGTTTAGGACCTTAACATTCCCTCCCCCATAAAAAGTGATCTTTTCCTCAAGGCTTGAGATGTGGAAAGTGTTGCAAAATAACTGTTGGTTCCCATGAAGCATCTTCTGAATATGTATACTTCCATTGTATTAATATTTCTTGGATTTATGCTGGTGGAGATGACATTATCATTTGTCAAATATGGACTCTAGCTACAACCAAATGGAACTTTCTTCATCCAATATAGGTAGATTAGTTTGAACCCAGCAATTAGATTCAACACATTTTTTTAAGAAGGAGACATAAAATACTGGATAGATATTAGAGTGGATGGGAAGTTCTGATTTTTAAGCCATGTACCCAATATGCTTGAGGATAGTATAGGGGCCATAAAACTTTGGAGCCAACTTCTGGTGGTGTTATTATTTTAGGGAAGTTTTTTAATACACCTATATATGAAGGAATACCTGACCCCATTCTTCAAAATAATGTTTAGAGTGATGTTGATAAACATGTTTCTTCATTCGATTATGATACATGACTATATTATCTTTGAGATTGTGGAGAATGTTATCCCAACATGTAAGGGTTTTATCGACCTCTTGTACCTTGGAGACACCTAGTACGTAAGATAATATAGATGGATGATTTTTTCCATAGACTACCTCAAATGGGTTCTTGAAAGTGGCACTATCATAAGTTGTATTGTAGCACCATTCAACTAGGGGTAACCACTAAGGCCATCGAGACTATTGTTTTGAAGTGAAACACCTCACATATTATTCCAAACAGTTGTTGATAGATTTTGTGTGACCATCGGTTTGTGGGTGATAGGCACTGATAATATTCAATTAGGTTCCTTATAGCCTAAATAATTCTTTCCAGGATTTACTAGTGAAAGTGGGATCACAATATGTGACAATAGATTGGTTCATACCATGTATTTTGAAGATATTATCCATGAATACTTGAGAAACTGTGGAACATTTAAAGGGGAGTTGAAGGGAAAAAAAATGAACATATTTAGAAAGTTTTTTTTATCTCAACCACAATCACTAATTTATTTCTAGTTTTGGGCATCCCAACAATGAAGTCCATAGAAATTTCTTTCCATATAGTAGGTGGAATAGGTAAGGTTGTAGTGCACCTCAGATCTTCACTATTTCTCCCTCGTGTCATTGAAAAATATTTCATTCATACACAAAGGTGTGGATGTCCTTTTTCATGCCTTCCTAAAAGAAGGAACGTTTGATCCATTCATATGTTTTAAGAAATCCATAATGACCTACCGTTTGTTGACTCATTTTTTTGTCACCTATATTAAAATCTTACAAATTGTTTTGAATCCTATGATTATAACTACTATATAGATAACAGGTGGGGTCCCCAAGGATTAAATGCAAAAGATTGGTCTCCAATTCTTTTCCTCAGCATAATACATTTCAGTTTTGTCCTCTTCAATCATTGGTTCATGGTTATTTTGGTTGTGCATATGGTTAATATTGAAATATTTACTTGCATGAATGTAGACAAAGATTTAATATCAGGGCAATTTCGATGGTTTCCAGGAAAATTCTTGTCAAAATATTCAAAGATAATTCCAAATGATCAACACATGTATAGAATAATTGAGTAATGCAAGCATTACACACTATGAGTTCTCTATCTACAATATTGCAAGTTACATATTATGATGGTTGTTAAGGTTTTCTTGTGTTATGAATTATAACTCGATATATGAGAACCATTAAGTGCCTCACTTGCATCATAGTCTTTGGTTGCATGGAGCAAAGTGTTGGTTCTATCCTTAGAGCACTCTACTTAAAATCACACTTTGAATATAGTTTGGATTAAAGGTTTGATATAACTTACAACTCATATGTGAGTCGCATTGGTTTTATGGGGTTAAAATTGTTGGTTATGGTGTTAAAACAAGTGAAATACCAACATATAAGGCACCTGATACATGGTATATGCACATATATGGTTCATAGTAAATATTTGAAGGTTGCATACAACACATAGTTGTGATGGTTTATATATATTGTATATGATAAAGTGTAGAGTATATTGAAATGTATTCCATGTGGTATATAGTTTATGATATGGACTAATTTGAAGTAATGAGAAACATTTTCAATGCTTGTTTGATTTGATATGATTTGAAGTCGTATACTACAAGGGTTTTAGACTGATGACATGGAATACATGTTAATGGAATGTTGGTTGGAAACATTGTCAAGATATCCATTCATTAAAGGTAACGTAACATGGGAAATTACTCCACAATCCCAAGCTCTATCACTCTTATTTCAGTTTGGATTTTGGTCATTTGTGTTGTCTAAGGGTTTTAGACTGATGACATGGAATACATGTTAATGGAATGTTGGTTGGAAACATTGTCAAGATATCCATGCATTAAAGGTGACGTGACATGGGAAATTACTCCACAATCCCAAGCTCTATAACTCTTATTTCACTTTGGATTTTGGTCATTTGTGTTGTCTAAGGTTGAAGATCAAGCTCTGATATCTGCTGGTGCAAACCCTCACCCTTGGAAGTTTTTGGAATGGATTCAAATTTTAGTCACTAGTATAAAGGTGTCTTGTGAAAAGGTATGGAGCATCAATTTGTAATACATATTTTACAACAACTTTGTCACTAAAATGATTAATTTTGGCTATGTTTGACATTTCTGTGTGTATACATGTCTCCTTTCTCCCCTCTCTACATTTTCTTGAAATGAAAAGAAAAAAATATTTTTGTGTACAGAAAGTTAATGGTATCTTTTTTTTTCTTCCTTCATACTCACACTTTTCATAAAAAATTTCAATGAAAATAAGAGAATTTGGATAGCTCCCGTTAGCATGCACTTGAGACTCAAAATTGAGTTCTCTTTGTCCTTTTAGTTGCTCTTTTTCTTTGAGAATTTCATGATTCCAATCATGGTTTTTTACATTGGTTGACTTGCATTCAAATATCGTCATGAATGTCATTCATTTAATTGAAATGGGACAAACCCAAATGACATTATTACACCTGGAGGTGTCCATGGTTTCAACTTTGGGTATATATAATGGTTTTCCTTTCTCTATTGAGATAAGATATATAATAAAACCCACTCATTGAAAACCACTTGCATGTTTTGGATTATACCTAGGTTTGTTATTATGATATAAGAGCCAACATGAGTTTCAGTTATTTCGAGGACTGGGTTCGCTATTTGATTTGGGTTTATATATTTGTTTATATTCAGTTCAACAACATTCTGTCTCTCTTCATGATTCATTAGTTTTTTTAAAAACATAATGGGATTGGAATCTAAACTCGATAATAAACCTCAAAGATTGAAGCTTGGATTGTGTGAGCCACATGTAATCATACCCTTTCTTTCAGATTACAATTATATCATGGAATATAATCGCAAATATGTTGAAATTTTTTTCATATAGGTTGAACGATTTCACTTGTTGTTGTAATTTACATTTTGAAGAAATTAATTGTTGGGTTTTATTGGCTATCAAAATTATTGGTTTTGACACCTTTCTCCATGAACAAAATATTACTGGATTTTAACTCATTCCCAAATATATGTTTTCATTTCCATTTGAGTTGTGTATCCTTTTGTGACTTTCAACGACATGTTGGGGTTTTTGATTGATATATTTACTTTTGGGGTTTGACAGTGATATGGTTAAATTTTTTTATCAACATACAATGATCCTTTGTCTTCGCCATCATGATTACTTTTGGCGTAGGCCAATTTTGGGGAGAATCAAGGAAGTTTTGAAGGAATCGAAGCAACACTGGAAAATAGGGGAGCATGCCATAAATAGAGGAAAAGAAGCATTGGAAAAAGAGGAAAAGTATTGCCGAGAAAAGAAGTTACTTTGTGGAAAAACGGCTACAAAGCAGTTGGAAAGTTGAAAAGCGTTGACTTGGAGCAATGGTTGGATTGAGGACCAACCGAGATTAAGTCAAGGAGAAAGTGGAAAGACCTAATCTTCTTAGGGTTAGGGTTTTTGAAAGGGATTTATACGAGTTTTTTATAAGTAGAAGGTATTAGGATGATGCGAGGGTGGTTGTTAATGTTATCTTTTTTGTTAGAAGCATGTATTGTATAGATAATGATGTGATCTTTCGAGATCGAATGTAATGGCTGAAGAAATGTGCAGTGCACAACACTAGATATTGCGAGAATATGAATAAAGAGCCAAAGCAACAAATATTTGTGGATGTAGCCCCAGGGGGGGTGAACCATGGTATATATGTGTTTTGTGTGATTGTATGTAGTGTTTCAGATTGTATTTACTTTAGTAAGTTTATGATGAACATGTTAAATGATTAAGGAAAGAAAACTGTGCACTAATAATACATGAATGGAATTTGTAGAATATCTCTAAACAAATGGATGTTATAGCTAATGTTTAGATCAGACACTTATGTTATAGTAGATAACTAATTATCATGGGATACCTACTAATATAATGATTAATGAAGTCTGTTGGTTGTATGTTATGTCACTGGTAATATCTAGAGGTAGCATAATATATGGGTATTCAAGGGTTGACAGTTGAGTGGATTTCATGCATATGAGAGAGAAACACATCCCATCCCATGGTTACCGACATATGAGTCCTGCAGCCACCCATAGAAACCATCTCGGGTGAGACTTCCCGGTGCACTTTGTGCGTTGTGTTTCCTTCTGTTATATAGAATGGATGATGGTCGAAGGGTTGTTGGTAATCATGTAGTTAGAACCTGGGTCACCCCAAGAGACCAAACTGACAATGGTTATGTTTCTTGTTGGAGCTCATAAGATTAGATCGAGAGAGATGTATCATGTAGTATAGTGCAAAGGTTTAAGAAATGGGATGTTTTTAGGTTGGAACCCCATGAAAGAGGATATTGAAAGATGGTTGACAGTCCATGAACTAGAGTTTTCCCATAAAGATAATATAAGATCTAGGTTTAATCCAAAACAATATTTGGAAAGATACATATTCAATGAAATACATGAGAGTTTCTTTAGTGAGTTTCCCACAATATTTCAAGAGTGGATAACATGGTTGAAAGATACCCATCCAGAAAACAGATTTGGATTAGTGGAGTGGAAAAAAGAAAGTATCACGTGGTTGAAAAGGGTAAATAATAAATTCACGCGTGTAGTAGATTTCTGGATAGACAACATTGTAGTGGGGTATATCACTGAGTTTGTAGTAGATACATCGAATTCTTGTATTATAGTACAAAACGAGTTTCTTAAGGGTCCAAGGGGAAGGTACATCAAATCATTGTACACTTCGATCAAAATATTATTGCATGATAAAGGGGTATTAACTATGGAATCAGAAAACTAAATTACCCTGCGTGAAAGGGGGAGTTAGGGGAAACACTAAGGAAGGTATGAGATGGAGGGGGAAATGGATAGAAAAGAGTGAAATAAAGAGAAAGATCCTATTATGATGGATCAAGAGGAGATCCAAGAAATTATGCAGGAGGCAGGAACAATGCGCAGTGGAATACCCTATCAGTATAAGCTCAATAGGAAGAAAAGAGCAGTAGCTGAGAGGGAAGGCTTGGAGAGTGATGAGGAAGAGGTAGAGGATCTCCATGGTATGGAGCACATTGAAGAAATATTTCATGCCACATATGAAATAAATACTAAAGGAGAGAGATCTAATGAGGAAGAAGATAGCCCTGTCCAGATTCGAGTTAGTGTAGAACCTACAACCCCATGTATGAGTAACACATCAACAAAGAAAGAGTTGTTTAGAGAACACATGAATGATGGTCAGAGAAATCTAGGAGTTCATAATAGAAGTGAGGGTACAAGTGGAAGTACCAATAGCAGTATAGGTAGTGGTACAAGTGGAAGTACCAGTAGAAACACCAATGGGAGTTCAAGTCCAAACAACAATACACAGATAGTAGTACCGCACAGAGCAGGTACAACACATTCAATAATGATAGACATAGATCCAACTATAAGATTACAAGAGTTTCATGGGGATGGAAAAAAATACCCAGAGAAGCACCTATTTGTGTGTGAGCGAATATGGGAAGAAACAATAATCACTGATGAGGTAGAAAAAGTAGCGCAGGTAGCAATAACATTCAGAAAGCGTGCACTGGATTGGTACATGAACCTAGTAGTAAACAATCCACAGGGTGTGCTGGGAACAATAATAGAGATTAATCAGGCATTGATCATGGACTTTCAGAGGCCAAAATCATAGGATGAGTTTATGAATGATATGATTGAGGTTAGAAACAAACTAGGAGAATTCGTATGGGACATTGATCAGAAGTTCAAGACATTGAAAGGTAAACTAAAGTATCCCATTTCTAACATACAATACATACAATTGTTTATAAACTATCCGTTACCACACTTTAAATATCCATTGAGGCAACAAAAATTTCAAAACCATATAGAGGCACTGGAAGAAGCAATGCATTTGGAGGAGAATGAGTATAAGAAGACATATCCAACTATAGAGGAGTTGAAATAATATCTGAAGAACTTGACAGTGCAATTGAACCAGAATGAAAGTAAGGAGAAAAGAGAAGCAATGTGGTGTACCCTAGGCAGATCATGGGGATATCACAGGAACGATTTTCTGACATTTGCGTAGTACCTAAGAGTAGGGATGCCAAATACATTGCCTAAAGGAGGGCCTTGGTGTGAAATATGCAAGACACATGGGAATAATCCTTATCACTGCTTTATGATGCATAAGTACAAGACATAATTGAAGATTACTTTCTATAACTTTTGTAAGTCAGTAGGACATGAAGAAAAAAATTGTAGAACTCTAGAGTTAATGAAGGAAAGAACCTCATATCCATACATGATGCAGGCTGAGTTGATGAAAGGACAAACTGGGCCACAGTTTGGCAATGCGCAACAATTTCAAGAAGTTCCATAGTTTCAACAAACCCCACAATATAATTAGGCACCACAGTATCATCAACAAAACATGGATCCATAGGGGAACATAGGAGGATGCAGAGGTAGAGGAAGAGGAGGAATGGAAAGAGGCAAAGGGCCTATTATCTTACATAATTGTCAACAACAAGGACACTATGCCGAACATTTTCCTAAACCAACAAAAAAATGTATGTATTGTCACACAACAAATCACGTAACAAAAGAGTGCCCAAAGTTAATGATGAATATCCAGGAGAAGATAAATCTAACTAACCAAAATATTTAGTGGATTACTGCAGAAATAAGGGACCCTAGGAGGAACATCAATATAGTGCCTAGAGGAGGAGTTAAGATAAGAGCATATGCGTAGAATCAAAAGAAGGGATCTAAGTGATGGATTCAGAAGAACACTCAGCCACAAAAACAATTTGATGCAAAGAAGGAAAAGGAAACTTTAAAGGAAGAAAAGAAGGAGTTTCTAAAGGAGAATGAAGCTTCCACATCAAACACTGTTCCGAGGTATGATACTCCTATTTTATATATTCCTCATTCTTTGGATCATACTTACAAAGGACAGAAAACAAAGAAAGTAAGTAACTTAAATAATTTCCTGGAATCTTGGTTTAAATTACTTAATGATAAGAATGCCATGGATTTGTTTAAAAATATGCTTGAGAAATATAGTATAGAAGAGGGGATATGAACAAAACCAAAGAAGATCAATCAAGTCCGTAGAAATAAAAGAACTAGTAGAGAGTTTAGATTGAATGAAAATATAAGAGACTTTAATATCGGAAATGTTATCCTATATTTAGGATCAGATGCCAACATATTTCCAAACAAGACTTGGGAAGCAATGGGATAACCTACACTAGGGTATTTCAATATCCAATTGAATCTAGAAAACCAACAAAGGGTGATTCCCATAGGTAGATTGAAGAGTACAAAAATGGATCTATATGGTGTGCATACCACAATAGACTTTGAAGTAATGGATATGGTGGATGAGTCTATATCATTTCAAACACTATTGGTAATTGATTAGGCCTTTTATAATCAAGCCATAATTAATTTAAATATTAGGAAGATGATATTTGAAGCTAGGAACTTTAGGGTAGTACCACCTTTATATCCCTCAGATTGTGAAATATATATAGAACTTGTTCCCAACAATGTTCTAGAGGATGATGTAAATCAATTGTATATAACTACCACGCGAGAGGAAGATTATGTGAATCCAACTGTAGAGGAAGTACTCAGTTGGAGGAGTATCAACTCTGACATGTTAGATTCAAATACTGGAGTAGAAAACTGGCAAAAAATATTGCATGAAGTCTCTACTAGGAGGTGTACTAGAGTTACACGTGCAGTAAGATGGGTTGGGACATAAGTAAGACAGTTTTCCACATTTACTGAAGAGAAAAATTTAGAAAACTTCCCGACAGAGTTTGAATAAGAGGTTTTGTATAGTCATAGATTATTAGTGTCGGATATATAATTAAGGGACACACTTTCACTATGGTGGGGTGCGCATAAGGAGGTAATTTAGGACTGGTATCAGTGTAAGAGACTGATGCGCATAAGATTTGGTAGGAGTCAATAGGATAAACCCTTATAGAAGTACGATGGAAGAGGGAACCCAAGACATCATATAAATGATTATGTCACTAACTGGATATTGGTACAACCAGGGGAATGGATGCATTACTTTATTCATACATTATAAGGAATACCAAGTAATTGGTGCAAACAACAGGAATTGCGCAGAGAAACTGAGTTGGGGCACAGTACAACATAAATTTATTAGGAACTTTTCATTTGAAAGTGAGAATCCATGGGTGGATCTAGCATTATAGAGGATCAAAAGGAATATATTTGAAGAATATGGGGTAGATATAGTGAAAATAGACATATATTATAGAAAATAAACACTTGAACAATTAGTTTACTATTATCAAGTCACAGAGGATGAAGAAGTAGAAGACAACCCACAGGACATACAAATATTAGAAGGGGAAAGAAAAAGAGGGTTAGAAGGACCTTAAATACAACCAGAAGAGTTTTCTGTAACTATGAATATTAAGAAGGTCAAGATTGGGACTGAAGAGAAGCCCAATATAGCCAACATTGGAGATTACTGGGACAATGAGACAATGGAAAATATAATTGAATTGCTGCATGAATATAGTGATTTATTTCCAGACACATTTTCATTTATGAAAGGGGCAGCAGGATAAATTAGAGAAATGAAGATACCCCTCAGACTAGATGCAAGGCCAGTTAGACAGAGACCATACATATTAAACCCCATCTATAAGTAGAAGGTGAAGGAAGAAATTGACAAAATGCTAGAATCAGGAATCATAGAACCTGTGGAAGAATCATAGTGGTTTACTCCAATGGTGGTCTGTTAAGAACCAAATATCAATATATCATAGAAAAACCTTAGAATAAGTACTCAATGCCTTGAAAAAGAGATAAATTTAGATAATAAGCCTCTTCAAGGGGGCAACCTCTTTATGCCCACATAAATGTAAAATTCCAAGATGATTCCAAATGAAAATGTCTCTTTGGTATATATAGGAGACTAGGAGGTATAATTACAACTAATGGAATAAAGCCGACATAAATAAAATAACATTACTAATGTAATATGCCCTAATTAATGGGTAATGAGCCAATATTAGGGCTTAACATGCCCCTCCCCTTGAGACAAGTGTTGTCCACAACGCTTGAGTAACTCTGGATGCTTCTGTATAAAACACTCATCTTCCCAAGTGGAATCTTTAGTCGGTAGTTTCCTCCATTTAATGAGATACTTTGAAATGGATCTATTCCTCAACTAGAAAACTCTTGTGTCAATGATGGCTTGAGGCTACAATAATATTTTTTCTTCCTTATCAAGTTTTGGCAATATAGTTTGAACTAGGATCTTGTCGCCTATAACCTTCTTTAAGAATGAAACATGGAAAACTGGGTGTACTCGTGAAGATGTAGGAAACTCCAATTTGTATGCCATAGTACCAATATTTTGAAACACCATATAAGGGACATAGTACTTTGGTGATAATTTATTATCCTTTTTGGCTTGCTTGAGGGACATCTATTTGTATGGTTGTAGTATTAAAATCACCCAATCCCCTACTTCAAAACTTCTTTCACTACGATGTTGATCTACTTGTTGTTTCATGTGATTCTGCACCATGGTCAGGTTGTCCTTTAAGATTTGGAGAACTTGTTGTTGATGCTCGATGTGATCTTCCACTGCTTGAACCTTACATTTTTCTTTTAGAGAAGAAGTGATGGAAGGAGGGTGATATCCATAGAGTGCCATAAATGGTGTCCTTTTTGTTGCAGTATGAAAGGAAGTGTTATACCGCCATTCTGCCAAGGGTAACCATTTGAACCATGTTTGTTTATCAGAGACAAAGAAACGAAGTTAGCCTTCTAGACATTTTTTCACTATCTCGGTTTGTCCATTAGATTGAGGATGATAGGATGAGCTATGAGCCAATTGAGTACCCAAACAAGAAAATAATTCTGTCCAAAAATGTCAAGTGAAGATGGGATCTTTGTCACTTACAATAATCTTTGGGATGTCGTGTAGCTTTTGAACTGTCTCCATGAATGTGGTGGAAACTGTACTAGCTTTGAAGGGATGAGAGAGTGCACAAAAGTGTGCGTACTTGGTCAGTCTATCAACAATCACCATGATGACACTTTTTGCTTCAAACTATGGTAAACCTGTGATGAAATCCATGGAACCCTCCTCCCAACGCTGACTTGGGATGGCTAATGGTTGTAAAAGACCCGGGGTCTTAATTGTTTCCACCTTATTTTGTTGGCAAACCAAACATTCTTCCACAAACCTTTGAACATCAGTTTTAAGGCCATCCCCCAAAAAATCCTTCTTGACTCTATTCTAGGTTTTAAAAAATCCCGAGTGCCCTCCTACTGGAGAGGTTTGCAATTCCAATAATACCTTTTTTTTGAGTTGGGAGTTCTTACATAAATATAAGTGATATTTGTACCATAGTGAATCATTTTTCCATGTAAATGTATTTGATGCACTGGAATCCTATTGCAACCTTTGAATGAGAGTCCACACTTTTTCGTCATTCTTCCATTCATCCCTTGCTTCTATTATCTAATCGGGTTGGATGATTGAGATAGCACAGAGAAAGGCCTCAACATCTTCATCCTTTCTTGAGAGTGCATCTGCCACGACATTTTGCTTCCCCTTTTTATAGATGATTTCAAAATCATAACCCAATATCTTGGTTACCCATTTTTGTTGTTCTTCTGAAGATAGTCTTTGTTCCAAGAAGTATTTAAGACAATCATGACCTGTTTTGACCTTGAAGTGCCTACCTATTAGGTAAGGATGCCATTTCTTCAATGCATGTAGTATTGCCATCATTTCCTTCTCATAAATGGGTTTCTGTAAGTCCTTTCCCTTGAGTGGTCGACTTTCAAAATCTAGGGGCCTTCCTTCTTATATTATGACATCACCAATTCCATTTCCCGAGGCATCACATTCCATAATAAAGGTTTTTGTGAAGTCTGGAGTCGTCAAGACATGAGATTTTCACATCACCTATTTAAGTTGTTCAAAAGATTTAGTTGCCTTTGGAGTCCATGAAAATGCATCCTTCTTAGTTAGTGTCGTTAAAGGGGCTTCTATTCTTCCATAGTGCCGAACAAACTTGTGGTAGTAACCTGTCAAATCCAAAATTCCTCTAAGATTCTTCAATTTTTTGGGAATCGTCTAGTCCATCATGGCCTTAATATTGTTAGGGTCTACCTTAACACCTTCATGAGATACAATATGACCCAAATACTCTACCTTCTTCACTCCAAAGTGATGCAGGAGCATCGCCAACATCAAACGAGCCAGCATGGAAAACAAATGACAGCTGGACAAGCCCAGCCAAATTTTTGAATTTTCCCTTGAAGTTGATGTGCCAAATATAAATGAGATCATTTAATGAAGGCGCCTTGGTATAATGTAATCATACCTTGAGCGGCCCGCTCTCGTCTGAAGTAGATGGAGGCATTTATAATAGTTAATGTAGGTAGATGGAAATTTAATTCTAGATTAGACTGTTTGAGAGCGCGAGAGGGAAACGGGATATAGACACCCTCATTGTGCATTGTAACATAGTTAGAAGCATTGGAGCATAGAAGAGAAGCAGAGAGATGTGTAGAAACACCCATGTACAGTTATTTGGATTAATAGAAGAAGTTGATTCAAGTTCATGGCGTTGTGTTGTTCTCTGTGTATGTGTGTTGATTGATATGCTCATGAATGTTTGCTTCCAGTTATACATTTGCTTTGATATGTTGTGTATATGATTTCATGTTCTAAGTGAAGTCTAAAAGGAAGTAGAAGAAATGAGTTTCAATTGTTTCTCTATCTGAGCAAGGATTCTTGCAAGGAGTGCAGTTGAAGTCGTCCGCAAGGAGTGCGTTGACATAAGGCTCAGATAGTTTAACTCTTGTTCTCGTTCACCCAGAAGTGAAATTGGGTTATAGGAGCCGTTCAAGGAGTGCATAGGCTAAGGAAAGTCTCATTTGTGAATCTAAGTGAATCATTGAAGGGCTGCTGCTGTAGGTGTGCGCAGAGTCCAAAGAACTTAACACTTGGAAGTGTTTGAGGATTGCCGCAAGGAGTGCGCGAAAGGGTCTTCTTGAAGACTCATAATTGTGTGAAGCTTAGGAAGGATAAGGCTTTCAAGATCGTCGAAAAGAAGCATAGGGAGGCTATGTCGTGGGAGTGTTTGAATAGGTGTTGCATAGTTACACGCAGGGGGACCAGTTTTCACAGAGAAATACTGGGTTCACCCCATAGAAAACATCAAAGAGGAAGAGATCGACAATTAGGATCTTGTGGAGAATATTTGAAAAATCCCACCAGCCATTGGATCTGCCAAAGAAGCAAGGAGGTTACGACCACGTTCAGAGTTCAAGCTCCAGGGGTCGTAAGTCGTTGGATTGTTGATCAGTTACCAATCAGTCGTTCGATCTGATAGGAGTTGCATAGGGTTTAAACCCTTGTGAGAAGAGTAAGAACCCCGAGAAGCATCAGGATATCGAGGCATCGGGGTTCAGGAAATTGAGAGTCATGAGAGAAAAAGATCGAGAATTTTCATGGTAAAAGTCCCGGAAAGGATCAAAGCCGTCCATTTGTGGAGACGCGTGGTGGACATTGAGGCGTCGAGAGTCGGGACATCAACATTCCTGTGGACAGGAGATCGGGTAAGTCCACCTTGAAAACCCCGAAACAAATCTGGGCCATCCATCTAAGAGAGGATGCGTGTCACGTGATCGTTCATTCCGGAGATCCGAGCACTAGACATCAGGATATCGACAATTGGGAAATCAGAGTTCTTGAGGTCGTGAAAATTGGGACATCAGAAGTCTTGAAAATGTGAGGAGAAATCTGAACTGTCCATCTTGAGGGGACGCGTGGCAGAAATCAGAGTCATCGGGGAAAGTCCCGGCATGAAGTCCTCTATCGACATTTTGGTCATCGGGATATCGGGAATCCTGGTGACAAGAGGTTTGGGCATTTCAGAATCGCGAAGTCTGAAACCTCGATAAGGAGGGAAGTGTCATTGTGGGAGCCAACTGTCAACATAGTGGAGAACCGGGACTCGAAAGATCGGTAGTCCCGTGGGAAAATGTTTTTCAACATTTTGAAACTCCGAAGTCCCGAGGGAGATCTGGAGCCATTGGTCTCATAGGCAATCACGACCGTTGATCAAGCTAAAGGTGAGAAAGAGTTGCTAGCTGACGTTATGTTGGGAAATCAGGATTCGAGGGATCATGAATCCTAAGGACGAGTGTATAAGGGGAGGTCGCGTGGACCAAAGGTCTAGTCCGGAGGGACTAATGGGAATTGGAGCACATTGGGATTTTGAAGTCCAAAATCCCGAAAGAATATAAGGCTGTGGTCTTATGAATTCTAGTCATATGGGCCAGGATTCTAGCCAAGAGGGCTAACGCGTAAAAGGCGCATCAGAAAATCTATTCATCAGAGATCGAGGATTCAAGAGGTAAAGAACTCTCAACATAGGGGACCACGAAACCCCAAAACCCGATCCTCTATTCTTCTGTTGTCGAAGAGAACAATGACTGGCCTAAAGACTGTAAAGTGTCGAAAAGACTTGTGGGTCCATTTCGAAGGAGATTCCAGTGGGAATCAGAAGATCCATTCTGGCTCGAGGGAGAAAATTGAATGATCCTTAAGACCGAGAGGTCAGGCACGGGACCTACTGAGGTAGGTGCCCGGGTGGATGCCATCAAGTGGTATCAGAGCCTAGAAAAGCTTCTTTTCTTTTTGTAGCAGAGAGAAAGGAAAATTCACAATGCCGCCAAGGAGAAGGGATAGAAAATCACCCAATCTAGAGGAGGAAAAGGAGATGCCCAAAGGAAGGGGTAGAGAAGTGCAGAATCCAGAAGTAGAAAAAGATCTGCATAACTTACATGCTAGAGTTGTGGACATGGAGATAAGACAAAGGTGCAGAGCTGATGTAGGAGATATCAGTGAGTCCGAAAATGAAGATGATGCTGGACATGGAGAAGAAGAAATCCCAGTAGAAGATGCAACAAATGAATGCTTACTTAAAGCTATTGCAAGAATGGGTGCAAAGGTAAAAATGGACATTCCAGTTTATCAGGGAAATCTGGATGTAGAAGACCTTCTAGACTGGATTAGAGCTCTAGACACCTATTTTGACTATGAAGATATCGAAGAGGACAATAAAGTCAGGCATGCCATCATGAGATTAAAAGGACATGCAACCTTGTGGTGGGATGAACTACAAGATGACAGGCGTTGCCAAGGCAAGCAAAAAATTAAGAGCTGGGACAGGATGATTGCAAAGATGAAGGAAAAATTCATCCCTAGGGACTACCAAATTTCTCTGTTCAGGAGGATGCAGAACCTGATGACTATAAAGGAATATACTGAGGAATTTTACAGGTTTAATATCAGGGCAGGTCATCGCGAAAGCAATGACGAAAAGGTGGCCAGGTATATGAATGGCCTGAGATATGATATTCAGGATGAAATGAGAATGTCAACCATCCGAATGGTGGAGGATTCTTATCAAATGGCTTTGAAAGAAGAAGAGAAGCTGAGCCAAAAGAAAAGTTAGAGGGGCCGAGGCAGGAGTCATCCCAGAGGCAAATCAGTTTCCCAAGAAAGAACCCAGAATCCCAGGGACAACTGGAAGAAACCTCAGACTCGTACTAAGAGAGGTGGAACCTCACAGCAAGGACAGCGATATGCTGAACAGAGAGGAAATCATAACGAGAAGAGAGGAGATTATGATGATAACAACACTTTTCCTCGTACCAGAGGTAGAGGAAGAGGAAGAGGTGGAGTAATCACATGCTTCACATGTGGGAATAACGGGCACAAGTCTTATGAGTGTCCTGATAAAATGAAAGAAAATGGAGAAACTCACATTGCTGAAGCATAGAGGCGAGATGTTGAGGTAGAAGATGCTGAAGGTGGAAGATCTCTAGTGATGTGAAAAGTCATTTTGACACCAGAGAAAGAAGTGGAAAGTTCAGTCCAAAGGACCAGACTTTTCATAACAACTTGCAATACCAAGGGTTGGGCATGCAAGGTCATTGTGGACAGTGGTAGCACTGATAATCTTGTTTCAACTGAGATGGTAAAAAAGCTGGAGCTGGAGACGACTGATCATCCAAGTCCATATAAGGTTTCGTGGCTACAAAAAGGACATCAGGTAAATGTCACCAAACATTGCTTAGTTGAATTTAAGATAGGAGGATATAATGATAAGATGTTATGTGATGTCTTTCCTATGGATGTTTGTCATCTATTGTTGGGTAGACTATGGCAATATGATAGAAATGTGATTCATGATGGGAGAATGAACACATACACCTTGGAGAAAAATGGGAGGACACACATGTTGCTTCCAATCAAGGATAAAGAAGTAAAACCGGAGGTAAGCAACACAATACTTCTCATGAGTGGGAAGGAACTCCTTAATGAAGTCAAGAATAAGGAGGATCCACAATTCATTGTGGTCAGAAAACCAAATATTGTTCTGACTAGCACAAGAGTGGATGATTTTCCAGGAGAAGTTCAGGAACTGCTGGAAGAGTTCACTGATATAGTAGTGGACGAATTATCTCATTCATTGCCACCAATGAGAAGTGTGAGTCATCATATTGATCTCATACCAGGAGCCATTTTTCCAAACAAAGATACGTATAGATTGACGCTGCAGGAGAATGAAGAAGTTAAAAGGCAAGTCCAAGAGCTATTGGACAAAGGTTTGGTCAGGGAAAGATTGAGTCCGTGTGTTATTCTGATAGTACTCAGCCCGAAGAAAGACGGAGGCTGGAGGATGTGCACTGATTCAAGAGCGATTAATAAGATAACTATCAGGTACAGATTCCCATTGCCAAGAATGGATGATTTGATGGATTGCTTAAGTGGAGAAAAATTCTTTTCAAAGATTGATTTGAAGAGTGGATATCACCAGATTCGCATGAGAGAAGGTGATGAATGGAAAACAGCCTTCAAGACAAACGAGGTGTTGTATGAATGGCTTGTTATGCCATTTGGCTTAACAAATGAACCAAGTATCTTCATGAGGTTGATGAACGAAGTCCTGAAGGAGTTCATCGGGAAATTTGCCATCATGTACTTGGATGACATACTGGTTTTCAGTAAAACCGCAACGAAGCATTTGAAGAATTTGGCTACAGTGATGCAGAGATTACATCAAGAGAAGTTGTTGATAAACATAAAGAAGTCCTCATTCATGAAGACAGAGCTCATTTATTTGGGATTTGTTATTTCGGAAAATGAGTTGAGGATGGATCCAGATAAGGTGGAAGTGATCAAGAATTGGCCATCACCGAGGAACACATTTGAGGTGAGAAGTTTTCATGGGTTGGCTAGATTCTACCAAAAATTCATTAGGAATTTCAGTGGAATTAGTGCAACGATGATGGATATAGTGAAGAAAAGGAATAAATCTTTTCACTAGACAGAAGAGGCTGAGAAGAGTTTCAATTTGTTGAAACGAAAGATTACGGAACAACCAATTCTGGTGTTGCCTGATTTTCAAAGGACATTTCAGGTGAAATGCGATGCAAGTGGATTTGCAATAGGAGCAGTCTTAAGTCAAGATGACAGAACAATTGCATATTTTAGTGAAAAGTTGAATGAAGTGAAGATGAAGTATTCCACGTATGATAAGGAGTTTTATGCCATCATCCAGGCATTGAAGAAATGGAGGCACTATTTGATTCTGAGGGAATTTGTTTTATATAGTGATAACCATGCATTGCAGTTTGTGACTCAACAGGAAAAGTTAAATCAGAGGCATGTTAAATGGGTTGAATACATGCAGAATTTCACTTTTGTGATAAAACATATTTCTGGTACTGCTAACAAAGTTGCTGATGCTTTGATCAGGAAGTGTTTGTTGTTGCAGGAGTTCAAAGTCAAGACATTAGGTTTTGATGATCTCAGAGACATGTATGCAGATGATCCAGATGATCTAAAAATGAAGAAGACTTGAACAACTTGAATAATTATTACAAGTGAAATGTTATGTGTTTAAAGCAACATGATCAATTTGCAACACATAAATTAAGGATTACTTATGAAAAATACACATAGACAGTAGCATAAAACATTGAACATCAGCACATAAACACAACAACTTGATAAAGGAGTTCACCCCTCTCCGGGCTACATCTCCTGGTCCAGCTTCCAATGGATCATTATTATTAAATTGCTCAAAGTGCT
>ML791135.1:146293-158966 GCA_009831015.1 Picea engelmannii
TGAGTTAATTATACTTAAATTAATCATAATCAAGAATAACTAATTAATAACAAATAATTAGTTAAGGTTATTTTAATAAATAAATATAGTTTAGCTAATCTTTTAGGATTACCTTATTAAATTAATTATAATTTATAATCAAGGGTCGTTACACATTTCTTCCATGAAAATTGTCCAAGTGACAAGTGATTTGCGAGAACAAATCCATCGATACCATAAAAATTGATTGGGTTCTAAATATAAAGAAGCAATTTGTACCTTTTGTGTATGTGGCACATTATGTAGATCAAAGAATTGCTCCATCTGAAGTATCCATGTGATTGGGTCCTTGCCATGAAACTTCCTCATATCGATCTTAGGAACGTGGTTGGTATTCAACCCAAAGTTGGAATTTATTTATTCTTGATTCACCTTCCTTGTGTCCTCATCATGAATTTCATGGGATACATTTTCACTTTCAGGTGTCCTCTCTATTATGAAATTTTTCAATCCTTCCAAGATCTCCCCTTTTAAACCCTCCATCATCTCTTGTAGTTTATATTTTGTTACTGTCTTCTTTTATAAATCATTTATATCCCTACACATTTCTTTACCTTCATCAAGAGTCCATGTAGGATTATCTGGAGGCCATTTGGTGTAGAAGCTCCCTTTTTGGGTGGCATGTTGTCCAAGTATCACTTTTGAACCTTGATTTTGAGGTGGTTCTGCTAGACAATATTTATTTTGCTGTATCTCCAAAGTTTCGACCCTTTTGGGTATGAAACTTTATTTTTTGTAGTTCTCTGATATTTCTTCTCTGCAATGCCATAGGTCTGATCAAAATTGGATGTGCCAAGTGGAATTTATGGTAACTTCCCCACAACTTGCTGATTTTTGGCCTTTCTGTGAGATGTCACTTGTATAGCGTGCCCCGCACAAAATAATTGATATAAAATTCTAAAACTCCTACCAGAAATAATACAAAATTTCCACTATCCAATGAAACCAATCTCACTCAATTTGGATACTCTAGGAAGAATTTATGATTTTTTTACCTGGAACACCTTCTTGAGACTAGTCAGATACCCTATCTTACATAGGGTGTATCTACAAATGTAAGATGAACCATACGTTAAAAGTTTTATCAAATATTTCTGTGAATATCCTCCAGAGTTCAAGGTCTGAAACATTGCAGAAAAAATTTTATAGCGAAAATTCCACAATGACTCAGTTTAGGATGATTCCAGAACCCTATCTTGCATAGGTTGTATCTCCAAAATTATAAGGCCTCATGAGTTGAAATTTTAACCCAACATACCTTGATCCGTCTACTAAATATCCTCCAAGCCATTGTTTATGAAACATTGTATAAAACAAGTTATAGTGAAAATTCCAAGGTGTCTCATATGTAGCAGCGAAACCCCAAGACCTTGAGCTTTGATACCATATGTTAAGAACCAAATATCAATATAGCATAGAAAAACCTCAGAATAAGTACTCAACGCCTTGAAAAAGAGATAAATTCAGATAATAAGCCTCTTCTAGGGGCAACCTCCTTATGCCCACATAAATGTACAATTCCAAGATGATTCCAAATGAAAATGTCTCCTTGGTATATATAGGAGACTAGGTGGTATAATTACAACTAATGGAATAAAGCTGACATAAATAAAATAACATTACTAATGTAATATGCCCCAATTAAGGGGTAATGAGCCAATATTAGGGCTTAACATGGTCCACGGAAAGAATATTGGAGGGATTAGGATATGTGTGGATCTAAGGAATTTAAATGATGCATGCCTGCATAATCCTTTTCCTACTCCATTTACAAATGAGGTTTTAGAGAATGTAGGAGGACAAGAAGTGTACACCTTCAAAAATGGATTTTCAGGTTACCATTAGATCATAATTTCTTCAGAGGACATGTACAAAACTACATTTGCAACAAAGTGGGGGTCATCTCAGTACACATTAATGCCATTTGGTTTAAAGAATGCACCAACAATATTTTCCAGAGTCGTAGTAGTTGCATTCAAGGATTTTATACATAAATTTTTAGAAGTTTATTTGGATGATTGGACAATATTCAGTTTATTGAAGGATCATGTAGAAATTATCAGGTTAATGTTAGAGGGATGTAGGAAATGTCGGATTTCCTTTAACATTAAGAAATGTATATTCAATACACCATTTGGAATCCTACTTGGAAACATAGTATGCAAACAATGCTTGATAGTATACCCTGCAAAGATTATTTTTATTGTCAAATTACCACCATGAAAGTCAATGCGTCAGTTGAGAGAAACATTGGGCCACACAGGATACTACAAGAAATTCATAAAGGTCTATGCAAAGATTATTGCACCCATGGAGAAGTTACTAAAGAAAGACATAAGGTTTTAGTGGAATGATGAGTGCCAAGAGAGATTGGACATACTGAAAGAGAATATAGTGACAACACCAATTTTGAGATTTCCAGATTGGACAAAATAATTTCATGTGCATGTGGACGCTTCATCCATTGCACTTGGAGTAGTTTTGGCACAACCAAGTGAAGGAGACATTGATCACCCAATATATTTGTCTAGTAGAAAGTTTTAATATTTTGAGAAGAACTATAATACTAAAGAAAGGGAATATTTGGCTATGGTATATGCCTTACATAAGTTCAAACATTATTTAGTGGGTCAACATTTTAAGATGTTTACAAATCATTCTGCATTGAAGTACCTAGTTAACAAGCTAGTGTTGGGTGGAAGGATTTGTAGATGGATTTTATTGTTTCAGGAATACGATTTTGAAATCATAGTAAAACTAGGGAAGTTGAATGCAAGACTAGATCATCTGTCAATATTTACTGATGGAGAGGAGTCAAAGAACTTGGAGGAGAATTTTCGTAATGATAACTTTTTTTTTTTCAAATTGTTGATGATTATTTTGCTGACATTGTTGGATTTTTGAGCACAGGAATGGCTCCCAAGGAATTTAATGTCACGCAGAAAAATCAATTGGTAGTGCGCACTGCAGACTATTAGTTGATTGTAGGTCATTTATACAAGTTAGGTGTAGATGGAATTCTAAGAAGATGTGTGATGGAGCATGAACACTCCATGGTGCTAGAAGAAACACATGAAGGGATATATGTAGGGAACTATACAACAAATCTTACGACACAGAAGATGGTTCACACATGATTATGGTGGCCTACAATATATAAGGATACAAAGGAATACTATCAGACCTGTGATGTCTGTCAAAGGGTGGAAAAACCATCCGAAAGGGATGAAATGTCACTTATGCCCCAAGTACCTTTACAAGTGTTTGATAAATGGGTTGTGGATTTCATTGGACCCATTAATCCACTAGAAATGAGATCAAGAGCTATATATGTCATTATTGTGATAAAATACTTAACCAGGTGGGAGGAAGCAACCCCAGTGAATGATTGCAATGCGTTTCTCTTTGAGAATGTAGTGACGAGATTTGGATGTCCTAGAATTTTGTTGAGTGATCAGGGAACCCATTTCATTAATAGTACAATCAAAGCTATGACAAACTAATTCAAGATACATCATCATAAGAGCACACCTTACCATCCCCAGGAAAATGGTATAGTGGAAGATTTTAACAAGCTTCTAGATAATGCATTGAGAAACATTTTCAATGTGAATAGGGATGATTTGGATTTGAAGGTATCAACAGTGTTATGGGCTTACAGGACTACATGGAGGAAGCTTATAGGACATACACCATTTAGACTAGTGTATGGGAATGAAGTAGTGGTTCCATTGGATTATTTATCACCTAGTATGCACATTTCAACAATCACCAACATGACAGAAGAAAGATTGGATCAATTGATGGAGTTGGAAGAACACAAAATTTTAGCAAGATTTCATTAGGAGGTACAGAAAGAAAAGGAAAAATCTTGGCATGATAGGAACATAAAGAAGAAAATCTTTATGGAAGGAGATCTATTTCTCCTCTATGGAAAAAGATATCTACAACACCCAGGGAAGTTCAAAATGCATTGGTTAGGGCCTTATAAAGTAGAGGCCATCACAAATGGAGGTGATATGAAACTGAAAGATATTGTAGAGAGGAATCTTAGAGGACTGGTGAATGGAAGTCGACTGAAGCTATATCAGGAAAGTCGACCTAACAACCTGAGGTAAAAGAAGAGAGATCAAGTATGATTGTACATATTGTATATAGTATATGTTATAAGAAAAAGACAAAAATACATAAAAGATAGAAGAATATTAGAGGGGTTTTGATGTAATAGATTTGTTAGCATTAACAATGCGCCACAGAAAAACCAGTGTTGAAGACATTGCACAGTGGGAAATAGTTGACATAAACAAAAAGTGGAGCCCGTTGTTATATCAAGATTTGCCTCACCCTATGCAATCTTGCACAAAAGGCCTTTTTCAATTTCCCTATGCAGACTTATCATCCCTGTTTGTAATATCCAGAAACAAAAATACATACTTTTCCACATGTAAACATTTTGCCTACAATACAACATGCGTATATGTAGGCTGCTCCACTACAACCCGTGTACATCGGGATTTGTGCCATAAAATGAAAATTGATGTCGGGTTTCCATGTCACGAGAGGATATCTGTGATCCTTGGCATTCGATATACTAGAAACTATCCGACTCGGCCCTTTAGTTCCATTTGAAGGCTATAAATGGGTGAATTCCGAGCTATGGAAAAGAGGAGAAAGAATTCAACTTTGAGAGCAAAGTTACTCTGGAGAAATTATTTACTTCATATTGAGTCTGCATCCCTTTGTCCTTTAAGTCTGAACACAATGTTCAGGCTCCAAGATCTTCCCTTATTTATTGATAACCTCATAGTTTATCTCTTATGAGATTTCCTTTGATGGAGACCTAGCTGGAAGGAACTTAGTTTATCGGTTCCGAACTGTGCCGACACAAAAGTTTGTAATATTTTCACTTTTGTTGATCATTTATTATTAGAAATACTCCCTTCCTGTCCAATTGATATATTGAAAATATTTGATTCATTATCCATGGGCGTATTTGTTATGTATATTAATCGATTATGCTATCTAATGTGATAACCTTTTATATTATCACCATATGCTTGTTTTGCTTGGTTGTTGGCAACTAGTTGCAGGTATATAGCTTTGGGTCAAAGTGCTCAACGATGGAATTCATCGAACATCTGGATGAGGTAGGCCTCTTTATTATCTCACTTGCATATTGGTTTATATAGAATGTTTTTGGGATAGAGTATATTTTTGCAGTCATTTCTGTCTGTTGTGGTTTACCCTAGCCATAGAGAGATTTTCCTCATAACAGAATTGGCGACCATACTGGGGAGGTGAATCTTATTTCTTAGGTTTTGGAGTACTTTTCTTCTTAGATTGCTCTCGTTCCTATTGTGTTTCTTGTCGTATCATTGCTTGAAAACCTATGTTCACTCTGAGTCTTCGTTTTAAGCCTTCTCCCTTGGCTAGCCTTGTTTTTTGAAACATATACGTGCTTTTTGGCTTGACAGTCGCATATATATGCAGGCTGTCCCTCTGCAAGTTGCGTACATATGCCCTGTTTCCTCAAACAATCACATACATCAACTTTCCTTGCTTGTTTTCTTGGTTTTGTGGTTGTTGGGTGGGATTTGATGTTTTCCGAGTCTTCTTAGGTCTCTATAGTGCCTGTTAAGTGCTTGTGGGATGACATGAAACCTCTCTTTGGTTGAATTTTTTGGCGGATTCTTTCTCATCACCTTTTAATTTTGATTTTCCTTATACATTGGGCTGGGTGTTTTTCTTCTTGGTATCCTTCTTGAGTTATCTCTTTCTATACACGATAGAGTTTATATATCAAGTTTCTTTTTAGTCCATTCATTTTCATTTTTATTATATTTAAAATAAAAAAATATTAGGCATTTTGCATTGCTTTGCATTTTGGTATTTTGAGTCTTTATCATTAGCTTAGTGAAGGTAATGAAATATTTCATTTTTACTTCAGAATTGCAGAGTTGAAATTGAAAATTGCATTTGTTATGAGAAGCATATCATTTATTGAAAATTGAAGTTAGGACTTTGCATTATATTCATATTTACTTTTCTTGCTGAGTCATAACATCATGAGTTTCACTACCATACCTTTTTGAGTAATCACGACCACTAAAATTAATGATATAATTTAAAATTGATTAGTCACGATTTTATTTTCTAGGGTACACAAACTAGCTTAGGATTTAGTGCCTTGGAATAGGATTTTGTGAGTAAAGTTATCCAACGAAATTAAATCAACATATGTGTCTGAGAAAGGGAGTGGATAAATCCATTGTATAATTGGTAATATCAGAGGGCTCCATTCACACTGGAGTTAATCACAAGGTCACACGAGGTTGGTTGGAGGGATATCCCCCTGATAGCTTCTTAGAGTCAAATATATTTATGGGGATCTATTCATATCTGGGGATGTTGTTAGTTCCCTTACCTCCGTGAGAGGCGGTGCTTTGAAGGTTCCAGGCTTTGCTACCCTACCCATACAGTGGACCTAAATTATGAATGCTCACATGTGCATTGATTATACAATGGTTTATTAGTTTCTTGAATTAGGTGCCACATAGGTTACTTGTAGGGGTTATTCTGTAGGTACCCTGTGTTAGATAAGGGTTGGACAACACATGACCTTTATGGAGGATTACCTCTTTGTGGGGATCTTACTGACTAGTTGTTAATCCCATGAGGGCCCTTATAACTGATTCTATTACCTTTGATATTTAGTAGGGAGTATCAGGTCCCTCTTGGGTGAGACATACCTTCTTTAGGGAGGGAGGCCACTTTCAACCACTTTACCCCGTTTGTGTGCATTTTGGCCGTTTGACATTTAGTGTGCTCTTTGATTACTAGTTGGCCTTAGGATTTGTTTTTTGTCTTTAGAGTTTTAAGTCATCATGGAGTCGGAACAACGTCCTCGCCGGTCCCGTCACTTGTTATAGTTACCACTGGATTTTGAGTCTTTTCCTTTTAAAAGGCGTAGAGTTATTAGGCGTGGTACACACACCTCCACCGTTCAGAATTGTGATTCTACAAGGATGAGTACTGAACCTATTCTTGTTAAAAATGGGAGCCCTTCGAATCCCACACCCACTATAATTAATGGCACCCATTCGACTCTTGCAACCACAATGGTTGTAGTGCCGGAGGCACCTATCATTACTATGGCTCGACCTATAATGAATGCTCAATATATTTCCTTGAACCCTTTTGGGTGTCTTGGTCACTCATTGGGCTATAATTTTTAGTCCATCCCTATGGCCTCTAGTCCTTTTTCCTATGGTATGCTGAAATTTACTTCACAGTTTTCAAATTCCATCCCAGTTGTTGGCCCTAATTATAGCATTGGGATTGGAGGCACTATGCATCCTTATACTCCATTTTTTTTTGGTGGTTCTCAAATCCCTCAAATGAATCCTAATATGGGAGGAATTCCTTCTTTTAACCCCAGGTCTAATCCTCTTTCTTTTGGGTGGAACAATCAACCTAGCAGGCAATATTCTTCTCAAGTTCCATCCTACACCCCTACCTCCTCGGTGTTTATTCTGACCAATACGTTTGGCATGACGAATCCACCTATATCCTCCAAATTCACACTCGGAGGAGGCCAATTTCAAGCTTTGGGAAACCCCCAACCCTGATCCAATCCGACTGGGGGAAATTTTTATAACCCCCATCAAAACATTCCTACTAGAATGATGCCCAACCAAAATTTTATGAATCATCCCAGAGGAGGACCTTACAATCCTGAATAGGGCCATGGTTCTTACCAGAACCCTAGATGGGATACAGTTCCTCAAACAAAATCTTTCCTGGGAGCTTGGGGCCAGATGCCACAACCCTGTCTCCTTTTCCTGGTCACGCTTAATCTTCCAGACTTGTCTAAGTTGATGAATGACCCAGTGAGTCATGATCATACATGGCCCCCCATCCCCACCAATATTCCTTCAGACATCCCGAAATTTGAAGGAAAGAATGGTGAGGATCCTGATGATCACATTACTACCTTTCACCTATGGTGCTCCTCAAATTCCCTTAATGACGATTCTATTTGGTTATGATTGTTTCAATGCACCCTCATTGGGGTTTCTACAAAATGGTATATTGAGCTACCTATGGGGGCATATAGGACCTTTAGCCAGCTGGTGTTTTTCTTCCTTAACAACTTCGAATTTATGCCATGAAATTGACACTCACATCTCAAATCATATCCAGGAGTGGCATAGACAAAAGAGTTTGATTAAGACATCCATATCCCTAACCTTTCTTTTAGAATGGTTCCTTAAATATTTGCACCCTCCTATCTCAAATGATGTTTTTATTGCCCGGGTTACCACTGAGGAAGAAGTGATCTTTAAAGACCAGCAACTAGATGTTCCAAGATGTTATACCACATTCTTCTGGATGCACCACGGTCAGCTTACGACCCTAGAAAAAATCTTGGACCTCATGACGATGGCATTGTAGGCTCCGCTAATGTAAAGTACGTAGACTCAGTGATAAGCCATTTGAAAGAGTTGTCTCTAAACCAGTCTATAGGAGGGGAAATTTCGTCTATGTCTTCCAACCCCACTTAGTCGGTGGATGTACAGTCTGTGTAATCGTTGGCCAACCCAAATGGTAACCAAAAACTAGGCAGGAATAAGAAGAAAGGACGTAATAATCGTAAGGGTGGGAAAAATTATAATAAACCCAAGGACAATGGTAATAATGAGAGGACAAATAATAATGTTGGAGAGGGAAAATGAGAAAGATGTAAGGTGAATTTTCTTGTAATCTTTGTACAAACAACCACCTTACTCATTTATGCCCCAAACTTGTGGATACTGTGAGTCTATTATCTCTACCTCCCGCCGTGCTGACGAATCATTTCCCACATAACCAACACATGGCCTGGAGTTCCTCAAACTCTGAAAATGAGACTGGTGGGAATAAAAACCCATCGTTGCAAGATGACGATTGTTTGTGTATCAATATGATCGATGCGAAAGTTAATGTAGCCACTCGATCTTGAGATTATAGCTCTTCACAAGATATTCTTGGTCTAAAATATCCTCCTCCTCCTCCAGAGATGAATTTACAGATTTAAAAACTAGAGCCACCACCTCATCTTCTGAATGGAGTACTCAAGCTCTCTACCCACAATCCAAATGCTAGAGCCGCCCATAACTAATCTATTGTTGAGGATCTGGGTCAAACCCCTTGTGAGATGTCGGCTTTGGAGGTACTCCAGATGTGTCCTTCATAGAGGAATGCCTTACTATTTGTGTTAGGAGCTCTAAAACCTAGTGGCTCAAACGTTATCAGGTTTTACATCAGAGATGTGAAGCCTTGCTTGCCTTACCATGTGGAAATCCAAATCCACATGGAGTACTCAAAGTATACCATCAAACATGTGGTTGTTGATGAAGGCACTGCTACATGTCTGATGTCCCTAATATGATGGAAATCTCTCAGTTCTCTGACTCTTTCTAAGTCATGGAAAATGTTGACTGCTTTTGATGGTCATTCCTTCTGACCTCACAATATTCTTCTTTCCTTGCTGGTCCAGTTAGGTGGGAAGACGGTAGAGGTGGAGGTCGAGATAGTTGATGCACCTCTTGATTATAACTTGTTACTAGGATGCAATTAGACCTATGGTATGTTCACCGACGATCGACCAAATATGCTTTTTGTACTCTAGTCCTAATGAATCTATTGGAGCATTGATCCCTGTGATCGAAAATTCTCAGTCGACGACTGAGAAAATCAGTGTCAGAATGTATTCTTCCCTTATGGGTACTTTCGACTTCACGACATCAAGTCACCACGTCTACACCATGTCTAGTAGGCATGTTTCAATAGGGAGGTCCATTCCTTTCCGCACTTCCTATTTTAGTGGTCCATGGAACCTACCTTCCCCGACTTCGTCCTGTGAGGGTCAGTTGCCTGATGGAATGGACATGCCACTATTGGTAACTAATATTGTGTATCAAGTTGTTCTTGACTGTTCCATCGATCCTGATCCTGTTACCTCATCGACGGACGAGGAGGATCTCGTTCTTAGGCCCGTGTGGGCCACTTCATTGTCTTTTTCACATGATTTCGTAGATGATAATTTTCCTTCGGACAAATCTATCATCGAAGCCATGAATGGTTTCAAAAAACCTTGGGATGATATGCATCACCTCTCTTATTTTCTCCCAGAGCTTGAAAGAATCGAACAATATGACTTTCAATCTACTTTGAGTGAGATAGTTGGTCACACCGTAGTTCAACTTGATACGCATGACATTTATGCCGAGGGAAATATGGAGAGTATTTATCCTACCGTCAGGGTCGATATCTCTTATACCCCTGGCAAGATTGAAAACATAAATATCGGTGCAGATTGTTTGCTAGAATAAATCTTGATCTACACCGAGCTCTTCAAGGAATTCCGAGATGTATTTTCTTGTTCATATGAAGATATTCTAGGAATTAACCCTCGTATTGTGGAGCATGATATTAGAAATTATCTAGATGTGAAACCAGTTCAACAATGTCTCAGAGATGTCAATCCCCCAAAGGCCTTTGTTATTAAGGTAGAGGTGGAGAAGCTACTTAATGCCGGCTTCATCTACCCAATTCCCTTGACTGAATGGGTATCCAATCCTGTTCCTGTGAATAAGAAGAAAGGAAATATCCATGTATGTATGGAATTTCGTTACCTGAAAAAGGCTTGTCCTAAATACAACTTCTTGACACCTTTCATCATTCAGATTCTCGATGAGTGTGCAGGAAGAGACGTATTTTATTTTATGGATGGATTTTTAGGGTATAACCAAATTCAAATTAAACATGAGGATCAACACAAGACAAAATTTATTTGTCCTTGGGGTACTTTTACCTATCGAAAAATGCCTTTCAGCCTTAAAAAATCTGGAGCAATCTTCCAACATGCCATGACCTTCACTTTTCACGATCATAAGAATATAGTCAAAGCTTACCTGGATGATCTTGATTCTCACTCTCGTAAGAGAATAGATCACTCTATGAACCTTTGAATTGTTTTTGAAAGATGTCATTACTATAGAATCTGGTTGAACCCTCATAAGTGCATCTTTTGCATTAGGTCTGATCGTCTTTAGGGATTTCTAGTTTTCGAGACTGGGATCATGGTAGATCCATTAAAGGTTGAGGCAATACTTTGATTGACTCTCCTGCACACTATTAGACAACTTCAAGGTTTACAGGGGAAATATAACTTTCTACATTAGTTTATAGTAAAATATGCCAATATCACTAAGGGTTTCATGCATGTTTTGAGGAAGGACACCACTTTTATCTAGGATGAGCGAGCCTAGGAGTCCTTCGATGCTTTGAAGAAATCCTTGGTATCGACACCTCTGCTGAAATATCCTAACTACAATATGAATTACTTGCTTTATATCACCATGTCTGAAGAAACAATTGGTATGGTTTTGGTTCATGAGGATGATGAGCTCCGCGAGCACGTCATCTACTATCTTATTCAAAACCTATTCGATCCTGAGCTCAATTATTCTCATGTTGGCTTCCGTTCACATAGTCCAATGTTTGCATCATTATATATTACTTTGAAAGACTACTGTGGTTTCTGATGTCCATCCATTTCAATATGGCCTTACCAGGCATATCATAGGGGGGAAATATAATAAATGGATTGTCATTTTACAAGAGTTTGATCATGATTTCTTTTCTACGAAATCCAAGAAATCACTAGTCTTCGCAGAGTTAATATCCAACTTTCCATGATTAGATGAGGACGTTATACATGTCGATTCATTTGTGGATGAAGACATTTTTCTTGTCTCGTCATCCGAACCCTTTTATGGAGACATTGTTCTCTATCTTCAAACTTTGAATTTCCCTTCGCATCTCTCGTGAGTTGACCGACGACATGTAAGGTACCAAGCTAAGAATTATATTGTTATCGGTGACACTTTGTATCGCCTAGGAATAGAAAATATCTTGTGTTTTTGTTTAACTCATGGAGAAACCAAGTCAGTATTAAACGATTGCCATAGTGGGGCTTGTGGTGGTCACCTATCCGGGCTTGCAACAACCCAAATTTTTTTATGAGCCAGTTATTTCTGGCCTACTATATTTAAATATTGTATTAAAGTAGTTAAGAAGTTTCACCTCTGTCAAGTGTTCACTCAGAAAATGCACTCGCATGTAGCCCCTCTTCACCCAGTCATTACCGTTGGTCCCTTCTATTGATTAAGGTTGGTTGTCATTGATGTCAACCCTTGAAGAAAGCCCCGTAGAACAAAGGTTTAGGTAATGGAACCAATATTGTTTGATGTAAATATGACTCATTATTGTTTTTTCATGGTTGATAAGAAGTAAATATGGATGAACTCCAAAGTGGTCCCCTTATGGTGAAATCCCTCACCGGAAGACGCTTTGTGGAGTAAGAGAACCCATACTTAATTGTGGAATAATGAGATGAAGGAAAGTAAATTTTTTAGGAAACATATCCTAGATGGATAGTTCTTGTGATGTCATTTCTGGTGGTATGTGGAATGTCACATAATTCCTCACGGTTAGAGAGTTATGGCCATGAGAAGTTGGAGACCCCAGGTTTGGGTAATGGACCCAAGTTTGTTTGATGGGTAATGGTATGAGTTATGATATATTTTCA
>ML791135.1:161343-174382 GCA_009831015.1 Picea engelmannii
GTTGATGCACTTGTTTATGGTACAGGTTGATTACAGGTTGGTGCATGGTTGATGCACTTGTTTATGGTACAGGTTGATTACAGGTTGAGGTACAGGTTGATGCATGGTTCAGATTTATTGGTACAGGTTTACAACAAGATATATCACAATGATCATGTGACAGTGGTTCCATCATTCTACTTCTACTTCAGGGTGGCAGGACGGGGCAAGGACAGGTGGTTGTAGCCACCTTCCAGTTGTAGCCGAAGAACACTGGGGTTGTAGCCTCCTTCTGGTTGTAGCCAGAGAATTGGGGAGTTGGAGCTTACCTTAGGTTGTAGCGTGAGAAACTAGGGGGTTGGAGCCTCCTTCCAGTTGTAGCTGGAAAACAAAGGAAGTTGGTGCTTCTAATGAATGTAATTCTTCAAGACATATAAGAAAAAGCATTCTGTGGTTTTCTCCCTATTTGGGTTTCCACTTAAAACACTGGTGTACTGTGTATGTGTGTGATTGTGTATTTCTTACTGCTCATTATTGGATAATAATTCAACATTGATATAACATTTGAAGAAAAAGGATTATAATTATGCTATTACTGATTCACCCCCCCTCTCAGTAATCCAACAATTGGTATCAGAGCAGGTTCCTTCAGAAATCAGTTTAACCACTGAAAGGTAGATCATGGAAAGTAACAACTCATAGAAAAATGGAATACCACAGTTTGATGGACAACCGTATGCTTTTTGGAGCATAAGGATGAAGACATATATACAGGCATAGAGATTTCAAGTTTGGCAATCAATTGTAGATGAATACACAACACTAGCAGTTCCACCAACAAATGACAAAGCAATGAAACTCGGTGAGAATAATTCCAAAGACATAAATGCACTTTTGAATGGTCTCAGTGATACGGTATTCACCAAATTTGCACATTGTAAATATGCTAAAGATATTTGGGACAAGCTTCTAAATATTTATGAAGGAGATTCAAAAGTCAAAGCAGTAAAGCTTCAAACTTACAGAGGTCAGTTTGAACAACTAAAAATGAAGGAAGATAAAGATATCACAACCTACTTCTTACGAGTCAATGAAATAGTGAATGCAATCATAGGATTGGGAGAAGAAATCGAAGAATCTGTAATTGTTCAAAAGGTACTAAGATATCTTCTTATGATATTCAACCCTAAGATATCAGCACTAGAAGAAAGATCGGATCTAAACTCAATAAGCAAGGACGAACTACATGGAAACTTCACAGCGTATGAGATGAGAACTAAACAAGAAAATCCATATGTAAAAGAAAAAGCCTTCGAAGAATCCAAAAGATCAAATCAAAAGAAAAAGGAACAAGAAGAATATAGCAGTAGCAACGACGTCTCGAAAGATGATGAAGAAGTGGCAAACTTCACCAAAAGACTGAATAAGGGAACCAACGATAAGTATAGAGGTAAGATTCCTTTAATTTGTTTTAATTGTGATGGTATTGGTCATTTTGCTAACAAATGTCCTCATAAGAAAAAGAGAAATGATGAAGGTTACTCAAAAGGAAGACAAACATATATAGGTAAAAGAACTACAAAGAAAGTTTTCAAGAAAAACGTTTGCACCAAAGAATACATCTCATCATCAGATGAAGATGAAATCAGTGACAGTGAAACATGGAGAGTTTTATTAATGGCAGTAGAAGACTCTGATAAAGAAGACTTCGAAGAAGAATATGAAGAAGCATATGAAGAAGAAATTGAAGAGGCAGAAGTTGACTTCTGAGAAGAATTGATGAGTGCCATATAAGTTATCAGAAGAGAAAAGAATAAAAACAAGAAACTACAAGCAGAACTAGATAAGAAAAAAGACACTCAAGAACTAGAACAAATGATCACAAAATTGAAGGTCCAAATAGAAGAAGATAAAAGAATTGAAGAAGCACTTAAAGAACAACTAGAAGGAAAGGACAGGATCATTGGAAACTTGGAACCAGAGATTGTCACACTAAGAAAGGATATTCAAAAGAAAAATATGTAGAATAGCCCAAAAGTTTTGGATGACATTATCAACAGTAAAAAATCTTATCTTGACAAGTCCAAACTTGGATACAATCAGACAGAAAATGGATCAAGCTACAAAACAATAGAGAAAGAAACAAATCCAAAAAGTTATGCAGAAACAATCAAAGGGGATAAAAATATATACAAGCAAGACTACAGGGACACTCCTCCACTGAGAAGATTCAGATTTCAGAATCAACAATAGATAAACAGGCCTTAATAAGAAGAAGGATTCATAAGAGCACCTCCTTTCATAAGATCTTCAACTACCAGGTATCAAACTATATTTTTTGGTTTATGTTATGCATGTAATAATTTTGGACATAAAGATGTAAATTGCATAGCTAACAACAAGAACAATAACTACTTTGAGAGCCATACACAAAGGGGTTATTCAAGAAGACCTAGTGAAACACAGAGAAAAAGTTACAACAGGTTTGAATCTTTGAGCATTGAAGTGGAATGTTACAAATGTAACAATTTTGAACACATGGCCAAAAATTGTAGAATGACAGTCCCTCCTAAAGAACCTCAACAAAGTCACAAACAAGAACCTCAGAAAATGACATGGATAAGATAGCAAGATCAGTACAACAATGAATAATGCATAGTCTCTCTACAAGCTAAATAGAAGAAACATGGTTGGTATGTTGATAGTGGATATTCAAAACACATGACAGGTGATAGAGACAAGTTTCTTACATTATGAAAAAAAAGAGATGGATCAATCTCCTTTGGAAATGATGATTCATCCAAAATCATTGGAAAAGGCACAGTCCAAATTGGAAACAAGAATGAAAAGGAAGAAAATGTTCTACTAGTAGAAGATATGAAACATAATCTTTTAAGTGTGAGTCAAATGTGTGACCAAGGTCATAAAGTTACTTTTGATTCACAAATGTGTGACCAAGGTCATAAAGTTACTTTTGATTCACAAATGTGTGAGATAAGAAAAGAAGGTTCGGGGAAATTGGTCGCTACAGCTGCAAGTACTTCAAGCAACATATATGTGTTAAGCAAAATTGGAAATGAAAAGTGTTGTCTAGGAAAGGAAGATGAAAGTTGGCTATGGAACATAAGAATGGGTCACATGCATTTTGATAACCTTGTCAAAGTTAACAAAAGATAAGTAGTTAGAGAAATGCCTCAGATCATAGAACCAACCAACACTTTGTGCAAGCATTGCCAACAAGGAAAGAAAACAAAGACCAGGTTCAAATCAAAGGAATATTCAACAACAAAAGCACTGGAAATTGTTCATATTGATCTAGTTGGACCAACTACAACAAAAGGGTTAAAAGGTGAGAGATACTTTATGTTATTAGTTGATGATTATACAAGAATGTATACAATTTTCTTTCTCAAGAACAAATAATAAGATTTTGAAAATTTCAAGATCTACAAGGAAATGGTCGAAAATGAGATGGATTCAAGAATCAAATGCTTAAGATCAGATAATGGAGGAGAATTCACCTCAAAGGAATTTATGGACTACTGCAACAATCATGGAATAAAAAGACAATTCTCCGTCGCTAGGACACCTCAACATAATGGAGTTGTTGAAAGAAAGAACGGGACAGTACAAGAAATGGCTCAAACAATGGTAATGGATTCAAAGTTGATAGATATTTTTTGGACACAAGTAGTGCATACAACAATTCACATTCAAAACAGAGTAATGCTCAGAAACAACACTAATAAAACTCCCTACGAGCTATGGAAAGGAAGACCAACAAATGTGAATAACTTCAGAGTTTTTGGAAGTAAATGCTACATCAAAAGAGAAGATGGTAGAATGTGAAAGTTTGACTCTCATGTGGAAAAAGGAGTACCTGTTGGTGGTTACTCAAGTACAAGGAAAGCATACAAGTGTTACAATCTAAGATTAAACAAAGTTGTCGAAAGAATCAACGTAACAATTGATGAAACAGGCAGACCAGAATTAAAGAAAGAAGAAAACAAATCAATGGAACAACTTTTTAAAGAAGAAGATGAAAAATAATAAGAAGAGGAAGATGAAGATGAAGAGAATCCGAAAGAGGTAGAAGATAAAGTTCAGCAAGTATCTCCAAAGACACCTAGAAAACGAGTACAAAAGAATCATCCTTCGGATCAGATTATTGGAAACAAATATGTAGTATTTGAGACTAGAAGAAAAATCTGTTCACCAGAACAAACACACCTAGCACTCTTATCTACAATTGAACCAAACTGTTTTGAAGAAGCCAACAAGGATGGATTTTGGAATAAGGCCATGGATGAAGAATTGGATCAAATAGAGAAAAATGACACTTGGGAATTTGTTCCAATACTAAAGAATAAGAATTTGATCGACACAAAATGGGTTTTCAGGAATAAATTGAATGAAGATGGACAGGTTACAAGGAACAAAGCTATATTGGTATGTAAAGGATATGCATAGATTGAAGGAATTGACTTTGAAGAGACATTTTCCCCAATTGCCATAATGGAAGCAATCCATTTTCTTTTAGCTTATGCATGCTCCAAAAATGTTAAAATATATATGATGGACGTAAAATCATCTTTTATGAATGGGGAACTTGAAGAAGAAGTCTATATTGAACAACTAGAAGGATTTCAGTTGTCAGAGAACACATACTATGTGTGTAAATTAAAGAAGGCTTTGTATGGTCTAAAACATGATCCTAGAGCATGGTACTCCAGACTAGATAAGTATCTGCAACAGGCAGGGTTCAGAAAAGGAAGTGCAGACAACAACCTCTACATCAAGGTAAGTCAAGGAAATATTTTATTAATTGAAGTTTATGTTGATGATATTATTTTTGGTAGTGATGATGATAGGTTAAGCCAGAAATTTGCAAAAGACATGCAGAATGAATTTGAAATGTCATTACTTGGAGAACTATCCTTATTTATGGGAGTTCAGATACGTCAAAGAAACCAAGGAATTTTTATTTCTCAAACCAAGTATATCAGAGAAATGCTAAAGAGGTTCGGAATGGAAGATTGCAAACCAGTTATCACTCCCATGCAAACCAGTTGTAAGTTGAGAAAAGATGATGATTCAAAGTCTATAGATCAGTGGCAATATAAGTCAATGATTGGCAGCCTACTATATGTGACAACATTTAGACCATATGTAATGCAGGCAGTTGGATAGGTGGCATGATTTCAAGCAACATCAAAGGAATCACATATATTAGGAGTAAAGAGGATCTTCATATATCTCAAAGGAACATAAGAGTTTGGATTATGGTATCCAAAAGGAAAAGATCTATCACTTATTTCCTACACAGATGCAGATTGGGTAGGTTGTATTGATGACTGACGAAGCACCAGTGGACTCCATGGATAAGTGTTCTACTTAGGTGAGTGTTTTGTATCATGGCTAAGAAAGAAACAATCATCGGTATCTCTATCTATGATCTGAAAATAGGAGGCTAACTTGTTATGCTATGCAAGCACCCCCTACTTCAATAAAATAAACCTTAACAGGACCTTGTTTCATGTGTTCAAATATGGAAGATAGTTTATGTGTTTAGTTTATGCTTCTTCTTTGCAATGTGCATGTGTGAGGAATGTTCTTTTAAAAGTTTAATCATGTGTTATAAATCAATACATAGTAATATAAAGTGCAGCAAATAACACAACAAACTCACAACCAGAGCAAGATGATAAAGGAGTTCACCCCTCTTTGGGCTACGTCTCCTTGAGCCTCCTTCAATGGACTTGGATCTTTGGGATTAGTTTGTCAAATACTCTTTAAAATATGATGCTCAACTCCAATGGTTTTACAGACTGTACCATTGGATTCAAAATACATAAAAACCCCAAGATTGACTATTAAAACTCTGAAAATGGATCTTGTCTCATCCAGCAATGACCTCTTCTACATGTGACCTCCAAGCTTACCTGAGATTCAATGAAGAAAAAACACCTGTAAAAGTCCTCCAATGGATCTAAAACCTATCCCAATGTGTTCAGAGCACAATAATCAGTCAAAAATGACTATTCAGTCTCAGAAAATGGACATGGGCTCATCTGAGCAATGCCTCAAACAATGAGGGCTTCAAGCTTCCTGGAGCTTCCTCAAACTTCAATGGTTAAACACCTAACTTAGAAGTCTCCAAACGCCTGTGAAAACATCACCAATAGACTCAGAACGTCCAAAAACCCCTAGCTGGGCTTTTACAACACTTGATTTGGTCAAAAACTGAAGAAGTTATGCTTTCTGCCATTTCTCTCCTTCAGGCTTGCTGTCTCCTGTTTGCCATTTCACACTTGTGGAAGAATGAACCTAGCTTCTGAGCGTTTTCGGTGCCTAAACTCAGCAGCCACGTGTGTCCCGCAAAATGCACCAATTTGTCGAACGGTTAACGGAATCAAAGCCCCCAAGCTCGGAGGTGTTGGGCGCATGGGGGGCCATGTGGCCACGTCCCAGCGCTTAAAAATGCACCCGTTTCCATGCGTGGATAATCGTTTGACAAGTGTCCACGCGCAAGTTTGTATGACCGTTTTACAACCAAACTTAAAACAAATCCACGCGCTCCGTTTAACATTGGCATGGACCACACATAAACCCCGCGTGCCATTTAAAAAGTGTATCGGTCACATGGGAAACAATTAATATAACCGCGGGCTTTATTTGAAATGGAAGTTCGCGCCTCCGTAACCAATGGTCGTATGGTGTAATGTAACCACGGGCCATGTTTAACCCGCGCGCAATCCACCGGAAGGCAGAGTCCTATGTTATAACGCATAAAACCACGAGCTAAAAATGAATAAAACTCTGCGCGCCTTTTAACATATGTATTGGTCATATGGAAAATGAATGGGACCACAGGTCGGGGCTAAGCCCCGGCCTGAACCCCCGCCACACAATACAAAAATGAAACTTAAATACATACACGCCCGTATACATATCAAGAATCAATGGGCGGGCTACCGGTTAGTGGAGGTTTGTGAAAGCTTTGTAATGTGGGGAGGTCCGGGGGTCGAACCCCGCGGCCTCCATAATATTTTATACAACCACATGAACAAAAATGAGGGGGACACATGGTGCCCTCCGATTGGGCCATGTGTCTCCTTATTATTCACTTCCAACTGGACACGTGTCACCCTTCAATTGGACAACAATCAACCAATACGAATACGCCACATCATCAAACTGCCATGTCATCAATTGCCAAGTCACCGTATGGTCACCACTTCAGCACTGTACAGACCTACCACGTGGCCACTGTACGGACTGTATGGACAGGTACAGTCAGCATCCAATTTTTTACCTGTTTGGCTCGGTGAACAGATCGCAATAACTTCTTCATATGGACTCCGTTTGCGAAAGTAAATATACCGTTGGAATCAGGAAGACGAGACGGATGCGATGGCACCGTTTTCATTGCATTCTGAGCCCTTTGAAAATAGAGCAAATTTTTGACCCCTGGTCCAGATTCTGATCACGCCTTCCCACTGAAAGGCTTTTGGACCCACAAAAGCTTATGATTATCGATCTGAGATTCAATACTCTTCTTCTTTCAAGTTATATCAACTGATTCTACTTGAAGAGCCTTTTCAACAATCACCTGGGTACCTTGACATGCCCTGCACTGCAACTGACTATGTCCCTCAACCACTGCTCTCTGGCTGCTGCTGACCTACTGTTCTCTCTTTACTTGGAAGACTGCCAGCCTTCCCACTGAGAATCGAGTCCCTCTTTTGAACTCTTGGACATCAACAATCCGCTCTTTAATGGCTGCAAAAACTTTCCTGCGACACCTTGTCACAAGCCAAGAAAACCATTAATCTTGAAAATAAATTGACACAAGTCTGAAAATAATGACAGCAAAGTCTTTTGTCTCTTCAAGCAACTGTCGCATCTTGTGCTTCATCAAAGCACATGGTGTTTTCCTCCATCTCAATGTACTAAAAAATGACTTACAAGACAACAAACACCATCGACTAAACACAAGTCGAAAACATGATCGACACCACATAGTCATCAAGATAATATCGACACAAGTCGAGACTCATGTGAAACATGTTAACCTTCCAAAATGACAAGTCTAAGAACATGACAAACAATCATGTTACAATCATGACTCATCCATGACTAACATCAAGTTCATTGTTTATGCACTCACAAAACCATGTGCATGTGCATAGCTCTTCAACTCTACTTCCCGTATAAACATAGGTACTTAAACCCAAGACATGTGGGTACTAAAGAGCTGAGAATGAAAAATGTATATGGCTGTAACAAAATGGACAGCATACCCCTCTTTTACATGTTCTTGACGAGGTGATATAACACAAGTATGCATTCAAAAGTAAATGCATTCATATGCAAACTTGCATCTTGTAAGCTATGATAACTGCTGCAACTTGACAAACTTCAACAAAATGAAAAGATAAGGCTGAAATGTGCATCTATTGTAGAAAAAATGCAAGCCTTACTTAATCAATAAATCTAACCATTTCTTACCAAGCCAACTCAATGGCAAATCCTTCTACTGAAAGTCGTCTTCTTGTGAATCCTCTTGACTCACATCAATGATGGAATCTCCTCTTCCATTCTTGTCAATATTTTTGTCCAACTGCTTCCTATGTTGTGGATGAGAGGTTGGATGCAATGTCCAACATTGGTCAATGAGATGACCCCTCTTCTGACAATGAGTGCAAATCTTTTGCATGTTCTTCTCATGTTGCCTTTGCTTGGAAAGTTTCCTGAAAGTGGACATTCTTTTCCAACATTTTGAAATATTATGGTTATATAAACCACAATATGTACATGGACTTTTTCTTCCATTTTTACATGCATATTTATCATGCTTAACATAATCAAAAGAAACTGAGTTATAGGTAGATTTATACCTTGAACATTCACCTTTTTCGCCTCTTTGAGGAGGTGAACCGGAAGAGTTACAATCTCTCTTTTGAAGACTAAAAAATATGCTCTTGTCCTCATGGATGTCACAACATTTTTGTTTCACACATTTGCATACATCTTGAATACAAACCTTGCATGCTGAAGAGGTTGAACTTTCAACAAAAGTTCTTGAACTTTCACCTTGAAAACCTTCTTGAGGAGGTGAACTGGAAACAAAAATTGTGCTTGAAATTTTTTCATTTGTTTCCTCAACTTTGGAATTTTCTCCATCAATTCGTTCATAACCAAGACCACAATATTTAGGTCTCTCTTCAACCACAATAGGCTCAACAATGCCTTGTGCATGCTTGCCTAACCCTTTACCTTCATATCCCATCTTTAACAATAATTTGGACCCTATTCCTTTTGTTTGATTTTCAAAAACACCAAAGCATTCTTCTTGAGAGGAATTTGAAGACAAACTAACATTACATACCTCATGGTCATGCATGTACTTGGTAAGGGTTTCTTTTTCTTCATGGAGTTGATTCTCCATCTCCTGCAACTTTTCAAGAAGTTGGTCTTTCTCCTCCTTCATGGCCATCAACTACTCTTGAAGGACAATGCTCTCTTCTCTATCTTTCCACAACTCTTGTACCATATCTTTCATGGTTAGCAATGCATTAAACATCTCTTTGTCAAAGAACTTAGATTTGGAAGATGTAGGAGAACTATCAATGTTTGAAGCTTCCTCCATACTTGCAAGAGATCAAACTTCAACACAAACTTGCACAAATACCAACAGCTAAATCTCAAGCTATCATTGACAAATACATGAGAAAAATAAACTATGCTCTGATACCACCTGATCTGAAAATAGGAGGCTAACTTGTTATGCTATGCAAGCACCCCCTACTTCAATAAAATAAACCTTAACAAGACCTTGCTTCATGTGTTCAAATATGCAAGATATTTTATGTGTTTAGTTTATGCTTCTTCTTTGCAATGTGCATGTGTGAGGAATGTTCTTTTAAAAGGTTAATCATGTGTTATAAATCAATACACAACAATATAAAGTGCAACAAATAACACAACAAACTCACAACCATAGCAAGATGATAAAGGAGTTCACCCCTCTCTGGGCTACGTCTCCTTGAGCCTCCTTCAATGGACTTGGCTCTTTGGGATTAGTTTGTCAAATTCTCTTTACAAGCTTCTGCTCAACTCCAATGGATTTACAGACTATACCATTGGATTCAGAATACATAAAAACCCCAAGATTGACTATTAAAACTTTGAAAATGGATCTTGTCTCATCCAGCAATGACCTCTTCTACATGTGACCTCCAAGCTTCCCTGAGCTTCAATGAGGTAAAAACACCTGTAAAAGTCCTCCAATAGATCTGAAACCTATCCCAATGTGTTCAGACCACAATAATCAGTCAAAAATGACTATTCAGTCTCAGAAAATGGACATGGGCTCATCTGAGCAATGCCTCAAACAATGAGGGCTTCAAGCTTCCTGGAGCTTCCTCAAACTTCAATGGTTAAAAACCTACCTTATAAGTCTCCAAATTCCTGTGAAAACATCACCAATGGACTCAGAACATCCAAAAACCCTTAGCTGGGCTTTTACAGCACCTGATTTGGTCAAAAACTTAAGAAGTTATGCTTTCTGCCATTTCTCTCCTTCAGGCTTGTTGTGTCCTGTTCGCCATTTCGCACCTGTGGAAGAATGAACCTAGCTTCTGAGAGTTTTCGGTGCCTAAACTTAGCACCCACGCGCGTCCCGCAAAATGTGCCAATTTGTCGAACGGTTAATAGAATCAAAGCCCCCAAGCTATGAGGTGTTGGGCGCATGGGGGGCCATGTGGCCACGTCCCAGCGCTTAAAAAGGCACCCGTTTCCATGGGTGGATAATCGTTTGACAAGTGTCCATGCGCAAGTTTGTATGACCATTTTACAACCAAACTTAAAACAAATCCACGCGCTCCGTTTAACATTGGCATGGACCACACATAAACCCCGCGCGCCATTTAAAAAGTGTATCGGTCACATGGGAAACAATTAATATAACCGCGGGCTTTGTTTGAAATGGAAGTTCGCGCCTCCGTAACCAATGGTCGTATGGTGTAATGTAACCACGGGCCATGTTTAACCCGCGCACAATCCACCGGAAGGCAGAGTCCTATGTTATAACACATAAAACCACGAGCCATAAATGAATAAAACTCCACGCGCCTTTTAACATATGTATTGGTCATATGGAAAATGAATGGGACCACGGGTCGAGGCTAAGCCCCGGCCCGAACCCCCGCCACACAATGAAAAAATGCAACTTAAATACATACACGCCCATATACATATCAAGAATCAATGGGCGAGCTACCGGTTAGTGGAGGTTTGTGAAAGCATTGTAATGTGGGGAGGTCTGGGGGTCGAACCCCACGGCCTCCATAAGATTTTATATAACCACATGAACAAAAATGAGGGGGACACGTGGCACCCTCCGATTGGGCCACGTGTCTCCTTATTATTCGCTTCCAACTAGACACGTGTCACCCTTCAATTGGAAAAAAATCAACCAATACGAATACACCACGTCATCAAACTACCACATCATCAATTTCCAAGTCACCGTACAGTCGCCACATCAGCACTGTACGGTCCTGCCACGTGGCCACTATATGGACTGTACGGACAGGTACAGTCAGCATCCATTTTTTTACATGTTTGGCTCGACGAACAGATCGCGATAACTTCTTCATACGGACTCCATTTGTGAAAGTAAATATACCGCCAGAATCAGGAAGACGAGACGGACACAATGGCACCATTTTTGTCACATTTCGAGCACTTTGAAAATTGAGCAAATTTTTGACCCCTAGTCCAGATTCTGATCAATCTACAGCCGAGGCAGAGCATATTACAACAACAACATGTTGTACACAGGTTCTTTGGATGAAACAAACTTTAACAGATATACAAGTTGAGTATGATGAGCCCATTCCAATATATTGTGATAATACAAGTGCCATCAATATCTCAAAAAACCCAGTGATGCAGTCCAAGATGAAGCACATTCCAATCAAGTATCACTTTCTACGGGAAAAAGGTTGCAGAAAAGAACATCAGAGTTGAGTATGTGGGCACAAAAGAACAAGTGGCATACATCTTTACAAAACCACTTCCACAGGAAGCCTTTGAATATCTTCGCCAAAGACTTGGAGTTATTTCTACTCCAAAAATGAATGCTTTTTGAATGCTTATTTCTACTCCAAAGAGGACAATCTGTCAGGGGGAGAAGTCTCAGATGGAAATATACCTTTGCCATTGATGGCAAAGGGGGAGAGATTTATCAAATGCAGAGGATAGAGGCATGGTTCTAGGGGAAGCAGATTTATCAGATGTAGAGGACAGAGGCATTGGGAGCAGATTTATTAGATGAATATGAAAAAGGCATGGTTCCAGGGGGAGCATGAGTGATATGATTTAAGTATTGCATCAGAGTGTTGCCATCAATGCCAAAGGGGGAGATTGTTGATTAAGGTTGGTTGTCATTGATGTCAACCCTTAAAGAAATCCCTGTAGAAAAAAGGTTTAGGTAATGGACCCAATATTGTTTGATGTAAATATGACTCATTATTGTTTTTTAATGGTTGATAAGAAGTAAATATGGATGAACTCCAAAGTGGTCCCCTTATGGTGAAATCCATCACGGGAAGATGCTTTGTGGAGTAAGAGAACCCATGATTAATTATGGAATAATAAGATGAAGGAAAGTGAATTTGTTAGGGAAAATATCTTATATGGATAGTTCTTTTCATTTCATTTCTGGTGGTATGTGGAACGTCACATAATTCCTCATAGTTAGAGAGTTATGGCCATGAGAAGTTGGAGACCCCAGGTTTGGGTAATGGACCCAAGTTTGCTTGATGGGTAACAATATGCGTTATGATATATTTTTAGATAATACTATTCTATATGGATAGTACATGTCATTCCATTTCTGGTGGTATGTATAATGTCACATAACTCCTCACGGTTTGAGAGTTATGGACTTACGAAGTTGGAGGACCCTCATATGTCATCTAGAAGCCCCAAAAGGTCAAAGTAGTCAAAGTGGTTTAAGAGATTTTAAAAGGTAAATAATAAAGTGAAGTGA
>ML791135.1:174432-196801 GCA_009831015.1 Picea engelmannii
AAATAAGGAAAGTGGGCCAAGTGACCTAGAAGATGTTTTTAAGGAAGCTACTTGGAGAGTATAAATAAGAGGCAAGGCTCTCTCATTTGAATCACACTTGAGCATATTGAATATGTATATGTGTCTAAGGTAACCAAGGATATATAAACCATAATTCTGAGTGAAGGTGAAGAAAATAAGGCCGAAATACAAGGAAGGATAAATTCTTTTGATGGTGCTTTCTAAGGCATGTTATTTACAGGTCATTTCACCATTTTCGCTATAACTTTTTTTCAATAATGATTCAGACTGTGAAATTGATATGAAAGTAAGAAAACATATCCAAGTATCTGTGGTAAATAATTAAGCTTGTGGGTCATTGTATTTTGGGAGTTATACTCCGTGGAAAATAGGGTTTGTGGCCAGTCCTGAAACTAGTCAAAATCAGGTGTTTTGGGTAAAAATGTAATAACTTCTTCATAACAGATGAAAATTTAGTGAGACAAAATGTGTTGGTTAGGGTATAGTCTATAGTATTATTTGTAATATTTTCATATCAATTCATGAAATCTTCTGTGCGGGGCACGCTCTACAAGGTTGCTCTCTAGAATAAGCCAGAATTCAACAATGTATGCCATTTTTGCTATAAATCCTTTTTTGAGAGGTTCCAAGTAGTGACACTTGGAGGAATTGAATACAACACACTGAAGAAAATTGTGTATCTGTTTCAAATATTTATACATTACAAGGTGAAAGTTATGATTACTTCAATTTAGGGTTGTTGACTAATCCAAAACTAGGCATGTGAGACTAAAGAAAAGTTTGATGAAATGCTAGTCTCTTGTTTTTCATGTTAAGGAAGGTTTGTAGGAATGTGATAATATACACCAAGTCTATTACAGAGCTACAAATTAGATTTGGATGATGAAATTGATGAGGGATTTTTGTTGTGGTACATGTTGAGTACATGGTTGAGACAAGTAGTTGATGAGTTGGCGCACATACATGAGGTGTATAGTTGATGATGTTGGTACATATTGATGAGTAGTTGACACATGATTGGTACATACTTGGTACATGGTTGGATGCACTTGTTTATGTTACAGGTTGATTACAGGTCGGTGGATGGTTGATGCACTTGTTTATGGTACAAGTTGATTATAGGTTGAGGTACAGGTTGATGCATGGTTCAGATTTATTGGTACATGTTTACAATGGTATATCTCACAGTGATAGTGTGATAGTGGTTCCATCATTCTACTTCTACTTTAGGGTGGCAGGACAGGGAAAGGACAGGTGGTTGTAGCCACCTTTCGGTTGTAGACGAAGAACACTGGGGGTTGTAGCCTCCTTCTGGTTGTAGCTAGAGAATTGGGGAGTTGGAGCTTGCGTCAAGTTGTAGCCTGATAAACTAGGGGGTTAGAGCCTCCTTTCAGTTGCAATTGGAAAACAAAGGAAGTTGGTGCTTCCAGTGAATGTAATTCTTCAAGATATATAAGAAAAATCATTTAGTGGTTTTCTCCCGATTTGGGTTTCCACGTAAAACACTGGTGTACTGTGTATGTGTGTGATTGCTTATTTCTTACTGCTCATTATTGGATAATAATTCTACATTGATATAACATTTGAAGAAAAAGGATTATAATTATGCTATTACTGATTCACCCCCGCTCTTAGTAATCCAACACCTTCACCAAGTGGGGGGTGGACTTTGTGGATTTTAACCCAACTTCAGCTAGTTGGGATCAATATTGTTGGCCCTTGGTTATGGATTAAGAAAGAAAGAGAATAAAAAGGAAAAGAAAAGACTAAGTGTGAACTGCGCAAAAGGTACATTGAATAAGATTGGTTCTAAGTGGTTAAAGAAGCAGAAAAGATGGAGCAAAGCAAGGGAAAGTTATTCGTTGAATGAGAAAATCGAGGATGATAGATCAACAAGGAAGATGGATCGTGGACAACTCAGCAAGAGGAAGAATATGTCACAGAGTGATTTGGAGCACTTTGTAGGAAAGAAGGAAAGGCAGGTTGGCAAAGCCCGAAAAATGTGGGTCAAAGAGGACCTAGGGTTTTAGACACCTAGGGTTTTGGATCTAGGGTTCTGACACCTAGAATTTGTCATGTAATGTATAAATAGGACCTAGGATGAGTTAGTTGAGAGTTGGTTGTTCGTGATTATTGTGAGTGATTCTATTTGTGGATACTATTGTGTATTGTGCGAGAGAGAAGTGTTGAGTGTGAGAGCCTTCTGGTATTGTAGGATATTCAACTGGGTGTGAATATCAACTCTGCAGCTGGGTGAGCAGGGAGGGGAGAGAAGAAGAGAAAGAGAGGGAGATCTGCAAGCTAAGAGTGTAGATAGAAATGTATGATTTCATATAATATCAAGAAACACAGTTCTGTGGACGTATCCCTAAGGAGAGGGTAAACCACATATATTTTGTGTCTCTGTGGTTGATGCTATGTTCTTTTACCTTCTATTATTATATTATTTCATTATTATGTTAGATGTGGAATATAACTGTGCAAAGTAGGTTTATGCTTGGTAAGAATAACTAGGTTGCAGTGTGTTTTTACCTTGGATCCACTTTCATTTCCTCTGGTTGTAGACACCTATGTCCTACAAACCCCTATAGCTACTTCGAGTGAGACTGCATCTACTTCTCAAGTGTTTCTAAAGGGGCTAGTAGCTAGGACTTGTTGGTACGTTGTTAGAGATGAACCCTGGGTCTGCCCCTATGCCAAAAAATGGTTCCATTGATAGGATAGGGATTTTATTGAGGTAATGTCAAGGAGGTTTCCATCGAAGATAGAGATTTAGAAGTGGATAGAAGAACAAGAAAAGGAATTCACTGAAGCCTAGAACAAGAACCCTAAGCTTAGTATAGAAGACTGGTAGGGAACATATATATTTACTGATATGCATGAGATTTTCTTTGGAGGACTTCATAAGGAGCTATACGAGTGGTTATCCATATTAGAAGATACCCAGTTTGAGATTAGATCTAGACCACCTGTGGTTTGGACATTGACACTGATCAAGAAGGTCAAAAGCATTGATAACTCTATGTCAAGAGTAGTATATCACTGGTTCGATAGTACTATTGGAGGGTACATCACCAAGTTTTCCATTGACAGAGTTGAGTCATATATCCAAGAAGAGAGATATTTCTTTAAAGGAACTAGAGGAAATTTTTTACACTGTTTGAATTTAAAGATCAAGATGTTATTGCATGAGAAGAACATCTTGAAAATATAGTAAGTAGTTCGATTGAAAATCTACTGTTAAAAAAATCAGACAATGACAGTGACACAGAGGTTGGACATACATGCAGTGGGAGGACATTCAGAGAAGTCCCTCTGGTGAAGATATTTGAGAAAATCCACGAGCCACTGACACAAGATGAAGGGTTCTACAGTGGAGAAGAAGAGGAGTTAGTGAACGAGGAACATGCATATTCCACTATGACAGAGGAAGGGAAGACTGAAGAACCTCGCGGAGAAAAGTTAGAAACTTCAAGAGCTGTGCCAACTGTTGAAGTGAGTACTATTACTCCTCCTGCTGTTTTAGCAACATTAAGTAACTAGAGTAGTCAGAGCTACCAAAGGACTCAGAGAACTGTTACCAGTATTTTGGTACATACTCGGTCAAGAAACCTAGGAAGATCTATGGAAGATGAGATGAGGCTACCTATATTTAAGGAATATGGATCTGAAGATCCTGATCAACATTGGTTTTTATGTGAATTTGTATGGAGTATTAAGAATGTCACTGAAGAAGAAATTAAGAGGGATAAGTTTAGTACTACCCTAAGATACCACGCACTGAGCTGGTACATGAAATTTGTCCAAGGAATTGCACATCTTAAACCTATGAATGAGATCAAGAATGCATTGAGTGCAGAATTCAAGAAACCCAAGTTGGAGTCACAGTGCATTACAGAACTGAAGGAAATCAAGAAGAGAGTAGTTGAACCTGTTTGGGAATTTGATCAGAGGTTTAAGACTTAACAGGCTGGTTGAGTTTTCAGATCCCAGATGAGAAGAACAAGGAATGGTTCTTTGTTTCCCTCCTACCACACATCAGAGTCCCTCTGATGCAATAGAATATCGCTTCCCAGGCTGAGGCATCGGAGATCGCTATGAAATTAGAATCAACCCCTATGGGAGAATCCAGCTCAGGTATGAGACAAAGTTTGATTTATCTAACTAGATTATCTCTGCAGGTCGAAGATATCAAGAAAGACAAGGGAAAATATAAAAGAGAAGATATCTGGTGTATTAGATGAAAATAAGAAGGCCATGATAAGGAGCACTATCTCTTATTTCATGAATACTTAGCTTCTGGAGCTCCGATCCCTTTGAAGCAGGTTACTCTACCTTGGTGCAAGGTATGTAGAAATAGACATCACTCTGGTGAATGCTATTACATGCAAAAATATGTTCAGACTCCTACAAATTTTTACTGCACATTCTGTAAATCTATGGGGCATGATGAGAAATATTGTATGGATTATGATCTCTTGCATGAAAGATCAAGAGACACATATAGGATACAAGGAGAAATACAATAGGAAGGAAATACTACATAGTATAACTCTCCAGGAAGAGGAAACTTCAATCCTCATGGTGGATTCAAAGGAAGAGGATGAGCAGGAGGCATGGGTTGAGGTTGAGGTCAGATCATTTGTTATAACCTGCACAACCAAGACACTTGGAAAGGCACTATTAGAACCCTTGTACCACTTGCAGCTATTGTAACACATTTGAACATGTAATTGAATATTGTCCAGTAATTTTAGCCAAACATTAGGAGAGATGAGGAGGTAACCATCAAGTACATTTCATCTCAGCAGAACCTCGCGGAGAGGATCCCAGAGTCGTTGTTGTCACTAGAGGAGGCAATTTTACAGGAGAAGACAAAGTGACCCTAGGTAAGACTAAAGAAGAATCAAGGGTCAAAGGAGCTACAAATAAGACACAAGAGTTTGATCCCAGGAAAGAAAAACAAACATTTGAAGAGGCAAGAAAATAATTTGGAAAATATCAAGCTTATTCATCAAAGATATTATCACTGAAATTTCATCCGCAAATGGTTACATGAATCCAACATCTTCAAACATCTATGAGTTCACCCATGGACCAAAATTACCAAAAAAACATTTCCAAAGGGTCCAAAACTATACAACCAGTTATAAAATCAAGATGTGCTATGACTACACAGGGAGTGCGTGTACATGCGCCATAAAGAAATGTAGGAAAATCACACATGCGCACGATGCACGAATGTGGATGCTAAAAGTCACACACACCTGAGAACGGTGCATTTATGATGTTGGTCGACCTACCACCCACTTCTGGTTCAGCTTCCAAGTCGATTTGACATCCAAATATCAGCTGGATCCAACTAGGTGGCTGGTCAAAGACCTAAAGGTGCCCTAAACAACCCCTTTTCACACTAAAAGTTGGTTGCACAATACCTCAAAGTGGTGCTATAAAACAAGGCCATGGGTGCACTACATTTTCAAGGAATTCATTAGCAAGTTTATGCTATTTCCATTCTCTTAGGGAAACCCCATATTGCACAACCCCACATGGCTTGTAATGCCTACCAAACTCCCTTCAGACATCCCCAAGTTTGAAGGAAAAGCAGGAGATGATCCTGCCAACCATACCATGAAATTTCACCTATGGTGTTCTTCGAACAACATCATGGATGATTCCATCCGATTGAGGTTATTTCAACATACACTCACTGGCCCATCCACCAAATGGTATTTCGAAGAAAGATCTGGGTCCCATGCAACTTTAGAATCCTTGGCCAAAGAATTTTTGACCTTCTTTCAACTACCTATTTGTCATGACAATGGCCTTGAACTACTCTCAGATTTCAAACAAATCGCCTCTACACATATTTCCGACCACATCCATGAATGGCGTCAATGACATAGACTCTACAAAGCTAAGGATACCCCCCAACAGTGTCTCAATTGGTTCCTCAAATCACTTGTTTCCCTCCTTGCCAAAGATGTGTCTTCCACCTTCCCCCAGACCGAAGAAGAAGCCATTAGCAAGACCCAACAGTTCGAACTCATCTATGCCCAGTCCAGATACCTATACACGGTACTCCTAGATGCCCCAAAACCCATTCCGTTTCCCCAAGACAAACCTGGGATGTCCCATTCAGTAGACAGATTGATTGGTATTACTACACACCACAACCCACTTCCTGAACTACCACCCATGTATGACTCACCTCAATATCCGTCAGCATATGCAGGAATCCCTTATTATCCTCCTCCACCTTATCAACAACCATACCCTGTTTCCATTACTCCACCCATAAGTGGACCCCCACTGACACCCCTAAACCACCCACCTATCCAACCAAGTGTGGTACTCCCTCTACCTCAGCCTATACCCTAAGCACTAGTGAAAGTGCCACACCCTCCTATGTATCGTATGGAGCATCGCCTCAACATAATCTATACTTTCCATTTTTTGCCCCCCCACAGCCTATGGCTCCACCACAAGGACCACCACAGGTTGGGTTTAATTTTGTTCAACCCTCTCCCATTCAACAATATCAAAATTTTGAACAACTGAACATGGAAAATCCACCCCATCAATCGAACAATACCAGAAATAAAGGAAAAAATCGAAACAATAACAATCTGGGACCAGGAGGAAACTAGAACCAACCCCAGCAGAACCAGTCTGTCGGGGGCAACCAAAACTAGGGGAATCAAAACCCCCAAGGGGGAAACAACAAAAAATGTTAGGGAAGGAAAAAAAAAAATTTTAGGAACACCTTCCCTTGTGCCCTTTGCGGTGATTTTGGTCACTATACTCACCTTTGCCCCGAAATCACTGAATTTAAACAGATGAAAGATTCTGTGAATGGACCACATCCCTCAGCACTGCCTACACCTCAGCAGGCCCCACAACCATATGTGCAGCAACCCCCCCAACTATACTACAAAACCCCATCCCACACCAAGGGGTCATAAATACCCAACCAGACATGAAACCTGCCCCACCACCATTGGGACAATATCCCAATAGGGGAACCTCTACCGATTGCACTATCCTCCTTACCAGTGAGGAAGAAGTACTTCTGCAAACATGAATTCGTTATTATAGCACACCCCCTGAATCCACTCCCACTAACTCGAAAGAAATTCTAGTCACAAAAGGACCCCCTTTCATAATTCCTCGCCCTAATACTAAAACCTCCCTTCATATTCCTCACATCCCATTGCGCAAGAATGTCCACAATCCTCAAGCTAGGGAAACTCATAATTACAGTTTGGTCGATGACTTGGCACAATCCCTGGCTGCGATGTCAGTCTTAGAGGTCCTTCAAACTTGTCCCACCCAATAGAAGTCCTTACTTTCCACCCTAGGAGCAGTCGACCCGGCCGATACCTAACTCATCACATTTTACATCGACAGTGAAGAACCTCGCCTCCCTGCTCTTATGGATTTTCAAATCCCTGTAAAAATTTGAAACATTATAGTTCACCGATGCATCATTGATGAAGGTGCATCCACCTGTATCATGTTCAAATCCATATGGTAGAAAATTGGTTCCACCAAAATCATACCATTCGCCATTACCTTAAGATCCTACGAGGGCATACCCTCATCCCCCGAAGGACTCTTCCAAAATGTCCCCATCAAGCTTGGGGGAAAAACCATTCTGATTGACATTGAGGTTATCAATGCCCTGCTCGACTACAATATCTTGTTTGGTCATAGCTACATGTATGCTATGAAGGTTGTCACCTCTTCTGTATTCCGAACCATGCTATTTCCCCATAATGGAAAGATCATTATGATCGATCAAGTATCACATTACGAGCCTAACCCTTCATCCAACATCGATAACATCCTCCCTTTTATCCACACTAATCTCGATGCCTATCCACTCATTGAGATGGCCCCCAGAATCTTCAAAGACCCATCCTTTCTAGTGACCTACCACGGAGCACCACCTTTGTTGTGAGGGAAATCTCCTTACGGACTAGTAAATAGGGTTAGAGTTTGCATGTAGATATGACCTAGAGAAAATTTACTTTCTACCTTCATCCCCAAACTTAAATCCCATTTATTTTTAGTAAATGCAATGGCAAGATCAACCTACCTCGTTTTGGGCATTCGATGTCGATCCCTTTGTCGTACTTGATTACTTGTTCATAGTTCTCCTTTCCAACACTAACCTGCATAGAAGACAAGAAACAACTACACATGCATACTACCTATAGAATAACGTGTTAGAAATTCAAACATGTACTTAGCAAATTATGAATAACTCATGAATTGGGACGGGAAAAACACTTTCTTTATTATTTTGAATGATTCAACTTACAAAAGTTGAGACAGGCCACTGCTCCACAAACTTGATCCTGGGCTCCTCTTCAACTGTCCTCAAATTGCTTTTCTTTGTATCTCCTTTGGCGCAAGGAAAGGATAAAGGGTTGGGACAATGGGAATACACAAATGGGTAGAGTTTCTTTGCTATATTTTTCCTTTTCCAAATGGGACCCCTACCCCTTCTTTTATAGGCTAGAAGGAGCTAGGTATTTGGATGAACCCTTGGCCATGCATGGCCATGAGTTTCAGTTAACTCACCCATAGCTTCTATGTTCCATCGACAACTTTCCTTTTTTCATGCTTTTGTCGATCCACGCAGACTGTTTTGGGTCAGCCAGCATGTACATGTGTGCAGTAATGGAGTAGGGCACGTGGGCCTTTATAAAAGAGGATTTTTAAAGAGTTGTTCAACAATGATTTGGAAAAGAAGGGATATGAGATGGCATGATGCCAGGTAAGCATGTGTGGTGAAATTTAGGGTTATAACATATAAAGAAGGGTATGTATAGGAAGAGATGGTAGGTCATCTTCTTTACCCTTCTCAGGAGTGCTTGGTTTACTATAGTCGTGTTCTATATGTTACACATCGAAATTACTCACTTCGATAGTGTCGCAAGTGTCATCATTATAAGTATCGCAAGTGTCACATTTTTCTCACAAGTGTCGCAAGTGTCAAAGAAAGCATACTGCCATGATGCCTATGTCATGCGTATAATGACATGAGAAGGACACTTGAAACACCTCAAACATTTGATTTGGAAGAAGAGAAATGAGTCAACAGGCTTATGAACCTCTTGCCATCTAAAAGCACCCAAAAAACTGAGTTTTTGGAGGGAAGCACTCCCCTATACCTCTCTTAGGAGTGCTGGAACCCCCCTATAAGCTATTAGGGAGCGTTATAACACTGAAAAACCCTTCTGGAGAAGTGATATTGGTTTTGGGAGTGCTGGCGCCCCCCTAAAGCCTACTAGGGAGTGCTATAGCACTCTGATGGTGCTTTTGACGGAGCGTTGCCTATTCTGGGTAGCAGTTGGTTTGTTGAGAAGAATGTGAGAAGGATCTTTTCACTCTTAGAAGGTAGTTGGATTCGAATCCTCAATCAAGCCATGATCTTAGGGAAGATCCCTAACTGAAGGAGGAAAATCCTCAACTCACCCCAAAGATATCTCAAGTTGTTGAGCCTCTCCAAGGCTATATAAGCAAGCTTTCTCATGGTGAAATGGGAGATTGATGGAGAATCATATCAAACTTATGATCTCATAAGTAGTACATAGTGAAGTGGAGGCTAATTAGTGAAGTTATAATCATTCAGACCATGGAGATTTTGAGCAAGGGTTAGACAAGGAGGACTTGGTAGAACTGTTGCATTCCATCTACGACTGTAAGTAATGTTTTGTCCTCATTAATATAATTTGCTTGGCCTGTTTCTTTCTAATTCGTGTTCAATCTCACATGACTTTGTATCTTTAGTAGATAGATATATTTTAGACTAATATTGATAGAGTAGGAAGTGGTCGTACTTCATTTGTCTACATGATCCATTAAGGAACGAAAGATTGGAGCTCAAATCAGAGCGTACAGGGACAAACACCGGTAAAAGGTATGTATTTCCTCCTTCCTATTCATGCATTAGTTTGTGTATACCTAAAAGGAAGTTAGTGACCATGATAAGCACTTTCTGTCTTAGAGTTAAGAGTCTATCTCTTTGAGGAGATCTACCTGTCCACAGGAATATTTTCCTTCAACAACAAGCACGCTACTGTTAATCCAATAACCAACGTGTGAACGTGAGCTGTATAGAGACAGAGGGAATGTACACATGATCTGACCTTGTGCAGGCCATGTGTATCTCTAAACTCTGAGAAACACTAAAAATAGACAGACCAAACTGGGAAGAGACCTCTAATATTGATAACTAGAGTCTCCTGAAAGCTTGGACACTCTTTTTTAACAGAAAAAGAAAACATTCTAAGGAAAAATTTATAAAGCCAAACAATCTAAGATAAGACTCCAAACAAACAAGACTCAGACAGAATTCTAGAAAACCCCACGAGAATGTGTGATTCTAACAGGGAAGAGGATGATTGCCTCATATGTTTTATGAACTCTACACGCTACTTCTACTTCTTCAGCTAGCATTCACACACATTCTATAAGAGAGTAGGGCGCAGGTACATGCGTGCAGACCTTATGCAGGTCATGTGTACCTCTCTGGGTCCTGAAAAAACACAGTCAAGAAATTAATATGGAAATCTGGTATGGAAAACTAGACTCCCTGCTAGCTCATACCTTACAGAAACTAAAAGAAAAAACAAGCAAGAAAAACTAGTCTTTAAAACTACCCAAAAACTAAATAGAACTCCTAAGAACCCTAGATATCTTCCCCAGTATGGTCACTAATTCTGTTGTGAGGGAAATCTCCTTATGGACTAGAAAATAGGGTTAGACTTTACATGCATATATGACCTAGAGAAAATTTTCTTTCTACCTTCATCCCCAAACTTAAATCCCATTTCTTTTTAGTAAATGCAATGGCTAGATCAACCTACCTCATTCTAGGTGTTCGATGTCAATCCCTTTGTTGTACTTGATTACTTGTTTGCAGTTCTCCTTTCCAATGTTGACTTGCATACAAGACAAGAAACAATTACACATGCATACTACCTATAGAATAACATGTTAGAAATTCAAACATGTACTTAGAAAATTATGAATAACTCATGAATTGGGACGAGAAAAGCACTTTATTTATTACTTTGAATGAGTCAAATAACAAAAGTTGAGACCGGCCATCGCTCCATGAACCTGATCCTGGGCTCCTCTTCAACTGTCCTCCAACTGCTTTTCTTTGTATCTCCTTTGGCACAAGGAAAGGCTAAAGGGTTGGGACAATGGCAATACACAAATGGGCAGAGTTTCTTTGCTATATTTTTCCTTTTCCAAATGGGACCCCTACCCCTTCTTTTATAGGCTATAAGGAGCTAGGTATTTGGATGAACCCTCGGCCATGCATGGCCAAGAGTTTTAGTTAACTCACCCATAGCTTATGTGTTACGTCGGCAACTTTCCTTTTTTCGTGCTTTTGTCAGTCCACGTTGGTTGTTTTGGGTCAGCTAGCGTGTACACGTGTGCAGTAATGGAGTAGGGCACATGGGCCTTTATAAAAGAGGAATTTTAAGGAGTTGTTCAATAGTTCTTTGGCAAAGAAGGGATATGACATGGCCTGATGTCAGGTAAGCATGTGTGGTGCAATTTAAGGTTATAACAACCTCTCCTCCATCCCTTTGCACAAGTATGTGTCGTATCCTCCAATGGAACGACAACTGAAACTAACCTCCCTCCCACCGAGGCCTCTTTCATCCCTGATGTTCCACTAGTCACAGAAATTCTCCCTCAGAAATCCCCTGGAACTAATTCATCTCGACCCATTCTTGATCTTCCCCAGGGCCAGATCTCGTTTTGGGAAACAGTCCCCCAATCCCTTACCCAAATCCCTTTGTTTTACCCCCCACTAGGTGTACAAGATTTCCAGGTTGCTACAATACTTACCCTTCCTAATATGGTGCTAGAAATCCCAGTTTGGTATTTTCATCCACCTGAGATGGTTCCTCAACCATCCCTCCCTCCCCAAACAGAAGGAATCCCAATGCAGATTCCCAGACTCACTCCCACCATACCCCCTACACCCCCACTCACTAACCCCCCTACTATAGATGGGGGCAGACGAAAGAAGAAGAAGTCCACAGCTCCACTTCCCCCATGCACCCAACCTCCTTGTGCACTATGCGAGAAAGACGAACACCCCACCAACAAATGCCCATCTCTCCCTGAGCTATGTAATATCATCCAACTCCCTCGAACACCACCACCGCTCGTTGCTTGCTATAGTATTTCCACTATATCATAGAACACAAGTAGCAAAGGACTGCCATTTGTTCAGAAAATGGCCATTACACACAACACTGTCCAGCGTTACCTCAATTTTGATAGGCACTAACAGTTGTACAACAAATATTTCAAAAAACACCCACCTCAACTCCTGTCACTGACATCCATTATGTCACAACCTCATTCAATGAATGCATGATATGTCCTTTCTCTCTATGCAAATCACTTGACCATTTCACATATCAATGTCCTATGATCATTGAATACAGGCATCGTCAACTGGTCCCTATTCAAAATCATACCCCCCCTCATCCAACAGACCCGATAAATACCCTTACCCCATCAATTGATATGGTTCATATCTTCCCACCATAACCTGAGGCACTTCCTTCTCCCCCCTGGTTCCTAGATGATTTATATGAGTTACCCCCAAATCCCCCCAATTCTCCAATTCATTTCCCCATGAACAGTCTACGCCTGACTACCATTTTTAACCCACAATATCTGGATATCTGGTTTATGTTGAGTGAACCATCACAATCCCCCTCCATCAATCCCCCTACGTCTTTATCATAAGGAGATAACACCATAGTAACAGTCACCGAGATCACTCCTCTCGATCCCCTATATTCATGCCAGTTTCATTGTGATGAAGATATCCTCAAGGAGTTAACTACCCCCGATTACCCTTGGGATGTGCTCCACCATAGAGCTCTCTTTCTTTCACAAGAAGCCTTCACGCCTCCTAACCAACACCCCATATACGTAGTTGAAACCAAATATTTTCTCCCATCAGGGCATATATATTGGTTCAATAACCCTATCCTTGCCCCTGATGCTTTTAAGGAAGGCAATATGGGAAATATATCCCCAACCATCAAAATAGATATTTCCATCAAATCTGGAATTCTCGAGGAAATCACCATTGGTGCTGCATGTTCTGCAAAAGAACTCACCACCTACAAAGCCCTCTTCCAGGAATACTAGGAAAATTTTTCCCAGTCATACACAAATATGCCTGGCCTTGATCCCTATATTGTCGAACATCGGATAGACACCTGGCCTGATATCACACCCATCCGCCAAAAGAAATGAACGTTACACTCATCCAATGTACCAGCCATCAAAGCCGATATTAACAAACTATGCATTGTAGGGTTCATTTACCCCATAGCCTATATGTCATGGGTCTCCAACCTTGTCCCTGTTAACAAAAAATAGGGCACTATCTGTGTCTGTATGGACTTCCGCGACCTCAATCACGCCTGTCCCAAAGACAAATTTCCAACACCCTTCATCGACCAAATAATCGATGATTGCATAGGTCATGAGGCTTTGTCCTTCATGGATAGTTTCTCTGGTTAGAACCAAATCCAAATTCACCCCACCAATCAATACAAAAATACATTCACAACCCCTTGGGGCACCTTTGTGTATCATTTCATGCCATTCGGCCTCAAGAATGCCGATGCCACATTCCAACGGGCCATGACATACATTTTTCACGATTTGGCTCATATCATCCTCGCATACTTATAAGACCTCACTGCTCGATCTATGAAACACACTCATCATCTCGATGATCTACAAATCATCTTCCATAGGTGTCATCAGTACAATATCCTCTTAAACCCCCTCAAGTGATTATTCTACATCATTGTTGGGCGCCTTCTTGGGTTCATAGTTTCACAATGTGGCATTATTGTGGACCCCCTCAAAGTCCAAGCCATCACAAAAATTCCACCCCCACGGAATTTACGCCAACTAAAGATCCTTCAAGGTAAAACCAACCTTTTACGACGCTTTGTCCTAGATTACGCTACTCGCACACATGGCTTCCTTCGCTTACTTTGTCACGAAATCCCATTTTAATGGGATAAGCATGCCCAAACCGCTTTTGACGATCTCAAAGAGGCTCTCTCAAATTCCCTGTTGATTAGTCCACCTGACTATAACCGCGATTATCTCCTCCATATATCAGCTTCATCTGTTTCAGTAGCAGGAGTGCTCGTCCAAATAGGGGATGATGCTCGTGAGCATGTCATTTACTACATTAGTAAAAACCTTTCAGGAACACCCCTGAAGTACAATCACGAAGAAAAGATAGCCCTCGCAGTCCAAAAATTGCACCATTACATCCTCCTTCGAACTACCAAAGTTATCACAGATTCTAACCCCATGCAATACTTGCTTCGTCGTCGACAAATTAACGGTAAATTTTCTCGATGGATCGTCATCCTTCAGGAATATGATCTCGAATTTTCCACACCCAAGATAAAGAAAGATCTCATCCTCGCTGAACTTATCATGGCTTTTCCCTTTGACATTACTAGTCCATCGGTCAATACCAACCTCCCTGATGAACATCTTTTTTTTTGTCCCCTCAGATGACTCTTGGTATGGCGATCTTCTTGTCTATCTATGAACACAAAAATTTGGAAGCCACCTCTCTAGATATGATCGTCGATGTATTCGTCACCATGCACCTCGCTACCTCCTCATCGGGGACATCTTATATCGGCAAGGAGTCGATAGCATACTCCGTCGATTCTTAACTATTGACCGATCAATAGTCTTTGGCACTTATGGAGGCCACCACAGTGGCACTTGCAGAGGCCACCTCTCAGGGCTGTCCACCACTTTCAACATTTTTCTATGTAAGTACAACAACATAAGATCGATCGGAAGCAAAGGTGTAAAGAGTGAAATCTTGAGAAAAATCAGGACTCATCAAGGAAGGGGATTCTATTATTGCTTTCCTAATTGAGTTGAAATACTGACTTTCTTGTGCTCCGCAACAATACAAAACATCTTTTTTAATTAAATTCTATAATGGTATTACCATTTAAGAGAAACTTGGGACAAACCTTCTGACGAAATTAATCTTTTCCAAAAAGGATTGCATGGATTTTTTGGAAGGAGGGGGGAGTTTAGCAACAACTTGGGTTCTTTTAGGGTCAATAATCATTCCATCCTTAGACACTATAAACCCAAGCAGTTTACCTTGCTCCACTGCAAAGACTAATTTCTTAGGGTTGAGAGATATGTCGAAATTGTAGCATCATTCTAGGACAGCCTTGAGGTGAGACACGTGATCTTTCTTGTTTCTAGAGAAGACAATGACATCATCAAGGTAGACCACAACTGATTGGTTAATGAGGCCATGGAAAGAAATATCCATTTCTCTCTGAAAAGTGGCACTGACGTTTATCATCCCAAAAGGAATTTTCCTATAGGAATAAGTGTCCCATGGGGTGTGAAAGGTGGTTTTAAGTTTATGTAAGGGGGACATGAGGACCTGGTTGTATCCTGAAAAACCATTTAGCAGAGATAGTCTTTCAGAACTAGACACTTGTTGTAGGATTTGTTCCATTGGAGGAACGAGGTAGTTGTCTTTATTAGATATTTGGTTTAAGTTCCGAAAATCGACACAGAGTCGAATTTAACCACTTTTATTCCTTACAAGGACTAAATTAGACACCCATTGCATGTGCATAACTGGGAAAATTATCTTTTCAATTAGTAATTTGTTTAGTTATTTTTTAACAGTGGCTTCCAATTTAGGATGCATCTTCCTCAATTTCTGTTGAAAAGGACGAGTCTGGGGTTTCATAGGTATAACATGTTGTATGATGTTAGGGTCTATAAGGTTTTAAGAGCCGGTTACTACTGGCCCACGATTTTTAGGGATGACCATGCCTTGTGTCATAAATGTATTATCTGTCAGAAAGCATCAAGGCAGTTGCAAAAACCATCCTTTCCCTTGCAACCCGTTTTAGTAGATTCTCCTTTCTAGAAATGGGGCCTTGATATCATAGGTCCAATTAAACCTCCGTCCTTACAACAACACAAGTATATTGTGACAGCCACAGATTACTTTACTCGATGGTCTGAAGCTGCTGCGTTAAGAACTGTCAACACCAGTCAGGTAATCACTTTTCTAAACTCGAATATTATCACTCGTTTTGGTATCCCTGACTGTTTAGTCTTTGACAACGCTTCATACTTTTCTTCTCTTGAGATGAGCGAGTTCTCTTTAGAGAAAGGAATTAAGATGAAGTATTTTGCTAGTTACTACCCCCAGGGCAACGGATTAGCAGAATCAACAAACAAGAACTTGATTAAAATTATCAAGAGAACTGTGGTTGAAAATCACAAGAATTGGCACAATGCATTGATGAACACGCTATGGGATGATAGGGTAACACCAAAATTTGCTATAGGAAACTCCCCCTTTTTTCTCGTTTATGGCAGAGAAGCAATTTTTCCACCTCACATTCTTCTTCCTTCTCTTCAGCTGTCACAAAAAGTCCAAGAAGAAGACTGTCCCCCTTTAGAAAGCCGAATTAACGCTTTGATGAAGCTAGAAGAAGTAAGAGCCCAAGCTAAACGTAAGTTAGATCAACATCAACAATTGGTTAAAAGATGGTTAGATTATAATTCTACTTCCGATAGGAATTTTGAAGTAGGCAATCTCGTCTTGAAGTGGGACAAACCGCATGAGGGAAAGGGAGAACACACAAAATTTCAAAACTTATGGCTTGGACCGTTTTTAATTGCTGAAAAATTGGGTCCTAGTTCCTTTCGATTGCAGAATCTTGAAGGGCAGCTTGACACCTATCAGGTGAATGGCCAAGCCCTAAAGAGATGCTTTGCGTGATAACTACCCTTGTATATTATGTAAATATTTCATTTTTGTTTGCGTTTCCGTTTGCTTTCTGTTTTGATTTTGATTTGAATTTATCAGTTTGTGTTTTTTGAAAAATACACATACCTGTACACTGAGCTATTCAGACAAAGACGATAGAAAATTCCTTCGCTGAAATAACTTCTGAAAATTTGTACAAACATCAACGGTATATTTCTTAAACTTATATCTGTGTTGGAAAAATCTGTTGTTTAAAATAAGTTGACTGATCTCGATCTCTAAGCAAAGTTTGTCATGATCATCTATTATATTTTTACGCTGTCCCTTTTCCATAAAGGAATGACTCAGAAGATGTCTCCCTATCTTAGGAAGTTGTTTTTGTAAATAAAACATCTCTGGATATAAATAAAGGACAGGTCTAAAAAAATATGTTAAAATATCGAGATTTTCAGCGTCACCCCGCTCAAATATATATCTATAAAAAACAAAATTAAATAAATTATGAATAAGAGCTGTGGGAAGTGCTTGTAAACCCGCCAGGATACTGAACAGGTCTGCCGGAAGTGGGTAAATGCATGCATGGCACCAAGACAACTTCGCCGGGGTACTGAACAGGCCTGCTGGCAGCGAAGCAATGTCGGGTATATGAAAATTTGCAAAAAAGAAACCTCTTTAATGTCTTTTATTTTGATCCAGAATTTCTTGGCAGAATACATATGTCGGAGTGGGTTAAATGGAAACCCTGTCGAGGCTATGGATGCTTGCTGGCAGTAGTGGCCATGCCAACAACATCGGAGATTTTATCTTTAATATCGTGACTTGCTGGTCTTAAGTTTGTTATCAGTTTTCATCTTTTGAAACACTGTTGGAAAAGATGGTTAATGATGATGTTTGTACGATTTTATGGTTGTTAATTTTGAATTGGAATTATCTTTGCTGTCCTAATTTGAATTTGTTTATTTTGACAGAGATAACTGCTTCTACCAGTGTGTCGCCATTGTTGGCAGCCAATTCATTTTTTTTATTATCTTATAAGCTGACTACACCTATGTTTTGAAAACATCATTTTTTTTTTCGTCGCAATTTTCAATAAACGACATTTTCATTTTTGCGACATTTGCACATTTGTCTTCGTTAAGTTTTCACAACTGTAAGCGTGGAAAATTCTCCTTTTGAAGTCATATTTCGATCATTATCTGAACTGTCAATATCTCTCTTGTCATTATGCCTATTGCGCTTACCTTTTATTGATCATTATACAACTAGCAAGATCCTCTAATCAGTTCTCATACTTCAATTGATTGTATAACTTGGTTTTATTGAGTTTGTAAGGCATTTAGCATTTGGATTTTCACTTTATATGACTTGCCTGATCATTGATTCTATGAAAATGCATAGGGGCTATGATTAATTTATATATATATATGTCTTTTGATATAATCCTTATGTCAATCTTTTCATAACTTTTGGCTTGTCGACTATATGAATACCGTTTGTCACCTTGGTTAAACTTTTGATTATATGAGTTGATACATTGGCGCATAGTTGATTTTGGTTTTGATTTATAAGTCGGGTGTTGAAACACTATGGCATAACGTTTGCGCGCATTGGTATACACATTTGATTTCATTAGTTGGGCACATGACTTGATGGTTGAACTACTATTATGGATTGAACAGCTATGTAAATCAGCGGTTGTACTTGGGTAATGAATATTTTACATGGAAGACTCCACCACCTTCGCATGATTGCATTTATTCTTATCCCTTATTCTCGTTCACTTCTGTTAGCTCGGGTAGATCTTCTCCTGTGTGTGTTGGTGATACAAACCCTCGGCTTACCATGTGCTCGTCTCCATGGCACCAGTCATGCGGGTCGAGCCAAATGAAAATCAAGCCTTGTTAATGTTTGACAATGCCCGCCAAGATTTGGAGGACAACGAATGGATTACCTTCATGAAATGATTTGAGGGTTTTAATCTCTGTGTAGCACGACAGTTTTCCATGACCTTCGATGGCTGTAGAGCCAACGTGGGCGATGTACAGTTAGAAATTGATGAGAAATTTATTAGTCTTGCCACAGGGTTACCTACCACAGGACAACACTAGTTTAAGAATTGTAAGGTCGAGGAGGTCCCGTGGACACTGTTGTTCCTCTTGTGCAAAGTCACCTCTTGTGATAGAGGTATGCCCATATCTACGCTCAAACCACGATGGCATGACTTATTAATGCTAGTCAAACAGTTTGTGACCTGTGAAGGTCGATACAGACTTGTGTTCCTCTACCACCTGCATTTGCTGATTCTTTTTATAGGGTATCCTTTAAAAATGCCTTTCTACTTTCATCGTAGCTTGTATAAAATGTTGAAAATGTTTAAGAGACAGAAGGCTGACAACAGCCTGTTCCACCATGGTCTTACCAAACTTGTCATTGTTTGTCATTTGAGTTTGCATGGGGATAGTTGGAGCGCTTTCGTTGCTCGGAATGGTTTCGAGGATCCAAACCATGTACAGGTTGACAAACATGTGGTAATTGAAACCAAGCCTGAACCACCTATACCCTTACATCTCCTACTGCCTAAACCCTCGACCGACCCTCCTATTGATTTACTTGACACTGTAACTAAGAGTGCAGAGGCTATTAAAAAGCCTATGAGCAAAAATCCCAAGGCAAAACCTACTGCTAACGCTAAGGGTAAAAGGATTTCCCAGCTCATTTCGAGATTGGCCAGAAACAAACCGAAACCCTATGCTGAGTCCAACCCTATCGTCCTAAGTGAGGATTTTGATTCTGATGTTGAACATTTCTTAGCCAACGAGTACCCCTACTCGCAGGGTTTATGTCTCGAACCCCGTTATGATTTCATATCAAACCTCCCCCCCTGCCTAAAGAATAACCTTGACTACCCGAGTATTAAATTGCCTCGTGAAACCCTTGGTCATTTGGCCAAACCCTCGCCTGCTCTTTCTAAACCCACACGGTCACCCTGTGACCAATGTGATTCATGGTTAAAATGATACTTCATTGATGTTCCCCTACTCCAATCGAAGATAATCTCACTGGAAGATCAAATTGCAGTGCTAACCAGTCAAAAATCCAAGCTCCAAGCAACAGATAAAAAGCAAAAGACAACCGGCTCCATCCTTTTCTAAAACGTAGAATTAACCACGGTCGTTGTAAATTCCAAATTGGCATGATCAAGCAGCCTCATCGCTATACAGGTATGGTTTTGACATCGTTTTTGTTTAGTAAATAATCTAGGTTGATATAATGATTTGAATTCAGTTTTTAAATAGCTCAGTCACTCATCCAAATGCCTCTGTCATTCGGTGATCATCCTGTACATGGTTTCATTTTGATAAAAATAGAAGGAATTTCAATTTGACATATGATTTGCTCGTAGATTTTTATTGGATTTGAATGGTTATTCGTTTGGATTTCATTTGCTAAGTTTGTCTGAGTGAATTAACGAAAGTAATGGTGTGTTTTCAATACAATTCGTTTTGTATCTACTCCACACGGCAAGTTTTTATGATCAATTTAGAATACAATTTTGCTCGGATTCGATCTCGTTATCATTTGTATGTTGTGATCGGTAAATGTTTTTGGGAGGATACTTGTTACGATATGTTGTGTTATATGATTTTCCAAATCATGAGTACCACTCTGTTCAATTCATTTTGGTTAGAAATACTCTGTTTTTATAAAAACAATGATCTCATTTAACCTGTGCAAATACGCCCGAATTATGGAACAATGACTATTGTTAAACCCAGCCGATTGATTCACTTGATTGGATCGTTGTTAGTTCGATCATTTTTAGGAATTGGATTCCGATTATGATTACTGCTCTGTCTGGTTTTAAAATTGTAAAACGAATTGATCAAACCCAGTTGTGATTCGTTTGATTGGACCGATCTTGTTTTGATAAAAGTTGATCAATCCTATTTGACCAATTTGCAATAACAAATTACGAATTCTGTTGCTAATCAATCGATCCTGTTACGATTTTGTTTAAATTGATTTTCATGCCAGTTTGAATTTTCGTGGCTATGTCAACACAGTGATAATGATTTGATAACGATCTTGTTTGGTTTCGATCGTATCCCTTGCTGATGAGATAACATAACGATTGTATGCGATTTGTTTTGATTGTGTTGATTCCAAATTGATACCAAACGATTTCACGATGGTTGGATTATGCTTCTGTTCATTCGATTTTGTGGTGACACAAGAAACAAAATACACCCATCTCTGTAGGCATTCATTGATTCAGATCTTGTTTAGTTTTGAATGATATAACAACTTCAAATTAAATGGTTCATTTTCAAATGATTATTGATGTTAATTAAATTGAAATCTTGAAAAGATTTTTTTTAATCGATTTGAATGTTGATTCTGTACCTTATTTAGACCAACTACAGAATCAGATGATTCTGTAGCTAGTCTATAGAAATAAATTTTCTATCATTTTATTAATAAAAGATCCTTCTAATTTGTTCATTTTTGGTCCTTTTCAGGTGAATTCGAATTGCATGAGACCCGTTGGGCAGTTTAGGGGATATTTGGATGTTTTAGTTTTATTTTAATTTCCTAGTTTAGACAACTTTGGGATATCTTCCCAGATTTCATGTAAACAATTTTATAACTTCCACAGGGAGGTTTTACCCTGTGGAAAACCTTTAAATACTTATTATTTTTGTAATAAGGAGCATCCTCACTTGTGGGAGAACCGGGATTATGGATTTTTAATATAAACGGAGACAAAAATTGATGTTCTGCTACAGCTTTCTCTTTTCATAATATCAATCTTTTGTTTCATGTTTATGTTATCAATTTGCATTTGATTAATGACTACTTTATCTATCTTAGTCTTTTGCAAATGATACAAATTAATTAATATGATCCATGCTTGATTTCTTCCAGTATTTAAAAACATAGCAATTACTTGATTTAGTTTATGAATGACCGATTTTTCTTCTTCATCAACTAGATTATTCTGTATAAGTCTTTGCATAACAGGTTTACCTAACTGTGGAGATTTATAAATCATATAATTGTTATGATTTTTATGTCTTGTTTGTCCTGTAAACAAACTTAAAGAGCACTGCAGATATCGTTTACGAGAAGCTTCTGGATTATTGGGTGCGAGTTTCCTTCCTCCGTTCTGCTAACACAGTCATCATACACAGGGAAAATCTGGAGCGTTGTCCAGGTTAGTTTGTGATTTATTTTCGTTAATTTGTTTAGTATAATTCAAGTAGTTTAATTAGATATATTTGTAGTTTAGTTTAATTAGATTTCTATTTTATTTCTTGTTCATAAAATTATAAAAATCAAAAAATATCTCTCGCTGTCTTAGGGCAGAATGCAAATGAGTTTTTCAGGTTTTAATTAAATCTGTAAATTGTAGATATTGTACATTTTGTGAATAAGTTATATTGCAGTTAGTAGTTAGATAGTTAATTGGTTAGAGTTAGT
>ML791135.1:197982-228753 GCA_009831015.1 Picea engelmannii
ACTAGTTCTTCTTCCAAAAAGAAGATTGAAATTCTCCCCAGACCTACTCAAAGTAAAACACAACCTGAAAACTCTGATTTGGAAAACTTAACTAAAGTTGTTCAAAAACTGTTGAATCAAGTTATAGACTTAAAAAGGTCAACTGAAGAAGATTCCTCGAGTAAAGGAACCTACAAACCCCCTTTCCAAAATCCTTTTCCTACCAACCGACCTAACCCAAACCCCGAAGGCCTAAATCTAGAAAGTTTTCAATGCGCCCTTCAAACAATTCTAGAAGCCCAAAATAACTTGCTACCCCCTGAGATCCCTCAGGAGGTAGTTGAACAAGAAACAGTTCAAGAAGAAGAGTCTTCTCCAAACATATTTGGACACTTCTCAGATAGCATCTTTCAAGCTAATTTCGAGACATTTCACCCTTATAATACTAGGAGTAAGACAACAAACAAACCTTCTACAGAAAACACTACAACTTCACCTCCAAAACAATCTAAATCAGTTGAGACTAAACAGAGCAATGTGAACCCCAAGTTAGATTATGATGTTGTTGAAGATCTTAAAAAGTCAAGGGCTAACATTTATATTTATGAGTTATTGAAGTTTCCATTTCTGCATCAAAAAATGTTGCAAAATATTTCAGAGAATGGCAAAAATGGTAATTCAAGTGGTAACAAGGTTGTGCAAAGAAAATTTCTGCAGAAGACTTCCACTAAAAATAATCCTGATCCTCAAGATAAAGTAAGCCTTCCTGTAGTCCCTGTAAATAATGTAGATAAAGTAGCTTTAGACATTGCGAGTAAAAAGACACAAGCTACTACTCTTAGTACTCGTAAAAATGTACCTCCTTTCTTGTTAACTTTCAAAATTTTCAATAGAAACGTGCATAATTGTATGGTGGACTCAGGAGCATCATCCAATGTGATGCCTTGGTCTGTCTACCAAAAGATTAATGCTGAAGTGGAACCATCTACTTTGAAAATCATACAACTTGATCGAGCCAATGTTAAAGTTATAGGTGAACTAAAAAATGTATTGATTAGATTATCGTCTAACCCAAAGGTTCATCAGATTGTTGATATAATTGTTGTGGATATTCCAGAAGTGTATGGTCTATTTTTAAGCAGGGACTGGTCGAAGTAGCTACATGGTTACTTCGTGATAGACTAGTCTCACTTATGGATCCTAGAGAATGGTAAGCCTAACAAGATCAGAGTGAATCGTGAGTGCTACCTTAAGTTCATGGTCACAGATTTGAACGATACTAATGAACCATATACACCTTTTGCTGATTCACCCAAAGTCCAAAGGATGGACACCTTCTTTGGAAATTTCATGGCCGAGGCTTCACCTATCATCAATCCAGAACATCAGTCTGAGATCATAGCATATATGAAACCAACAGCTTCTATACAACAATCCCATGTGACCGATGGAAATCAAATTTGGTCTTTATATTTTGACGGTTCTAAGTCTAAAGAAGGAGCTGGTGCAAGCTGCATCATTATCGATCCGGCAGGTAACAAGAAATTAATGGCTTGTAGACTAGAATTTGAATGTACTAACAATACTGCAGAATATGAGGCTTTACTGCAAGGTCTCAGAAACGATCTGGATATGAACATTCAAAACCTGGTTGTATTTGGCGACTCTGAAATAGTGGTTAGACAGGTAAGAGATTATATCCATTGTCTTTCTCCACATATCAAAAGCTACCAGTCTGAGGTATGGAACTTAATGAATAAATTTTTCGCTTTCAATATAAATTCCATTCCTAGATTAAATAATGCTGAAGCAGATCTATTAGCTAATGTCCCCAGACACATTCTCCGTCGAGCTATTGTTTCGACCATCTGTTCCTGACAATATCACAAACTGGAGATTATTTGATGACGATCAACAGATTATCAACTTTCTACACATGGAAGAAACCTTTCAAGGCACGGTGATAGATGAACGCATGCACGATGACAATTTGCACGATTTTATGGTAATACCTGATCCGAAATCTCTTGAAGCACTATCGGACATGGTAAATTCCATACCCAAATCCATAGTTAGATTAGAGAAGTTTTATGATTTTGAAGATAAATTTAAAAAGACGGTCAACTGTAAAACCAATAGTTCCTCGTTGTCTTATGAAAAAGTGAACTTAGGAACTAGTGAAAATCCTCAGTGCATTAACCTAGGCTTGGGATGTTCTAGATAAGAAAAAGTTGCTTTTGTCAAATTATTTAAAGAATTTAAGGATGTATTTGCATGGACGTATGATGATCTTAAAACTTTCGACCCTAATATCATACAGCATGTCATCCCGATGAAACCCCAAACCTTACCCTTCCAATAGAAATTGAGGAAGATGCACCCTAAACTAGAACCGACCGTTCAAAAATAATTGAATAAACTCCTAAGTGCTAACATAATTTTTCCTATTAGGCACACTTAATGGGTGTCCAACCTTGTCCCAGTTCAGAAGAAAAACGGGGAAATCCGACTCTGCGTCGATTTTCGAAACCTCAATAGAGCATCTGACAAAGACAACTATCCTGTCCCACCCATGGAAAAAATCCTTCAACAGGTATCTGGTTTCGAGAGGCTATCCTTGTTAGATGGTTTCTCTGGATACAACCAAGTCTTGATGTCTCCACCAGACCAACTCAAAACTACCTTCCGTACCCCATGGGGCACTTATGCTTATCGTAAAATTCCCTTTGGATTGATTAATGTTGGTGCTACCTTTCAGAGAGAAATGGACATTGCTTTTCGAGGCTTAGTCAATCACTTTGTCGTAGTTTACTTAGATGATGTGACTGTTTATTCTAAAAACAAAGACGATCATCTAGCTCACTTATGAGCCGTTCTGCTACGATGTCGTAAATACGACATCTCCTTGAACCCCAAAAAGTCCATCTTTGTAGTAGAACAGGGTAAACTCCTAGGATTCATAGTGTCTAGTGAAGGAATGATTATTGACCCCAAGAGGACTCAAGCCATTGCTAAACTTCCCCCTCCTACATCCAAAAAGTCCATGCAGTCTTTGATAGGCCAGATTAACTTCATGAGAAGATTTGTCCCCAGTTTCTCCGAAATGGTTAGGCCTTTACAGAATTTGATCAAGAAAGACATCCAATATCACTGGGGACCCACAGAAAATCAAGCTTTCACTTCCATAAAGAAGGCCATAATAGACGCTCCATCTCTCATGAGTCTTGACTTCTCTCAAGATTTTACACTCTATACTTTTGCCTCTGACCGTTCCTATGCTGTCGTCCTAACTCAGAAGAATGTCGAGAACCATGAAGTACCCATCGCCTTTATGAGCTCTGCTTTCAAAGGTGTTGAAATTAACTATCCAGCAGTGGATCGGCAAGCCTACATTGTTTTCAAAGCATTTAAGCACTTCTGGTCCTATCTTTTGAAGTCAAGGAAGAAATTCATTGTCCCCTACCATGCCGTAAGGAACTTGTTAGTGCAGAAGGAGTTAGGAGAAAAGAGAGCTAACTGGGTCACCCCCTTGCAGGAGTATGACTTAGAAATCACCCCAGCTCAGATTGTGAGAGGCCAAGGGTTGTGTAAGTTGGTTGTTGATTCGGAAACATGACAACAAGAGGATAGTGATACGTCAAACCTAGGACAAAGTGATCAAAGTTTGATCTGTTGTGCACAAAACCTTGTTAGTCCCTGGTACGATGATATTAGATTCTTTCTTGAACATGGGTCAACACCTCGTCACTTAGACCCCCCTAAGAGAAGAGCGTTGAGACTAAAGTCTGCCTCCTTTCATTTGGTTAATGGTGTACTGTTTCGTCAGAATTTTGACGACGTACTGATGCACTGTCTTGAAAAGGATGAAGCAGAAAAAGTCTTGCTCGAATTGCATGTAGGAGAAGATGGTGGTCACTTCGGTGGTGACACCACTACTCATAAGGTTTTAAGAGCTGGTTAATACTGGCCCATTCTTTTTAGGGATGCCCATGCCTTGTGTCGTAAATGTATCATCTGTCAGAAAGCATCAGGGCAGTTGCAAAAACCAGCCTTTCCCTTGCAACCCGTTTCAGTAGATTCTCCTTTCCAACAATGGGGCCTTGATATCATAGGTCCAATTAACCCTCCGTCCTCACAAAAACACAAGTATATTGTGACAGCCACAGATTACTTTACTCGATGGTCTGAAGCTGCTGCATTAAGAACTGTCAACACCAGTCAGGTAATCACTTTTCTAAACTCAAATATTATCACTCATTTTGGTATCCCTGACTGTCTAGTCTTTGACAACGCTTCATAATTTTCTTCTCTTGAGATGAGCGAGTTCACTTTAGAGAAAGGAATTAAGATGAAGTGTTCTGCTAGTTACTACCCCCAGGGAAACGGATTAGTAGAATCAACAAACAAGAACTTGATTAAAATTATCAAGAGAACTGTGGTTGAAAATCACAAGAATTGGCACAATGCATTGTTGAACGCGCTATGGGATAATAGGGTAACACCGAAAGCTTCTATAGGAAACTCCCCCTTTTTTCTCGTTTATGGAAGAGAAGCAATTCTACCACCTCACATTCTTCTTCCTTCGCTTCAGTTGTCACAAAAAGTCCAAGAAGAAGATTGTCCCCCTTTAGAAAGCCGAATTAACGCTTTGATGAAGCTAGAAGAAGTAAGAGCCCAAGCTAAACATAAGTTAGATCAACATAAACAATTGGTTAAAAGATGATTCAATTCTAATTCTGCTTCCGATAGGAATTTTGAAGTAGGCGATCTCGTCTTGAAGTGGGACAAACCGCATGAGGGAAAGGGAGAACACACAAAATTTCAAAACTTATGGCTTGGACCGCTTTTAATTGCTGAAAAATTGGGTCCTAGTTCGTTTCGATTCAAGAATCTTGAAGGGCAGCTTGACACCTATCCGGTGAATGGCCAAGCCCTGAAGAGATTCTTTGCGTGATAACTACCCTTGTATATTATGTAAATATTTCATTTTTGTTTGCGTTTCTGTTTGCTTTTTGTTTTGATTTTGATTTGAATTTATCAGTTTGTGTTTTTTGAAAAATACACATACCTGTACACTGAGCTATTCAGACAAAGACGACAGAAAATTCCTTCTCTGAAATAACTTCTGAAAATTTGTACAAACATCAACAGTATATTTCTTAAACTTATATCTATGTTGGAAAAATCTGTTCTTTAAAAGAAGTTGACTAATCTTGATCTCTAAGTAAAGTTTGTCATGATCATCTATTATCTTTTTACGTTGTCCCTTTTCCGTAAAGGAATGACTCAGAAGATGTCTCCCTATCTTAGGAAGTTTTTTTTGTAAATAAAACATCTCTGGATATAAATAAAGGACAGGTCTAAAAGAATATGTTAAAATATCGAGATTTTCAGTGTCACCCCACTCAAATATATATCTATAAAAAAAAAAAAAAAAATTATGAATAAGAGCTGTGGGAAGTGCTTGTAAACCCGCCAGGATACTGAACAGGTCTGCTGACAGCGCGTAAATGCATGCATGGTGCCAAGACAACTTCGTCGGGGTACTGAACAGACCTGCTGGCAGCGAAGCAATGTCGGGTATATGAAAATTTGCAAAAAATAAACCTCTTTAATGTCTTTTATTTTGATCCAGAACTTCTTGGCAGGATACAGATGTCAGAGTGGGTTAAATGGAAACCTTGTCAAGGCTATGTACGACTGCTAGCAGGAGTGGCCATGCCAACAGTATCGGAGATTTTATCTTTAATATCGTGACTTGATGGTCTTAAGTTTGTTACCAGTTTTCATCTTTTGAAACACTGCTGGAAAAGATGGTTAATGATGATGTTTGTACGATTTTCTGGTTGTTAATTTTGAATTGGAATTGTCTTTATTGTCCTAATCTGAATTTGTTTATTTTGATAGATATAATTGCTTCTACCAGTGTGTCTCCATTGTTGGCAGCCAATTCATTTTTTTTATTATCTTATAAGCTGCCTACACCTATGTTTTGCAAACATCATTTTTTTTTTCGTCGCAATTTTCAATAAACGACATTTTCATTTTTGCGACATTTGCACATTTGTCTTCGTTAAGTTTTCATGACTATAAGCATGGAAACTTCTCCTTTCGAAGTCGTATTTCGATCATTATCTGAACTGTCAATATCTCTCTTGTCATTATTCCTATTTCCCTTACCTTTTATTGATCATTATACAACTGGCAAGATCCTCTAATCGGTTCTCATACTTCGATTGATTGTATAACTTGGTTTTATTGAGTTTGTAAGGAATTTAGCATTTGGATTTGCACTTTATATGACTTGCTTGATCATTGATTCTATGAAAATGCATAGGGGATATGATTAAATTTTTTATATATGTCTTTTGATATAATCCTTATGTCAATCTTTTCATAACTTTTGGCTTGTCGACTAGATGAATACCCTTTGGCACCTTGGTTAAACTTTTGATTATATGAGCTGATACATTGGCACATAGTTGATTTTGGTTTTGATTTATAAGTCGAGTGTTTAAACACTATGGCATAATGTTTGCACGCATTGGTATACACATTTGATTTCATTAGTTGGGCACATGACTCGATGGTTGAACTACTATTATGGATTGAACAACTATGTAAATTGGCGGTTGTACTTGGGTAATGAATATTTTGCCTGGAAGACTCCACCACCTTCGCATACTTGCATTTATGCTTATCCCTTATTCTCATTCACTTCTGTTAGCTCAGGTAGCTCTGCTCCTGTGTGCGTTGATGATACAAACCCCCGGCTTACCATGTGCTCGGCTCCATGGCACCAGTCGTGTGGGTCGAGCTAAACGACAATCAAGCCTTGTTAATGTTTGACAATGCCCGCCAAGATTTGGAGGACAACGGATGGATTACCTTCATGAAACGATTTGAGGGTTTTAATCTTTGTGTAGCACGACATTTTTCCATGACCTTCGATGGATGTAGAGCCAAGGTGGTCGACGTACAATTAGAAATTGATGATAAATTTATCAGTCTTGCCACAGGGTTACCTACCACAGGACAACGTTGGTTTAAGATTTGTAAGTTCGAGGAGGTCCCGTGGACACTGCTATTCCTCTTGCGCAAAGTCACCTCTTGTGACAGAGGTATGCCCATATCTATGCTCAAACCATGATGGCACGACTTATTAATGCTAGTCAAGCAGTTCGTGACCTGTGAAGGTCGATACAGACTTGTGTTCCTCTACCACCTGCATTTGTTGATGCTTTTTATAGGGTATCCTTTAAGCATTCCTTTCTACTTTCATCGTAGCCTATATAAAATGTCGAAAAAGTTTAAGAGGCAGAAGGCTGACAACAACCTGTTTCACCATGGGCTTATCAAACTTGTCATTGTTTATCATTTGAGTTTGCATGGGGATAGTTGGAGAACTTTCGTTGCTCAGAATGGTTTCGAGGATCCGAACCCTGTACAGGTTGACAAACCTATGGTAATTGAAACCAAGGCTGAACCGCCTATACCCTTACATCTCCTACTGCCTAAACCCTCGGCCAACCCTCATATTGATTTACCTGACACTGTAACTAAGAGTGCAGAGGCTATTAAAAAGCCTATGAGAAAAAATACCAAGGCAAAACCTACTACTAAAGCTAAGGGTAAAAGGAATGCCCAACTCATTTCGAGATTGGCCAGAAACAAACCGAAACCCTATGCCGAGTCCAACCCTATCGTCTTAAGTGAGGATTCTGATTCTGATGTTGAACGTTTCTTAGCCAGCAAGTACCCCTACTCGCAGGGTTTATGTCCCGAACCCACTTATGATTTCATATCGAACCTTCCCCCCTACCTAAAGAACGACCCTGACTACCCGGGTATTAAATTGCCTCATTAAACCCTTGGTCATTTGGCCAAACCCTTGCCTGCTCTTTCTAAACCCACACGGTCACCCTGTGACCAATGCGATTCATGGTTAGAACGATACTACATTGATGTTCCCATACTCCAATTGGAGATTCAATCACTGGAAGATCAAATTGCAGTGCTAACCAGTCAAAAATCCAAGCTCCAAGCAACAGATAAAAAGCAAAAGACAACGGGCTCCATCCTTTTCAAAAATGTAGAATCAGCCACGACCGTTGTAAATTCCAAATTGGCATAATCAAGCAGCCTCGTCGCTATACAGGTATGGTTTTGACATCGTTTTTGTTTTGTAAATAATCTAGGTTGATATAATGATTTGAATTCAGTTTTTAAATAGCTCAATCACTCATCCAAATGCCTCTATCATTCGGTGATCATCCTGTACATGGTTTTGTTTTGATAAAAATAGAAGGAATTTCGATTTGACATATGATTTGCTCGTAGATTTTGATTGGATTTGAATGTTGATTCGTTTGGATTTCATTTTCTAAGTTTGTCTGAGTGAATTAACAAAAGTAATGGTGTGTTTTCAATACAATTCGTTTTGTATCTACTCCGCATGACAAGTTTTTATGCTCAATTTAGAATACGATTTTGCTCGGATTCGATCTCGTTATCATTTGTATGTTGTGATTGGTAAATGTTTTCGAGAGGATACTTGTTACAATATGTTGTGTTATATGATTTTCCAAATCATGAGTACCACTCTGTTCAATTCATTTTGGTTAGAAATACTCTGTTTTTATAAAAACAATGATCTCATTTAACCTGTGCAAATACGCCCGAATTATGGAACAATGACTATTGTTAAACCCAGCCGATTGATTCTCTTGATCGGATCGTTGTTAGTTCGATCATTTTTAGGAATTGGATTCCGATTATGATTACTACTCTTTCTAGTTTTAAAATTGTAAAACGAATTGGTCAAACCCAGTTGTAATTCGTTTGATTGGAACGATCTCGTTTTGATCAAAGTTGATCAATCCTATTTGACCAATTTGCAATAACAAATTATGAATTCTGTTGCTAATCAATCGATCCTGTTACGATTTTGTTTAAATTGATTTTCGCGCCAGTTTGAATTTTCGTGGCTATGTCAACACAGTGATAATGATTTGATAACGATCTTGTTTGGTTTCGATCGTATCCCTTCCTGATGAGATAGCATAACGATTGTATGCGATTTTTTTTTATTGTGTTGATTCCAAATTGATACCAAACGATTTCATGATGGTTGGATTATGCTTCTGTTCATTCGATTTTGTGGTGACACAAGAAACAAAATACGCCCATCTCTGTAGGCATTCATTGATTCAGATCTTGTTTAGTTTTGAATGATATAACAACTTCAAATTAAATGGTTCATTTTCAAATGATTATTGATGTTAATTAAATTGAAATCTTGAAAATATTTTTTTTTAATCGATTTGAATGTTGATTCTGTACCTTATTTAGACCAGCTACAGAATCAGATGATTCTGTAGCTAGTCTATAGAATTAATTTTTCTATCATTTTATTAATAAAAGATCCTTCTAATTTGTTCATTTTTGGTCCTTTTCAGGTGAATTTGAATTGCATGGGACCTGTTGGGCAGTTTAGGGGATATTTGGATGTTTTAGTTTTATCTTAATTTCCTAGTTTAGACAATTTTGGGATATCTTCCCAGATTTCATGTAAACAGTTTTATAACTTCCACAGGGAGGTTTTACCCTGTGGAAAACCTTTAAATACTTATTATATTTGTAATAAGGAGCATCCTCACTTGTGGGAGAACCAGGATTATGGATTTTTAATACAAACAGAGACATAAATTGATGTTCTGCTACAACTTTCGCTTTTCATACTATCAATCTTTTGTTTCATGTTTATGTTATCAATTTTCATTTGATTAATGACTACTTTAGCTATCTTAGTCTTTTGCAAATGATACGAATTAATTAATATGATCCATTTCTGATTTCTTCCAGTATTTAAAAACATAGCAATTACTTGATTTAGTTTATGAATGACAGATTTTTCTTCTTCATCAACTGGATTATTCTGTATAAGTCTTTGCATAACAGGTTTACCTAACTGTGGAGATTTATAAATCATATAATTGTTATAATTTTTATGTCTTGTTTGTCCTGTAAACAAACTTAAAGAGCATTGCAGCTATCGTTTATGAGAAGCTTATGGATTATTCGGTGCGAGTTTCCTTCCTCCGTTCTGCTAACACGATCATCATACACAGAGCAAATATGGAGCGTTGTCTAGGTTAGTTTGTGATTTATTTTCGTTAGTTTGTTTAGTATAATTCAAGTAGTTTAATTAGATATATTTGTAGTGTAGTTTAATTAGCTTTCTATTTTATTTCTTGTTCATAAAATCATAAAAATAAAAAAATATCTCTCGCTGTCTTAGGGCAGAATGCAAATGCGTTTTTTAGGTTTTAATTAAATCTGTAAATTGTAGATATTGTACATTTTGTGAATAAGTTATATTGCAATTAGTAGTTAGATAGTTAATTGGTTAGAGTTAGTATAGTAGTAATTAGTAGATTGTATATATCGAATTGTTAGTTAGTTAGTTTGTTTTAATAATTAGTTTTAGTTTAGTTCGTTTAGTAGTTTGTTTTAATTAGATTAGTTTATTAGTTAGTTTTGTGTATTGTTGATTAGTTTAGTTTGTTTTATTTATTTTTAGTTAGATTAGTTAGTTTAGATTAGTTTTCTTTTGTTTTCTTAGGACTTTAGATCGGCTAACGGAGCCGCTAAACCCGTCAGGGTGGTTCATCCCAAACGGCTTGGGTTATTAGACAACCCCAGACCGGTTCCACTCTCTCAGTTGACAGACGGTCGATTTCGCCCGTCAACATGAAGCTATAAGGTTCATTCCAGGAGTTCTCTCCTTCCTCTGTGCACTCTCTCACCTGGAGAGAGTCTCTCATAGGCCAATCAACCTTTTCTTCCAATTCAATCACCTCTCTCACCTGGAGAGAGTGTTGTACAAACTGGCCAACAAGCCACACACAGTCCAACACTGCATTTCCACAACAACAAATGGGGAAAACAGACATGGATTTCCAATAGTCTCAACAATGATAGGATGGTCTCACAGTTATGGCTTGGGGACAAAGATTCCACACACGGGATCGATCTATTCAGACAGAGGATGTCTCAGCTTTCCAGAAATCAACACAGACTTTTCCCCACAGTTTCAGAATTGCATGAGGTCTCTTGCATAGGTCGGATGGGTTCACGCTTAGGAAGTCGAGTAGAATGGAGGAGGAACCCCTCTCATGGCTCATCTTGGCCATTTTATTCGCATCCACCAGGGTTGACACTTTTCACCCTTGGAACTGCATGCATTCCTTCCATTTGGAAGCTGCTTTTCCTTCCAAAAGAACTTAGGATAAGACATATTATTCACATGTCTTTTGGAAGAATATTAAATAATTATTCCCAAGGCTTAAGTCCCCTAGGCTTAACACTTAGCCCCTTTTCCCACCTTCTAGCCCCTAATCCCTTTCCCTCTCTATGGATTCTTAGTCCCCCATCACTCATTCATCATGTCGGCCTGAACACAATAGTGTTTGTATTTTATTAATGTGTTGCATACATACAAGTACAAAATCAGGCTCTTGGCCTTCAACACTTAGGCTCTTTGGCCTAATAATCACATAAGCCCACCAAATTATATTAACTTGGCTCACCAGCCTATAAAAACATAATTACAATTCATTTCATAAACATGATTTACAAAGGGCTCAGCCTTGGGGACACTACAATCCCCCTCCCTTATTTCTGCACTGTCCTCAGTGCAACCTTACACTGTCTCTGCAAGCTTTTCAAAATTTTCAAAAAGATGCAGGTACTCTGCCAGCATAACATCTTCATGCTCCCATGTCTCATCCTCAAGACCATACGAGGTCCACTGGACCTTTACAAGTTCTATGGCTTGATTCCAGAGCTGTTTTCTTTTCCTGTCCAATATGCGCATAGGATGCACTTGCAGGACACCTTCTGGTTCCACCTAAATCACATTCCAATCGATAACATGATTAGCATCAGGTATATATCTCTTAAGCAGTGAAACATGAAACACATTCTGTACATTCATAGATGCAGGTAATGCAAGCATGTATGCAACTGGTCCAATCCTTTCCAGGATCTCAAATGGCCCACAAAATCTTGCTGCCAACTTGGCACAACTTCCCAGCTTTAGGGAACTCCTGTTAGTTTTTACTTTCAGGAAAACATGATCACCCACTTTGTATTCTCTGTGGGTTCTATTCTTATCAGCATAACTCTTTTGCCTATCTTGGGTAGCTTTCAAATTCTGTTTAATTCTTATCATTTTGTATTCCATCTCTTTGAGAAGCTCAGGCCCAACTACTCCTCTATTAGCTGGATTATCCCAACTCACTGGAGTATTTCAATTTCTTCCATAAAGTTCTTCAAATGGGCTCATCTTCAATGATGCGTGATACCCATTATTGTAGGCGAATTCTACCAAATACAGGTAGTCTTCCCATCTTGATGGTTTATCCATCACATACATTCTCAGCATGTCTTCTATTACTCTGTTCACCCTCTCTATCTATCCGTCAAACTCAAGATGATACGTTGTACTAAAGTTCAGATTCATTTCGAATCCTTTGAACAGTCCTTTCCAGAAATTCGAGGTGAATTTTAGGTCTCTATAAGACACAATCATCATAGAAATTCTGTGCAAGCATGCCACTTCTTTTAAGAAGATATCAACAACATCTGCTACCTTGTGAGTGGTTTTCAGTGGAATAAAATGGGCATCTTTTGTAAGCTTTTCCACCACCAGCATGATTGAATCATGCTCCTTGCTTGTTCTGGGTAATCCTGTAATAAAATCCATTGTCACCACTTCCCATTTCCACTCTGGAATGGGTAAAGGCTGCAACAACCCTGCTAGGTGCCTATTCTCAGCCTTAACTTTATGGCACTCCATACATCTGGCGATTTATTCAGTGATTTCTTTCTTCATACCCAGCCAAAAATAATGGCTTTTGACTGCTACCAGGGATGATTTTAAGGATGAAAAATTATTTTAAAATGTAGAAACCTTGGCGAATCTTACTAATCCTTCATATGTCAACTATAAATGTTTGGCGATATTTTTGTAAAAATATTCAAATTTCTAAGTATTTTATATAGGTTTTATAAAATTTTGGCGATTTTTGCGGTAAAATAATTTTATCCTATAGAATTTGGACGAATCATTTTTAAAATAGCAAATCTTGTTTTTGGAAAAACCATGGAAAATTAGCCCATGAGCTGAAATTTAGCAGTCTTCTACCACAGTCTTCTGATATCTGGGATGTCCAGCATAAGCCACATTATGCATTTCTTTTAGAATTGCCAGCTTCAATTCTCGGACATTGGGTACATACACTCTATTTTTATATAGAAGTAAGCCATCAGTTTCCAAGATGCAACTTTTCTTGGCCTGTGGTCTCTCACGCTATTGTAGCTTTGCTACCAAATCTCTAAACTGCAAATCAACATTTGTAGCTTCCAGAACTCTATCCCTGATATCATTCTTGTACATGCTAATGGTTGTAGCATGTAAGTCATTCACTTTTCTGCTGAGTGCATCAACCACCTTATTTTCCTTACAGTTGATATGCTTGATATCAAAGTCATATTCACACATAAACACCAGCCATCTAGTTTTCTTGGCGTTTAAAGTCGACTGATCAAATAAATACTTTAGACCGTTGTGGTCTGTTTTCAATTCAAATATCCTTCCCATGAGGTAATGTCTCCATTGCCTCAGAGCGAGGACAATTTCTACCAGCTCCAAATCGTGAGTGGAATAATTCCTTTCATGCTCTTTCAGCTTCTTGGACTCATAATAGATTACAAATCCATCTTGGCTGAGAAATCCTCCCAACCCCTCCTTACACGCATCTATGCACACCATGAAATCCATATTTGGATCTGCAATCCTCAGGATTGGAGCACTGGTTAACAACTGCTTCAATCACTGGAAGTTGTTCTCACACTCTTCAGTCCACTAAAACCTCTTCTCCTTCCTTTGCAAGGAAGTAATAGGGTGAGCTAACTTTGAGAACCCTGCGATAAACCTTCTATAATAGCTCGCCAGACCCATAAAGGATCTAACTTCTATCACATTCCTTGGTGCTGACCATTCTCGGATGGCCTCAACCTTTTCAGGATCCACAACGATCCCTTCTTCTGAAATAATATGTCCCAAGTAATGGATCTACCTTTTATAAAATGAGCATTTTATCAACTTGGCATACAATTGGTATTCTCTCAACACTTGCAGCACCATTCCCAAGTGTTTCTCATGCTCTTCCTCTGACTTGGAATACACCAAGATGTCATCCAGGAAGATAATGACAAACTTGTGTAAATAGTTCATGAATACACCATTCATCAAGCACATAAAAACAGTAGGTGCGTTTGTCAGTCCAAACAACACCACTGTGAATTCATAATGACCATACCTTGTTCTAAAGGTGGTCTTGCTGATGTCCTCATCCTTTATTTTTACCTGGTGATATCCTGATCTGAGATCTATCTTCGAAAATATTCTCGCACCCTTCAACTGATCGAAAAGATCATTAATCCTTGGCAAAGGATACTTGTTCTTGACAATTACCTTATTCAACTGTCGGAAATCAATGCACATCCTCAACATCCCATCTTTCTTCTTCATGAATAGGACTGGGGCACCCCAAGGTGACATGCTTGGGTGAATGTACCCCTTCTTCAAAATCTCTTCAAGCTGCAATTGCAACTCTTTCAGCTCTAGCGTACTCATTCTATAAGGAGCCTTCGAAACTAGAGCTGCTCCAGGCATCAAATTTATAGAAAAATCGATGTCCCTCTTCAAAGGTAGTCCGGGTACTTCCTGAAATATGTCTTTGAACTCTATGAGTACCTCATGGTCTCCAATATTTGAGACTGCATCTCTGGATGCTTCTTCCACATGAGCTGCAAATAATTGAGAACGCTTCCTGTAACACTTCTTTAGCTGCATGGCTGAGATTTCTCTGACAGCCATAACTCTGGGAATTCCTTGACCTGTTTTCCGATTTCCCTCTTCGTCCAAGCATGTAAATTTATGACAGTCCAGGAGGGCATGGTGCTGGTCCAACTAGTCCATCCCAATTAAGCAGTCATAAGAGCCTAAAGGCATAATATTCAATTCAACCTTAGTGTTCAATCCTTTCATGTCCACTGAACAAGACTTAACCAATTCAGTGACCTTTCTCTTGGTTCCTGTAGCCAACTATACTAACCAAGGCCTTTCAGGTTTTCTTCTTGATAAATGCAAACGTTCCACCACCCTAGGATCTACATAACTATGGCTAGCCCCTGAATGAATTAAAATAATTAGTGGTTGGTTGTTAATCATACCTTCCACTTCAATCATGTGAGATTGAAAATCTGCTTGCTTGTTGTCTAGGGCTGCATAGATCCTTGGCATCCTACTACCCATATCCTCCACTGTCTCATCTTGCTGAACATTGTGGACGGTTCTTGCTTTATCTTTTCTATGGGGGCAGTCTTTGTACCTATGGTACCCTTTACAACCCCAACACTCCATAGGTGACAGTTTGGGCATTTGCTCACTCACTTCATCCTTCTTGGGTTCTCTAAAAGATGACTATCCCTGAGGAATGTTTTTGAAAAAGGGAGGCTTTTTTCCCTTCTGCCTCTGTTCCTTCTTAAACCTCTTCTGGTCATCCCAAGCCTTCCGAAAGGTAGGATTTTCTCTTTGCTGTTCATACAAGCATTTTTCCCTTATTATTGTTTCTTCCATAGTCTTAGGATAATCATGCTAAATCTTATCACCAATGGAAGGTGGTAGTCCACTCAGATACCTCTGAATCTTGACAGTCTCATCTTTGATGAATGGAACATACTTCAACAGTTCCAAGAAACTTCGTTCGTACTCATCAATGGTCATGCAACCTAGCTTGAGTTTGAAGAACTCCTTCATCTTTCTGTCATAATATCTTTTGGTAAGGTATTTCTTCTCGAAATACCTCTTAAACTCCTTCCAAGTGATATCTTTCTCTATGATGTGATGCACTTGTACAAACTGATCCCACCACATGGATGCTTTTCTGTTTAGCTGGTACATCACAATTCTTCCTTCTGCATGAGCGAAGTAGTTTTGTATTTGGAAATATTTCTTCATGACAAAAAACCATGTCTCTACATCTTCCTCTTTCTTATGTTCTCCATCAAACGTTGGAGGCTTGATCTTGTTCATCCCCCCTTTCAATTCCTCCTTTCCATATTTTTGGTGTTTTCTGGTAGGGGGCGGGCTTGAACTACTGTGTGTTTCCCTACCAGAATGCTTTGGGGAGAGACGGTAATGTCTGCTACCACTCCTCGATATTATTCTCCTCTCAGGGGTTCTGACACTTCTTGATCTGTTTGTGTCACTCTCTTTTTCCAATTTCTTTTCTATTTTTTCCAGGCTCTTCAACATTTTTAAGTTGAATTCACCCGATCGATCCCTGATTTTCATGAGCTTTCGACTATCATCTTAGTGAGCTTGGGTATCTTTCTGCAATTTTTCAATGAGTTTCATCATACTTCCTTCTTTATCTATTTATTTTCCATGCCCATTAGAGTTTGTTCCCTCGACTCCAAAGTTGACATCCTTTCCTTCTCTTTAATCCTCTGAAATGGAGGCACTTTTCACCTCTTCCATTTCCTTACTCAACGTCTAGTCTTGACTGTCCTGACACTCGTTGAACTCTACACACACAATGTGCAATCAATCCAAATTTTTTCAGGCCCTTAAACCTTCAAGAAAACTTACAACATTCATAAGCCAATGTGAACAAGAAAAAATGTTTTGACTTCACAAAGTTTTCTGAGCTCTGTTTGGCTCTGCAAATTTCAGGACTTTGGGACTTTGGGTTTTCAGTATTCGGGAGTTCACTATGAAGTGACTCCTAACTTCTTGTTGCTACAATCCCCAAAATCCAAAATTTCGGTTTCCTTGCTCTCTAGGCCCACAACACAGTTGTCGCCCTTAAAACCTGTTATGGTTCTTCAGTCTCCAATGGCTTCAGGACTTCGGGACTTCAGGTTCTCAGTACCTGGGAGTTCACTATGAAGTGACTCCTAACTCCTTGTCACTACAATCCCTGAAATCTGAAATTCAGATTTACTTTATTCTCCGGGCCCACAGCACAGCTGTCGCCCTTAACTGCAGTGGTGCATGGTACGTTCAGGAGGGTCCACGTCACCTTTGGTGATGTCATTGGGTCCCACCACTCTCACCTTTCTTCTCTACTGATTTTCATGTGGTACACATTCATGCACCCATGTCCATTCCAAGAAAAATCCAACGGTTAGACTCCTTCCTCAGATCTACGGCATAGATATTTTCGGCATTTCAGGGTTTCGGGCACCGGGAGTCCGTGTATCCCATATTTGGAACTTCCGTTTGCCGAAATCCCAAAATTACAGTTTACTCGTCAACTTGATCCGACGGTCAACTCCCTTCCTACAATCTACGGTGTAGATCGTTTCGAGATTTCAGGTTTTTGGTTTCGAAAGTGTTCCCCTCCCTCACTTCCCATCTCCTGACTTTGCGAAATCCAAAAGTTTTTCGTGACTAACTCGACCGTGACTCCGCTAGATCTAACGGTCGAGCCTTCCTCCTAGATCTACAGTGTATATCTTCTCGGGTTTTCGGGAGTTCATGTATCACGATTTCCACACTCTTGTGAAAATACAAAGGGTCTTTAAACCCTGTGCACATTCTCCATATCTGATGGTCACAAGTGTTCGCCTTCCCTTCCGAACAGATCCTAAGGCTCCAAGACTTCTAGTGTGGAGTCCTCTTTCCCTGTGGCTATATACCACACCAATTGTGGTTTTACAACACCGCTATACCTCCTAATCTTGTAAGCAAATCAAGTAACTCCTTGGCACATATGGAGCATTCTAGGGTCCGAAATCGGTCCTCCAGACATAATTTTTCCTCACACCCTCGGTCCAAAGACCACTCGACTGGCCCATCTAGGATCAACATTGAAACCTTGTCTCTGATACCAAATTGTAGCACCACTTTTCGGTTACCATACTTCATGGAAATATAACACTCACTCTCATAGTATAAAAAAACATGCATTTAAGCAATGAAACATATTTAGAGCTCAGAGTAAGTCTAAAAATTACTTCTATCATAATTTTAAACATGGCATTAGCATTAATTCATATGCACAGCAGAATACATGATAATTATAAATATACATACATGCAGAAACATAAATTAAAACATCATCTGGTACTTATCTTTGAAATAATGGCAATTCCACCAACCAAGTGCAGGCCTTCCACGAACCTCCCAGCCTTAGACCACACTGCTCATTAGTTCAGCAGTGGGTCACCCCCGAGCTAGGACTAAGCTCCATCCCAAGGTAAGGAATACTAGGCTAGGCTGAGGTTACAGGGAAAACACACAGTCACAAGGAATTCTCTCCCAAGAACCACTCATACTCACTGCCCACAGACTCTCCTTCCCCACATGCCTGTTCCACCCTAGGAGTATACACCTTCTCTGTCACCTAGAAAGTCCTTCGACTGCTAACCTCCCTTGCCTTGGGTTTTAGCAACAGACCGGACTGGAAGTCTCCAAGCTCTGTGGTAGCTACAGGGTTCCTTCCAGGAGTTCTCTCCTTCCTCTATTCACTCTCTCACCTGGAGAGAGTCGCTCACAGGCCAAGCAACCTTTTCTTCCAATTCAATCACCTTTCTCGCCTAGAGAGAGTGTTGTACAAACTAGCCAAGAAGCCACACACAGTCCAACATTGCATGGCCACAACAACCAATGGGGAAAATAGACATGGCCTTCCAATAGGCTCAATAATGACAGGATGGTCTCATGGTTATGGCTTGGGGAAAGAGATTCCACACACAGGCTCAATCCGTTCAGACAGAGGATGTCTTGGCTTTCCAAAAATCAACACAGGCTATCCCCGAAATCAACACAGACTTTTCCCCACGGTTTCAGAATTGCACGAGGTCTCTTGCAGAGGTCGGATGGGTTCACACTCAAGCGGTCGAGTAGAATGGAGGAGGAACCTCTCTCATGGCTCATCTTGGCCGTTTTATTTGCATGCACTAGGGTTGACACTTATCACCCTTGGAACTGCATGTGTTCCTCAGCATGCGTTCCTTCCATTTGGAAGTTGCCTATCCTTCCAAAGAACTTAGGATAAGGCATATTATTCACATGTCTTTTGGAATAATATTAAATAATTATTCCCAAGGCTTAATCCCCATAGGTTTAACACTTAGCCCCTTTTCCCACCTTCTAGCCCCTAATCCCTTGCCCTCTCTATGGATGTTTAGTCCTCCATCACTCATTCATCGTGTCGGCCTACACACGATGGTGTTTATATTTTATTAATGTGATGCATACATACAAGTACAAAATTAGGCTCTTGGCCTTCAACGCTTAGGTTCTTTGGCCTAATAATCACATAATCCCACCAGCTTATATTAACTTGGCTCACTAGCCTATAAAAGCATAATTACAATTAATTTCATAAACATGATTTACAAAGGGCTCGGCCTTGGGGACACTACAAGATTAGTGATGGGAGAGATTTCGGTCATGAAATTACCAAGGAAGGTATTCACTCCCTTCGTTTCAAATGAATTAGCAGATGTAATGAAAGGTTCATTTGTATCATTTAGATCTGTTACAGTATGCTTAAGATAACATTCTCTGTTTATCCTGATTTTGTTGGGCTACCCATTTTCAGGCAGCCACAAGTGAGACCAATCTGTGGAAAAGTAATTGTGCATTTGTTCTGACCAATTCCTACTTAAAAACAAGCCATAAACTTTAGGGATATCAACAATGATAATATCAATTATCTGATGAACCTTAGGATTGGATGATAGTCTAATTAGTACATTCTTAAGCTCACCAATTACTTTCATGTTTGTTCGATCCAACTAAATGATTTTAAGATCAAAAGGTTTAACATCTGCATTATTTTTTTGGCATACAGATAGAGGCATCACATTTGATGATTCACATTGACCATACAATTATGTACATTCCTATTAAAAATTTCAAAGGTTAACAAAAAAGGTGGGACATTGTTCCGAGTGTTAACAATAGAATTCTGCTGATGTATAATTAGATCCTGTCACTGAGAGGGGGGGGAGTGAATCAATGACACAACAATTATATCAATTTTTATTTTATTAATGCAAACATAATTTTGACACATTATTTTATCATGGAACCCAAATGGGAAAACCACAAATTCTTTTCTATAAACTACAAAATTTGTTTTACATGTTACATAGAAGGAAGATGTACTTCGTCTTTGATCAGCACCAACTGATTAGGATGCACCCACACCCTGTTTTACCAACACTAACTGGTAGGAGGCTACGACCCCCTTGTTTAGTCAGCTACAACTGACAAGGAAGCACCAACTCCCTCTGTAGGCACCAACCTGCCCTTCCACAACCCAACCACCCTTAATACATAGGTATTTGTATTTCTTCTTGGATTCTGCTTCAGCTATTGATATTCTGACTTGAACTGCAGAGACACTTTCTTCTCACCACTTTTTCTTGTTTATATAATCTTCAAATTGGTGTGAAATTTAAAACAACGTGTCCCTTTATTTGAACCATTGTACCTTTTCATTTAAAATGATAATCTAAACTTAATTAATATCATTTTTATTTTTATTCTTTATTCATATTTTCATGATTTATTCTCTTTTAATCATGACTTTGTATCAGTTCATTTTTGTCATAAATTGATCACAATCATGGATCAATTTAATCCCTTATACTCGATGCCTAATCTCTGTTATATTTACAGAGACCAGATTCTATGAAGGCGCTTCCTTCAAACCATCACATATGATCATGTGCTACATAACCACGAGCTTTACCAATTATAGTGACGTGTTATAATTTTCTTTTAATATTATTATAGCATATGACCAACAACGGTGACCGAGTGCTAAGCTTGAACGAGTGCTTGAGCGCTTTATCAAATCAATGGTCGTGATTCAATCTCTTGACAAGATGGATGGATGACGAGATTTCGGTGTTTATTCCTTCGAGTCTTCTTAACCTCCAACTCTCCAAAACTGTCAAAAACGTAGAACACCTAACATGTATCCCTGTCGGGGTTTCGACATTTGGGACTTTGTTCTTTTAGAATATTTAATTATGATGCAAAAACTCCAGAGATGAAAAATCCCGACGTGACGTATACCTTCTAACATCACAATAAGACTTGACATGTGTCGAGTAACTTCCACATGTCGTTCAAATCCGTGGTTTGCATGTGCCTGAAATGCCATATTAACTTGACACTTGTCAGTGTCTGAGTATGCCACTTGTCCTTGCTTACATGGATCTTTATGACATGGATGCACACGTCCTAACTAGTGTGGCCTATTGTTGTGGTCTATCAACGTATGTCTCTCGATGTATATTTGATCGATGGTTAGAGGTCTCCCTTGATCCTCTGTGATTCGATGAACCAGATTCTATCGCAACCTCACATATCACGAGTTCCTATGTTATTGCATTTGACTTCTCCAACTCACAATTCAACGAGATGTCATGCACTTTCCATGTGTCCTCTGGATCAACGACTCTTCTTCTCCTTTGATCGATGACCTGAGATCTACCTTGAACTTATGTGATCCGATGGCCCAGATATTTTTGCAACCTCTCTTATCGCAGGTTTCATGCAACATTTATTTTGACTTTCCTGACCTGTGAGTCAGCGAAATTTCAATCACTCACCACATGCCCTCTGGATCAATGAATCAGATCATTTCTTTATTTTGGACTATTAGCTTACTCCTAGGCATATCCTCCTTGCAGATTCAGACGGTTAAGATTTTCGTGTCTAATTCTGTGGTTGAGATTTGATTCTGGACCCCCTTTTCCATATTTCCTTTAATGAAGGGGGGGGTCCAGAATTGGATGCACAAGTATTGGATAGAGGAGATCAAGGAGCTTAGATAAATGGTTAAGGCTGGATTCCAGACCCCCCTTTGCATTTTGCCTTTAATGAAGGGGGGAGGTCCAGAATGGGGTGGTTTCGCGTGGGTCCCTCCAAAACCACTCTCAATTCTCGCTGATGTATTAAGGTGGGTGCACCTTACCTGGATCTAATGACTATTGATTCATGCGCTTGCACATCCAACAATCACGACTTAATATGGTCATTTGACCAATCATCCAACGTTCCTTCTACTTGAAAATGATTTGACTGCTCAACAATAACTTGGGTTTGATCCCATGGTCGACGAGTATATGGCTAGTCAAACTCTCATCCTTTCGATGGTCACGATCATCTCACGACCCTTAAGTCCATCGTCAACTTCTGATCGAACGACAATTGTTCTTTTCACAGTGATCAGACGATTGCTGAGTCTTCTCACCATTTCTGTGCATTTGACCAACTATGCAATCCTTCCACTGATCTCGACGACATCTTCTACACTATGTTCCTCCTTTAGAGCTTTCTTCATGTGCTAGCCTTTCTGAACATCTTCAGATTGTTGATCCTATCGTGATCAAAAAAAAATTCTTCTTCCTGATCTTTGGACTTCTAGTTATTTACTTCTACTGTTGACATCAATGACAATTATGTCCAACAATATCCCCCTTTGTCATTGAGGGAAACAACAAAAGTTCATACACAATATCCCCATGTGGTGATGTTTTTGTCCTTTGAAGTTACTCTCCCCCTTGGGCATCAACGACAAATGGTTTTTTATTTTCTTATGATCTGTATGTATAAATGTTTTATATATATATATTTTTTATTTTGACACATGGTATTTTCTCCTACAATCACACTTTGCCTATCATAACAGAGTAACTTTTTCTAACGTTGATTGCTATCTCCCCCTAGATAGGTGCCCACTTATGCATTAGATTTTTGAGAGATTTTAAGTAGGAGGAAGAATTACTCCCATTTTTTGCCTGAGATGTTCAAATACATATTTGTTTAAGGGTTTTGTAAAACTATCTGCCACCTGTTCTTATGTTGGAACATATTCCAATTTAATGTTCTTGTTTTCATCCCGATCTCTTAGATAATGGTATTTTATGGGGATGTGTTTTGATTTTGAGTGTTGAACAGGGTTCTTGGAAAGACTTATCGCGCTTGTATTATCACAGTGGATAATGGTGGGTTCTTCAAATGTTATTTTGATATCTTGTAGAGTTTGTTTCATCCATTCCACTTGTGTGCAACATTCTTCTACTGCAATATACTCAGCTTCAGTGCTTGAAAGATAAATTTAAGACTATTTCTTTCTTATCCAAGCAACCAGTGATTCTCCCAAAAAGAATGCTCTGCCACTCGTACTTTTTCTGTCATCTATACTACCTGCCCAGTCAACATCTGAATATGCTTTTAATGTGAATGAGACCTTTCTGGGGTACCACAAACCCAGATCTATGGTTCCCTTTAAATATATGAAGATTCTTTTTACATATTGAACATGACTCTCCTTTCGTTCATCTTGGAATCTAGCCACCATCCCAACAACTTGCTTGACATCGGGTCTAGAAGCTATTACATAGAGAAAACTGCCAATCATTGATCTATAATATTTTGTATCTATAGTTTTGGACTCATCATCCTTGCTTAGTTTGCATCCAACTATCATAGGTGTACTAACAGCTTTACAATCCTCTAACTGGAATCTCTTAAGCATATCCTTAACATATTTAGACTAATGGATAAAAACTCCTCTTTTGGACTGTATTATTTGCAATCCAAGGAAGAAATTTAGTTCACCAATCATGGACATTTCAAATTCTTGTTTCATCTTTTTAGCAAAGTATTCACTCATTTTTATTTCATTACTACCAAATATGATATCATCAACATACACTTCCACAATGATCAAGTTATTACCATCAATTTTGCAATAAAGATTGTTGTCTACTGATCCCCTTTTGAGGCCTTGTTTTTGTAAATAAGAATCTAACCTTGCATACCATGCTCTGGGTGATTGTTTTAATCCTTTGAGTGCCTTATTTAATTTGAAAACATAGTCCCCTTTGTTGGTTAATTTGAATCCTTCTAGTTTCTCAATGTAAACTTCCTCTTCTAAATTTCCATTGAGAAATACTGACTTGACATCCATTTGGTACACTTTAAATTGTCTATAGCTGGAGAAAGCTAAGAACATCCTAATTGCCTCCAATCTGGCCACATGTGCAAATGTTTCTTCATAGTCTACTCCTTCAACCTGAGCATACCCCTTACATACTAATCTGGCCTTGTTTCTGATTACTTGCCCATCTTCATTCAATTTATTTTTATATACCCATTTAGTTCCATTGACATTTTTATCTTTTGGTCTAGGAACTAGCTCCCAAGTTTGATTTCTTTCAATTTGATCCAATTCTTCATTCATGGATTTAACCCAGTTCTCATTTTTACGTGCCCCTTTTATTGAGCTTGGCTCAATATGTGACAAAAATGATAATTCTTTTTGATACAACAATTGTCTTGTTGTTTGCACTCCATCATTCATATCTCCAATAATCAGTTCTTTAGGATGATTTTTCTGAATAATTATTGAGGGTGTCCTTGTATGTCTTCTTGGAAATTATTCTCTTATCCCTCCATCTTCACTATCTTCTTCACTATCACTAGTATCCATATCATCTTCTTCCCTTTCTTTTTCACTATCTTCTACTTCTTTTAGTTGGGTGTCGAATGTCTCATCATCATTTTCATCTTTATTCATAGATATGGTCTCTTGATTTTTGATCTTTATTGTTTTTAGATCATCTACTCTGACATCTACAATTTCAAAAAACTTATGTAATCTAATATTGTAGCATCTGTATGCCTTTTTGTTTGAATCATATCCAAGAAAAATACCTTCATCAGATATGGCATCAAATTTTCCAAGACTCTCATCTAGTCTTTTGATGTATCATTTACTTCCAAAGACTTTGAAGTATTTCACTGATGGAGCTCTTCCAAACCATAATTCATAAGGGGTTGTATCACTATTAATCCTGAGCTGACCTCCTTTCAATATGTATACTATTGTCCTTGCATCTTCCCTCCAATATCCATCTGATAAGTTTTCTTCATTTAGCATGGTCCTTGTAGCCTCCTAAACTGTTATATTCTTTCTTTCAACAATCCTGTTTTACTGGGGCATTCTAGCAGCAAAGAATTGTCTTTTTACTCCTTGAGTTTCATAGAAGACATCAAATTCTCTTTAGGTAAATTCACCGTCATTGTTAGATCTAAGACATTTTATTTTTGTCTCTTTTCCATTTTCAACAAGGGTTTTAAAAGCTTTGAATTTATTGAGTGCTTCTAATTTTTCTTTGAGAAAACATATCCAATTCATTATAGTAAATTCATCAATGAATAACATAAAGTAAGACTCTCCTTGCAATCTCTTGGTTCTAGTAGGTCCACATAGGTCAGTGTGAACAAGTTCTAGTGGTTTCGAGGTTGTGTATTCTTTTGCCTTGAACCTTATTCTAGTTTGTTTCCCTAGTTGATAGTGTCTACACATAGCATTTGAAGGTTTTATGATTTTTGGAAAGTTTCTTACTGCACCAAGGTTGTTGAATTTCAAAAGATTGTCAAATTTAATATTCCCCAACCTTCTATTCCATAGCCAACTTTCATCTACTAAATTTATATGACACTCTTCTTTTAATTTAGCATTTAGTATGTATACATTTTTAGGAGTTCTAGGAGCAGTGCCAACTAATTTTCCTGTGTCTTCTCTCCTAATCTCACACTTTTGAGAATCAAATATACAGAAGTGTCTCTGATCATAGGTTTGACTGACACTTAATAAACTAGGTTTCAATTTATCGATGAGTAGTACATTTCTAGCTTTGTATTTTCCCAGGCTCACAGTGCCTTTCCCAAGTATGTTACTTGAAGCATTATCACCAAATATAACTTTAACTTTTTGTTTCTTTAAGTCTAAAAACTTGCTCTTATTACCTGTCATATGTTTCAAGCATCCACTATCAACATACCATAGATCCTTTTCATCTTGAGTTTTCAAGGCAATAAGGCAATCCCTCTTTGATGTTTTTACTCTCCAAAGTTTCTTCTGCTCTATAATTAACTTGGACTTTTCTGAGGCTTCCATTAGTCTACAATTAATGGATTTATGCCCATGGTTGTGGAATCTGAAGCATTGTAAGTCCCCTTCTTGTAAGGGTGCAAAGGGGTTATAGTTTCTGCCTCTAACTAGTTTTGCTACTTGTTTATCTTTATGGATGTAATTCTTAACCTTAAAATTCTTCTTTTTATATGCTCTACAGTGTATAGCTATTTGTCCAAAATTAGAGTAAGCATAGCAGTAACCAAGAAAAATGCGAGGATACCTCTTTTGATAAATATTCTTTGGTATTGTCTTTCCTTATTTCCTGATGAGTGGAGGTTATTTTTTGGAGCTCTTGTCATTACTTGTCTTCTCTTCATTATTCTTCTTGAATGTACTTCGAAGAGCATCTGCATAATATTTTGAGTTAACATGGCTTTTCTTTTGAGAATAACCTATTCCATTTTTATTTTCAGGATGCCTTTGAGCTAGAATAATCTTATCTAATATTTTAGAGCTATTTTCAAATTTTGTTTGAATGAATTTTGCATCCAGTTCCTTTTATCAGATGAACTATTTCTAACTCCATTCTTTCACAAGTTATTGTTTTTCCTTAAGAGACTTTTCTAGATTTTCTTTGATCTTATTTGATTCTAAGATTTGTTTTCTCAGGATTCTCATGAGTTTCTCCATTTCTTTTTCTTTTTTTTCATATTTTTCTTTTTGTTCAACTACAAAACCTTTCCTGTGTCTATATCTGGTTTTGTATTTTCTTAATTCATTCAGAGCATTGAGAAGTTCTTCCTCCATATTGATTTCTGCTTCATCTTCTAGCTCTTATTCATATTTTTTTTTTTTTGTTTCATTAGACTCTTCAATACCTAATAAAAGGACTTCATCATTGTCAGATTCATTGTTATCACTGGACTCAGACGAACTGTTGTTTTCCTCTTTTGAATAAAATTTTTTTTTCCCTCTATAAAACATTTTCTTAAAGTTGGGTTTTTCCTATTTCTTATATTGAATATTTTTTTTTCTTGATCTTCTGGGTCCTCCTTGGGGTAAGGACACTTGGATGAAAAATGACCAATTTTTCCACATTTAAAGCATTTGAACGGAAGCTTGCCTTTGTACTTCCCTGAACCTTTCTGAAGTTTTCTAATGAAATTGGCTTCTTCCAAATCAGATTCTTCGTGATGATTAGATTGAGGATTTTGCTTCTGATTTGTCTTTGTCCTAGATGCTTTGAAGGTTTTTTCATCTTTTGTTGATTTATCATGCCCTGTTCTCATTTCACATGCTGTAAAGATTCCATGGAGCTGATCAACTGTTAGTGTTTTTAGATCGGATCTATCTTCTATTGAGGAAATATTTTCATTATATCTCATAGGTAATGACCTTAGTATTTTTTGGACAATAGGTTTATCTGTAACTTCTTCTCCTGCTTCTCTAATTGAGTTGACCACTTCATCTACCCTGTGAAAGTAATGATATTTTCTTCTTCTTTCATTTTCAGATTTTCAAATTGAGTTTTGTAGGTCTGTAGTTTAGCTTCTTTCACATTGACATCTCCTTCATGTACAAATTCCAATTTTTCCCATATTTCTTTGGCCAATTTGCAATGCATAACTTTCACACATATAGAATCAGTCAACCTAGCTAGAATTCCATTAACTCCTCTTGAGTTATCATCATAGATTTTATTTTCTCTAGAGTCTTTGGGTGGAGTAGTCAGTGCAATGTAACCGTTTACAATGGATTGCCAGATATCAAAACCGAGTGCTAGCATGAATTTTTTCATTCTTATTTTCCATAGAGCATAGCCTTATCCATTGAACAATGGTGCTTTGTTGTTAGACATCCCTTCTTGTTGACCCATCTTCAAGATCTACCTTCAAGTATGTTATACTATGCTGAAGGAACCAGATCTGATACCAATTGTAGAATCAGATCTCGTCACTGAGAGGGGGGGTGAATCAGTGACACAAAAATTATATCAATTTTTCTTTTATTAATGCAAACATAATTTTGACACATTATTTTATCGTGGAACCCAAATGGGAAAACCACAAATTATTTTCTATAAACTGCAAAATTTGTTTTACATGTTACATAGAAGGAATATGTACTTCCTCTTTGATCAACACCAACTGATCAGGATGCACCCACACCCTGTTTTACCAACACCAATTGGTAGGAGTCTACGACCCCCTTGTTTAGTGAGCTACAACTGACAAGGAAGGACCAACTCCCTTTGCAGGCACTAACCTGCCCTTGCACCACCCAACCACCCTTAATACATATGTATTTGTATTTTTTCCTAGACTCTGCTTCAGCTATTGATCTTCTGACTTGAACTGTAGAGACACTTTCTTCTCACCACTTTTTCTCGTTTATATAATCTTCAAACTGGTGTGAAATTTAAAACAACGTGTCCCTTTATCTGAACCATTGTACCTTTTCATTTAAAATGATAATCTAAACTTTAATTAATATCATTTTTATTTTTATTCTTTATTCATATTTTCATTATTTATTCTCTTTTAATCATGACTTTGTATCGGTTCATTTTTGTTATAAATTGATCACAGTCATGGATCGATTTAATCCTTTATACTCAATACCTAATCTTTATTATATTTACGGAGACCATATTCTGTGAATGCGCTTCCTTCAAACCATCACACATGACCATGCGCTACGTAACCACGGGCTTTACCAATTATAGAGACATGTTATAATTTTCTTTTAATATTCTTATAGCATATGACCAACGGTGGTGACTGAGTGCTAAGCTTGAACGAGTGCTTGAACGCTTTACCAAATCAACATTCATGATTCAATCTCCTAACGAGATGGATGGATGACAGGATTTTGGTGTTTATTCCTTCGAGTGTTCATAACCTCCAACTCTCCAAAACTGCCAAAAACATAGAACACCTGACGCATGTCCCTTTTGGGGTTTCGACATTCGAGACTTTGTGCTTTTAGAGTATTTTGTTATGATGCAAAAACTCCAAAGATGAAAACTCCCGATGTGACGTATACTTTCTAATGTCACAAGAATATTTGACATGTGTTGAGTACCTACCGCGTGTCATTCAAAACTGTGGTTTGCATGTACCTGAAATTCCATATTAACTTGACACTTGTCAGTGTCTAAGTATGCCACGTGTCCTTGCTTACGTGGATTTTACTGACGTGGATGCATGCGTCCTGTCTGACGTGGTCTGTTGTCATGGTCTATCAATGTATATCTCTCGATGTGTATTTGATCAATGGTTATATGTCTTCCATGATCCTCTATGATTCGATGGCCCAAATTCTATCACAACCTCGCATATCATGAGTTCCTACGTTCTTGCATTTGACTTCTCCAACTCGCAAGTCAATGACATGCCATGCGCTTGCCATGTGTCCTCTGGATGAATGACTCTTGCTCTCCTTTGATCGATGGCATGAGATCTACCTTGAACCTGTGTGATCTGATGTCCTAGATCTTTTCGCAACCTCACTTATCGCAAGTTTCATGCAACATTGTTTATGAATTTCCTGACTTGTGAGTCAGGGAAATGTCAATCACTCGCCATGTGCCCTTTGGATCAATGGCTCAGATCATTTCTTTGTTTTGGACTGTTAGCTGATTCCTAGGCATATCCTCCTTGTAGATTTGGACGATTAATATTTTCGTGTCTAATTCTGCGGTTGAGATTCGATTCTAGACCCCCTTTTCCATACTGCCTTTAATGAAAGGGGGGGTTCCATAATTGGATGGGAAAGTCTTGGATGGTGGAGATCAAGGAGCTTAGATCAATGGTTAAGGTTGGATTCCAAACCCCCCTTACCATTCTTCCTTTAATGAAGGGGGGGGTTCCAAAATGGGGTGGTTTCGCGTGGGTCCCTCTAAAACCACTCTCACTTCTCTCCAACGTATTAAGGTGGGTGAAACTTACTTGGATATAATGACTATTGATTCATGTGATTGTGCATCCGACGATCATGACTTAATATGGTCATTTGAACAATTATCCAATGTTCCTTCTACTTGAAAATGATCTGACTCCTCAACAAGAACTTGGGTTTGATCCCACGGTCGATGGGTATATGGACAGTCAAACTCTCATCCTATAAGATCCTAATTTAACAAAGTCTAATAATATTCATAAGTTTAACCATAAAATTTCTATAAGAGCCGGATTTAATTTTACATCAATTTATTTTGATAAACTAAGACAGTAATTTCATAACACAGTAATTTTATAACAGTAACTTCCGTAACTCAAATTTTACTATGAATAATAAAAAAATTTCTAACATAATACAACAATGCATTAATTTTAGAGAAATACCTTAAGTCTGATGCTAATAATCCTTCCTGTTGTTTGCAACTTGCTTCCTTCCCGCTTCTTTAGAACACTACCCAAAAACTGTCCTCCTTGCCGACTAGTTAGCTCCCTAGCCCCAGGATATCAACGGATATCCTGGCCCTCCGTGCCCAAAACCCCCAACAACCCCCGATGCACTGTGTCAATTCCACTCAAAATTTCACTCTGCCAATCCCCATCTCTCCAAAATTCATCCCCCCAACTCCCGTAGAAATAATCTCCCCTCAAACTCCTTTCCCCCCCCTTATCCCTCCTTCACCGACTTCCCTTCATTTACTCCCTTATCCCTACATTTATTACCTTATCCTCTTATTTAATGTCTTGTCCCATTTATTTAATGCTTCTTATCCTTTATTTAATGTTTGTTATCCCACTCATAT
>ML791135.1:245915-276532 GCA_009831015.1 Picea engelmannii
ATAATAAAATAATAAAAATATAATAATAAAAATAAATAAAGAAGAGAAAAAAAAATACAAAGAATTTTATCGTGGGCAGTGGGTCCTCACATGAGGCCCACGTTCCCTCCCAGGATCTTATTTCCCCCTAAAACTCTAATCTTCCCTTACTCCTAGTCATTTCTCCATCCTTCTAGACCGCCTCTGCCTCTGCAGCTGGAGACCGAGGTTTTTTTTTTGTTTTTCTCTGTTTTGAAAGGTGCCATGGCTAGAGGTCTTCAAGCCTGAGCACGCTAGCCAAGTCTCTGATACCACATTTTATTTTTTTGCATATTCTTAGATTATCTCTCGGATTTGTGTGGTCGGTCATTTTGGCCTTGTGTTGCAGGTTCTTGGCTTGGTTTGGGCGCTGACCTGGCTACCGGTCGCGGGTTCAAAACCCATGAGCCCCCACTCATTCTTTTTTTTGAAGCTGGGCCTGTGTATAATACACTGTGCTTGGTGTAATACGTCGTACTTGGACGCGTAGTGCCAAAAAACCTTCTTTCATGGTCTAACCTGGCCTAGCCTTGGTGCTAGTTTTAGCACGTAGTTCAATGGGACTTAGTCCTCTATTCCTCATGGCTCTTTATCATGTCCCTTCTTGCATGTGGCCTGGTGCCTTGCTCTTGGGTGCTCTGTGATGGATTGTGTGTTGACTTGTCTATTTACTTGCTTCGTTGCGCCCTGTGTGTTCGGTGCTGGATATCACTTGTGTTCGGTACTAGCTTGTATATTTGCGTGGCTTCTTTGTGGTCTAGTGCTTGGCCGCTAGGCTCTAGCTTGATAAAGACACGTAGTGCGCTTCTTTTGGGCCTCTCTCATGAGATCCTCCTCCCCTGTAACATGATGTGTGGCTCTTGGTCTTGCTTGACTCGTGTTTTTGCAAAGTCTCAAGACATGGACTCCTTCCTCAATGGCATTGGGTCTTTGTGTATAACACTTGGTCCTGGGCCTTGGTGCTTGTGTGTTCGTTTATGTATTGTGGTTTGAATCGGTATATAAAAAAAATAATGAAAGATATTCGTTTTTATTTTTTATTTTTTCTCTTTATTTTTTATTTTTACTATTTATACTATGCTCCCTTGCTAGCTTGGTGCTAGGTGCTCGGTCTCGACTGACCTGTGTATTTCAATGAGGGTGTTCAAGGAATTCGTTAGCATGCATGTGTCATAGATTTTCAGGAAACCCGAGGTTGAGACTTCGAGGCTTTCGATGTTATATTGACTTGTGTGGAATGTTTGATGCAGGTACGCTTGACTTCAATACCTGTCAGGCTAATTATAGATTGACCCTCAAGCCAAGAATGGAACCACAGTGGAATGATAATGGAGTTTGTTGTGACTTTGCAGTAGCAGGCAATGAATAAACTCTACCTCGGGGCTTCTCTCATCAAGGCCAATGGTCTTGGGTTTTAATTGCCTTACAGGAAACTCGATAGTTGTCGCATGGTAAAGACGAGGGTGCAGGCATCCAAGATCAGACGGGAAAGGAGACCGCAAAACAATGATGATGACTACTATGTAGACAATGGATGCATAGACTACAATGTGTGTCATTGGATGGCCCCAAGGTTTAATATGTTGTCCACCTCACCATTGAACCAAGGCCCTGTTGGTACTATGGTTGGTATTTCACATACTATTTTCATATTTTCATTTCTTATGAGTTGTATGGCATGGTCTCGTGAGCTTGGCGATGGGTGCTTAGTTTGAGCATTGACTTGCATTTCATGTGATTTCTAACCCATGTGTTGAATTGATGACATCGATTGGATTGTGGATTTAGATCATCGATGCTTGATAGGCTAATTCAGCCTGCGGGCCCATTAATTTTTCTTTTGTTATTAGCTACACCCAATATGCTGTCGTTGTCAAGGCAGGATTTTCCTCTGTTCTTTTCATTTCCTCATGTTGTTTTTCAGAGATTCTTGTAGTCGACATTCTCTGATATCTTTTCTTGGCATGCTCTTAGTTGCTTCTATATATATTTTTTATTATTTATTATCCAGTTTTCACTTTAGCAATGCTTGCCTTCAACTTAATTCTTTTTGTGTCTATAGTTAGAAGCATTGTAGGATATAACATTTCAAGAAGAACATGAAAAGAGAAACAAATGGTGTAGATTACCCTATGGAAAAGACTCATAGACGATGTTCGCTTATAACCTTTGTTCATTAACAATATTTTGAACATTTGTTGGTTTCTAGGTTTGAAATATGCGATTTTTGTTTATGAATATTTTCAAAAGAACAGTTGATTAATAAATTCCGCTGCGTAGAAGAACTGAATTTATTTGATGCAAAACACCCCGTAAAGGTTCCAATCATTAAGATTCAACTGGGGCATCTAGCAACTTATAACAAAATGGTTTGGGAGTCAAAGTTGGCTGTGAATAGCTAAAAGAAGTTGTTTAAATTTCTGGGTGGGTAGGTAGGCCCTTGGCTCTAGATTTTAAACCTGGCTCCGATACCATCTGTAAGATCCTAATTTAACAAAGTCTAATAAGGTTCATAAGTTTAACCATAAAATTTCTTTCAACGCATAAGCAATTTCATTTTTTTAGCATATAAGCAAATTCAGGAGCATGATGACAACCACCTAACACAGCATAATCATGAAAATACACACCTCTAACTGATGCTATTCCTCTCATCTCCGTCTGTCCTCGCTGCTCTGCCCAAACTTTTCCCAAAACCAAATCTTTCCTCCCTGCCAGCTAGGAACAGAGCCTATCCGGCTCGCTAGCTCTAGGATTCTGTGAGGATTCCTGGCCCCTGAGCCAAAAACTCCCAGTAACTCATGCTCCCCTATAACAGTCCACCCCCAAACTCCCAAAATGGAAAAATATAGTCCCTTAATAAAATAATGCTTCCTTCCTCCAAAACTTTAAAGTCCTTCTCTCGAATGCCTCTAACCCCTCATATCCTCCTTCCCATTCACCGCCTCCTCCCTTCATTCAATGCCACCCACATTATCCCTCCATTTAATACCTTATCCTTCCATTCAATGCCTTATCCCTCCATTCAATGCCTTATCCCTTCATACGTTAAGTTTTCTATTAAATAAATTAAAAATTATTAAGACTTTAATTTGTTACCCAAAAATTAAATGAGCTAATTAATTAATTAATCAACATATATTAAACAATAATTAATTAATATTATTAATAAATAATCATTATCTAACTAATACAGATTAGGACAATTAATTATTTAATTAATTATAATTGATAAACCTTAAGCAATTATTTAACTAGGGTTGTTACACATCCTTTCGATGGTCACGATCCTCTCGTGACCCTTAAGTCCATGTTCAACTTATGATCAAATGACAACTTTTATTTTCACAGTGATCGGACAGTTGTTGAGTCTTCTCACCATTTCTGTGCATTTGATCAACTGTGCAATCCTTCCACTGATCCCGACGACATCTTCTACACTCTGTTCTTCCTTTAGATATTTCTTCATGCACTAGCCTTTCTGAACATCATCGGATTGTTGATCCTATCATGATCAATAGTTCATTCTTCTTCCCAAGCTTTGGACTTCTGGTTATTTACTTCTCCTGTTGACATCAATGGAAATTATGTCCAACAACTGATTTTTTGTTGTTGTCCCTAAAACAATTTTATTTACATTGGCTACAGTTTTTTCTACAAAGTCCCTTTTTTCTAGAGGTTTAGATGTCTTTTTAGTTGGAACATTCTTAGCTGTGTTTGAATCAATTTCTGTTGATTGTTTGCTGCTAGAGTCACTCTTTTTACTATTTTCAACGATACTTTGAAGCATTTTTTGCAAAATAAGGGGAAATTTCAGCAGTTCAAAAATATAAATATTAGCCCTCAATTTTTTTAGATCTTCAATTAAATCGTATTATAAAACTGGGGTTGTTAATATTTTTTTAATTTCAATTTTCTTTGACTACTTCGGAAGCACATTTTTACTTGCTTCAGAAGGGGGTTTGTTTTGTGTTTTGCTTCTTGTCTTGTATGGGTGGAAAGTTTATAAATTCACTTGCAAAATACTATCCGATAAGTGACCGAAAACAAGGGGGAGATGAGTCATCCTCTTCCTCAACTGCATATTTAGAACTTTCAGGAGGAACATAGGAAGAATTATCATGTGCTTCTAAGATGGTTTGCAAAGCATACTGTAAACTTTTGAAATTTAGACCTTATGTGGTCGGGTTTGGCCGGTTGGGAGGAAAAGATTTTCTGAAAGGAGGTTTAAAAATTCATTTTCTTGTGGATGCCTCCTCATCTGATCTCTTCAAGTTGATGACCTGATTGGACAGTTTTTTGAAATCTTTCTTGATCCGGATTATTTTCGGCAAGAAATGAGAGCGGAGATATAATAAAGAAATGCACATAGATATTGCAAGTATTCAATAATATAACAAAAATGTATCAGAGATGAAACCATAAACACAGATATACAATAATACACCATTTCTATTAATGAAAGAAATGTACAAGGACTATAAAAATACAGAGTGAAAGACTCGCTAGAATGGTGGCATCTTATCTCTGAGAAGAGATGTGATGGCTCTTCACATTCGCAAGAAGATGATTATAATGAGGCTTTGAAGGAATTTTTACAATAAACATGAATTCCAAAACCCCTAAACATCCAAAAACCTAACCCTAGGAAGTGAAGCACCAAAAGTCATGTGGACCCCGCTTGGGTAAGTTAGTACATCAACTTCCTAGGGTCGTAACTTTTGCATACGATTTCTATTTTAGGCGTATGATAGCCTGTTGAAAAGGTATCATCAAGGATATTCATTTTGGGTGCTCAATCATTCCTTCGGCTATCATTGAGAAGTTCGATCCTGAAAAACCTTCATTTGGGCCCTCAAAATTGCCCCGGAAGTTAAAACTGCAAAAAATAGTAAATTGCCAAAATTGCCAAAAAAAAAATTGAGCCAGTTGGAAAAGGTGGGTGGCCAATGATATCCACCTAGATCAATCCTCCCTCCTTAGAAATTAATGGTCTCCATTGCGTTGTGTGCCCAGGGGAGAGGGAAAAACGTCTGTTGAATCTACATCTTGATGAGTTGTTTTCCTTGTTGGAGAAGTTGCATTGCTTGGCTTGTTAAAGGTTGTCACAAAGATGTGGCTAGAAGGGTTGGACCTTTTTAGCCAGTTTGGCTACATGAGATGCCTGTATGCAAAAGGAATCTTTTCACTTTGTTGTAACCTTGTCGACCTACTTCTGTTGGATAGAAGGTTCTTGGGGCGAAGCTGTAGTGGTTACAGTGTCTTTTTGTTCCCCTTTTGAACTAATTGTGAAGAAGATGAATTTTGCAGTATGAGATACTACCTTGTGAAACTATTTAGGTGGAACAATAGTTGGAACTACCTCTATTATTCTTTAGAGATGGCCCCCCAAAGTAACAATGACACTACGGGGTCAAGACTCATAAACAACATGACATCTCCACATATATGGTTGGCCCAAGAGGACATCACAAACATCCAGTAGGGAAACATCACATAATACCTCATCCTTGAAGGGTTGGATGTCGTATGATAATCAACACTATTGGCTGACATGAAGATCACATCCTTGGTGAAGCCACCCAATGTTGTATGTCTGTGGGTTTGGTTTTGTCGACAATCCCAACTATTTGACGACCTCTGTTGAGATGAGATTCTTCTGGCTTCCACTATCAAAAATAAAATGCAGCGGGGTCCCCTTCACCCACATTTGTGAATGAAAAAGGTGCTCCCCCTCTTCAGGATATGTTGGTTCTTCTGGTTGAATTGTTGTGGTTGAAAAAATAACATTGGGGTCTGTGTCAATGATTTGTCCTTTACCATTATTTTCAGAATAAAATTCTGAATAAGGATTCGGCTCCTCGTCTTTGATCTTGACCACCAATGATTTTTTTGAGCGACATTCATCGGTGTTGTGCCATGGGATTTTATGGAAATCACACCATTTTCCAGTGTCATTCTTCATCTTCCCATGACCCTTCTTTTCTTATGGCTTGGACTGGCTTTTGGGAGACTGTTTGTTAGGGTCATCTTTGTCATACTTTGGTTGTTGCGGATTTGCAGACCTGAACTCCCATTTGTTCCGGTGCTTAAAATTCTGCTTGATTTTAACAACATATCGATAAGCAGCACCGAGTGATGAGATGTCCAGAAAATCCATTTCAGTTTGGATGTATCTGTGTAGATCCCCATGGTATTTCAGAAGCAAATTTTTTTCAGAGTCTTTGATACCCAGCTTGGTGCGTATTGTATGTAAGGTATTGGTGAACTTCAAAACTCCTTGGCCCCTCTCTTTCCATAGTGTGGTCCATCTCATGTTCTGGTCCTCATAGTTTCCAACAGGGTAATATTATTCCTTTATTGTGTCCACAAAAAAATCCCAAGTGGGCTCGACCCCATATATTCCAAACTCCTCTATAGAAATTTTCTCCCAGTAAGTTTCCCACCAATATTTGACATGGGGAAGAGCTTTAAGGAGTGCGAAGGTGATATTTTCCCTATCGGAAAAATGGTGAACAAAAAAATAAACATATAGAATATTTAACCATTTGTCTAGGGCATCCGCATCTATATGACCTTCAAATATGGGAATATCAAAATTAACTTGTACCTTGAAAGGAGAGGTGCTTCCAAAGTGGTTGTTTTATGAAGATGTGCATGTTGCTATCGGCAAGCATTGAAGGATGTGGGAAAAATTCTCCATCATTTATTCCCATTGTCATGTGAGATATTGTTCAAGCAATAGATTGATAGGATCGTCTTCTCTGTCATTTTTCTTTTCTTTCTCCATTGATGGTTTCTTGGGTGTGCGAGAGAGATTGTCCTCAAGAGAGACAAGCAGGGATGATTTTAAGGATGAATTTTCTTTTTTTAAATGTAGAAACCTTGGTGAATATTACTAATCCTTCATATGCCAACTATAAATGTTTGGCGATATTTTAGTAAAAATATTCAAATTTATAAGGATTTTAAATAGTTTTTATAAAATTTTGGTGATTTTTAAGGTAAAAGAATTTTATCCAATAGAATTTTGGTGAATCATTTTTAAAATAGCTAATCTCATTTTTGGAAAAACCATGGAAAATTATCCCATGAGCAAAATTTATCCCCTAAAATAGTCCATGAAGACAAGCTCGAGACCCAACTTTCTATACTCAGACCTCATTGGGGACATGCACAGACAAACGATCAAGAGCAGCCTGGTCTGATACCACTGATCAAAATTTTATGAGATGAACGAAATGAATACAAATTATTAATAGGTTCTTAACACAAAATGATAGAGATATAGTAAAACTAGTTTTCTATTCAATAAGGAAACAGGCTGAAACTATAAAATGCAGTGGAAACAAGCTTGCTGGAATGGTGGCAGCTTATCTCTGAGAAGAGATGTGATGGCTACTCACATTCGCAAGAAGATGATTACAATGAGGCTCTAAAGGAAATTTTACAATAAATAGGAATTCCAAAACCCTATACATACAAAAACCTAACCCTAGAAGATGAAGCGCCAAAAGTCATGTGGGCCCCGTTTGGGTAAGTTAGCACATCAACTTCCTAGGGTCGTAACTTTTGCATACGATCTCCGTTTTAGGAATATGATAGTCCGTTGGAAATATATAATCAAGGAGGTTCATTTTTTAGGCTCAATAATGCATTAGGATATAATTTAGAAGCTCGATCCTGAAAAACCTTGATTTGGGCCCTCAAAATGGCCCCAGAAGTTAAAAATGCTAAAAATAGTAAATTGCCAAAAAATTGTTTTGAGCTAGTTGAAAAAAGTGGGTGGCCACCGATATCTACCTGGATAATTTCTACAAGCTCTCCAAGTCTAAATTTTCTTGTTTATTTTTAGTTTGAGGAGGCCTAGTGAGAATCTCTATTTTCTTCTTAGAGGATGAGGTTGTTTCATCTTCACTACTAAGATTGTCTTTTAGGCTCAATATATATTTCTCAATTTGACTTTCTTCCTCAAAAGATTCTAACAACGTGTTCGTTTTAGACCTTTTGACCCATATGTCTATGTTATTGTGCAATTCTTTGGCATAATATGTAACAACTAAACTTTTAGAGGGCATTGAATCCGTAGGGATTTTATTCTTCAACATCAAAAATCTTTGGTTAAAGTCGTTCACTTTTTCGTTAGGATTCATTTTTAAGCTGGAGAGTTCCATAACCAAGACTTCAAGAGATTTATCATGTCCAAATGTTTCCAATAAACAAGTTTCAAACTTGTCCCAAGAGATGATGGTTTGGGGCTGTTGAGAAAAATACCATGTGGAGGCATTTCCCTCAAATGTATAAGGAAATAATATGCATACTACATCCTCGTGTTCAACACTTCGAAGTCTAATAGACAAGATAAATTTTTTGATGTGATCCTCAATGGATTTCTTTGAATCCATATCAAATTTAAGAAACCATTTCTCTAGATGTTTCGGTAATGGGTGTTGGGGTCTAGGTACAGCTACAACATCTTGATCGAGCCAAGGCCTGGCAGGATTATTTTGGTTTTCCATGGGAGTTGGTGGTGTCGAAGGCTAATATGGTTCTGATGAAGAGCTTCCTTCATTTGAAGACTCTCCTCCTGAAGAGGATGGAGAAGAATTAGGTGGAGATGGTGGAATACTGGGTCCTCCTGCTCCAGGAATGAGTGTTTCAGTAGGATTGGTAGTATTTCCACCTAAAGGGTTTTGGAGAAGACTAGTGCCTTGAAGTTTTTCTCGGATATTCGAGAAGTCAAGGGGTTGATTAAGTGGCTTACCGGGTTGTCTTATACGAGATAAGGAACTATGTGTTCTTATGAGTGATCGACGAACAATTTCTTGGACGTCAGCCCCTTGAGGAACTGGTGTCACTGGTTCAACAAGAATATCAAGTTTATTGTTTGAGGTAGTTGCTTTTTGAAGTGTAACATTATTGTCTAAGAAACTACGCATTACGACAGGAGTGTGGGTGTTGGGGGAGGAGTCTTGTGACCTCCATGTGCCATCAATTTAATTCAGGCCCTCTTTCTAGCATCATTTTTTGATGAGCGTAAGTGACACATCGTCAATTGGAAGGTCACATCCGGAATGAGGTTGTCTAATTAACCCAAGCCATTTGGTATGAACTGACCCGATGAGTTTAATGGCTCGTTAGCCAACTAAGGTCCTAAAAATAATAAAATAAATAAACTACTCTAAAGCTATAACTTTAACAATCGACACACTAATTACAATTTTTTTTATCTAATAGCGTTAATATACAATGATTATGAACAATTTCACAAGGTTTAAAATAAAATCTTGCGAAAGTGATTGTTTAATTAAGTTTCTGAACAAGATATGAACAATACTCTTTTAATGTTTTAAATATTTTAAAGAAATAAATACCAAACAAATACGATTGAAACAATGACACAAAAATAGTCAAATCTAATTAATGCAATCATCGTCTCATTCATATATAAACAAATCCGAATAAAAGAAATCAATGCACCTACTAACCTATCACTGATCAACAATACTAAGCTAAATTCATCTCTCTGTATTTGTATGAGCTCCTCTTAACCTATGTCAAGTGTAAACCTATGACAAAAGCAATCATAATAATTCTTGAAGAAATTCAAGAAAGTGTTTCATATTCTGGAGCGAGTTTATAATGATAGAAAGACAAATAATTATATATCTTGTGACCTTGAAATGTCCAATAAATGAAAATGAAAGAAATTCCAATTCCCAGGAATGGTATTACCAGCTATGTAGCATTAGATGTAAATTCAAAATACTTGAATAGATGATCAGTCACAGATATAAACTAAACCAAATGATAATGAACAACATAAATAAAAGCATGATATAAAATATTATGTGCAGAACTGACTAAAGCTAATTCGACATAGATAACATTTCACATCAAGAAATTACATGAGAAGACAATAAAAAAAACACTATAAAGTCTACACAAGACGAAATCCAAAGAATAAACTATTTTCTCATATAGTTTCAACAAAATATGTTCATCATATGGTTGAGGAAGCTTTTTTGGGATAATAGACTCTTAAAGATTGAAAAAATTAATATATAAATAATAGAAAGTAACCATGATTGATAAAATAGTCTAAACCTAATTTAAATCAATGCATAATCAATTATTCAAAGAATATGAAGATATTATAATGAAAATAAACTATTTTACTCATAGGACAAAAGCCATTAAGAAACTTGGAATTCCATATTCTTCTTTGAAAATACTTGTCCATTCTCCCAAAGATTCCAACCATCTGTTACTCCATTTGAAAAGAAAAAAGTTAAAAAAAGAAATAATATACAAAAGAGAAAGGATAAAAATCAACATCTCAATTTCTTGGATCCCTTGGCTCTGAACTTTCTCATATATTTATACCATGAATGAACAATTGGGGCGTCACTAATAATTTTCGCCACCTGAAATGTTCCTCATAAAGAGGCACACATATCTCTCCAATCATGCATTTGTTTAAGAAAATTCCCGCGGGTAAGCTAAATGGGTCCATTTTGGAGATGCATTTTCAACCATTTCTTCAGATTCCTTATGGTTTGGCTGCAATCAGTTCCACAAAATTGTCTTTCTATTCTTAATGCATTTCTAAATTTTATCTGTTGTTGCTCATAAATTTATTTGTAGCAATCCAATATTATTTTTGGATCAATCATCTTGAACGTATTTAGATAATAAAATCAAACCATGATCATATCCATACCAAATAACTGATAATAGAAACTTGTGAAACAAAAAGAAACCTAAATTAATACCCTAAAAATTGTGAATAAAACAAAATATAGAACATTAAAATTAAAATGAATTTAAACTAACTATAAGTTCTAAGCAAATATTGTTTATATTTTCCATTCAAATATGATCTTAAAATTCTATAAGCTTCAAGTTGATGGAGAGGAGAAAAATATTAATTTTGGGTTTTCACAAAATCAAACAAATGATAGATAATTATTTTTTTATTATTATTTTTATTTTGAAATGAGATGCAAAATGAATAAAGAATTTAATTAATTAATCCCACCAAATGATTTTTTGAAAATGAGAAACCAACGAAGATATTATTTGATGAAGTATTGAAGCCATTATTCAAAATAGTCAAACTTGCTAATGAGCAAAAGAATGAACACATAATCATAATTTAAACGAAAGTAAACAATTGATCAAAATTAACGTTTTTGTTTAAATTGAGATTTCTATGCTCGTTTATAAACTTTGACATATACTCTTGTAATGAATGTCTCATACTATAGTGAATGTCTTAAGTTTGTCTCAAAGCAAGCCAAGGTATGGAACTATTTGAAAAGGTTGATTATGTAACTCATTATAATTATCAAGATTCTAATGGGGGCCCTTTAAATTTTGTAAAAATTTAGGGGGAGTTGTTGGGGCCCAACAAAACCATGAAATAATCCGATAATGGCGTGGCTAACACAGTCAAGTTCCCATATTTGGTGCAACATAACTACATGGAGAGTAGAGGAGAGGGTCCACTAGGCACACCACTGTTGGAACCTGCGTAGTGGATCCTTGGGCTCTATAATATAAGGATCATGAATTTGCTGGATATACTGCACTTTGGGCACGGTAAACACATCAATGGATGTGTGAAGCAACTCCTAGAAAGGGTGCATGGAGGAATTTTTTGGATGTATAGGCGAGTGCCTATCAATGTGAACTTAATTGCAACAATCACTGGGCTACCCACAAATGGGGAGAAGTCAGGGCAGTACTTAGAGGATAAAACTAAAGAAAAATCTATCTCTGATGAAATCAAGGAAAAGTATGGCATGAAGAGAGGAAATAGGGGAATCATGATCAATGATATAAATGATCCTGCAATGATATTTTCTACAAGATTGTTAGGATGCAATTTAATGCACAAGTGCAGAAAGGAGGAAGTACTAGCAGGAGTGGTATCACCTGCAACGCAATGCGTGAAGGGGAGATCGATGAGTTGAGCTTCGTATATACTTAATTATTTCTTGGAGGATTGAAAGGACACACATGAATAGGGATATGAGTTCCACTACTCATGGTTACTCATCCTCATTGCACTTGTATGATGGAAAGAACCGACATACAACATGTTTCTGCAGAGAATAGGGAAGTGTGGCACAACCCGCTACATGTGTCTTAGAAGCACAACATACCCAAAGGTGACGAAAATAAACAATAATGTATTCTCTCTATACTTGTCAAAAATCCATAACCGTTTAGCTTACACATGGAGGATTTCCCCAGAAACTATCCAGGAGTTTAGAAAAATAACAAATTTTCAAGCATCACACCATAACATGTGGGTACAGGTCAAGAAGTTCCCAACCAAGGAGTGGATACAATTGAGATACTGCATGACGATGCAATACATACAAATGGAGGTCCAGGAGAGGACTGAGGAATGGAAAATGTCAGTGATCCTAAGGACAGTTCTAGGAGGACAAACTCAGATGCAGGAAAAAATAGTCCCTGCGTAATAGACATGCACAAATGATGCGAGAAAAAAGAAGAACTAGGCACAAGGCCAAGTGGGGGGAAGAAGCCCCATACAAAATAAAAGAAGGAAACAAAATAAATCACAACATGGTTCTACACAGGATCCACCACGCACAGAGAAGACACCAAGAAGAACACCAAAATAGGTGCGCGTGGCAGAAGAAAGGGAAGAGACACAAGAAATACCCATGGAGGAAGAAATTGGGAATGATATATGAATGGATACAAATATGTCAGAAGCATCTGAGCCATCAGACTCCCAAAGGAAGAGGATAGGGGAGAAATAAAGTGGCTCCAGGAAGAAGGTCAAGGGAAACAGAAAACCACTAGAAACATCACTGAAAAAACATTATGTGGAACTAATAGCCATGATAGTTGAAGATCGACTATCTGAGGTGTGGGAGAATGAAGAGAACCACATGGATTATATTCTAGAGAAATTACAAGAAGTGAAAACTTCATTCGAGAAGTTGAGGATGAGAGCAGATGACACAGGGTATCCCAATTGCCCCCGCTCACAGGATTTCTCTCAATCAGTTCATGAGCCGAAGTGGCTCCTTCAATCCCCACTGGAATCGCTGCTCAGAATTCTCAATCCATAGGTCCTGCCTTTCTCCCACATAGTATTCTGCTCTCAACCATGATCTTCCCCAACTCAGCTTCGGGTCTCGGGACTCTATGTTTCCCGATGCCAATAGTTCTCTGTTCCCTTGATTTCCCAATCTCTGATTTGCCAATTTCCTGAAATGGCCTTTCTCACCTTAGCCCCTCCTAGCTATGCCTTAGTCCATGTGACCTATCCTCATAAGACCAAAACTCTATTTCATGGTTTCGCGACCCAAGCGCTCAACCTCCCGTCCTCTAGATCCCCGAAATATTGATATGCGAAATTTCGACTCACATGCGAGCTTTGACTTTTCAATGACACTTCACCTCATCGGCATTTCATACTTTCAAATGACGAAAAGCATGGACTTCTTGTCCATGATATTTCCAATCCTCCGAACCTCGATATCCCGATGTGATGTCAGCTAGGCCCAGAACGAAACTTTTTTCCCTTCGCGATTCCTAGTGTCCGGATCTCAGAAATGGATAATCACATGACACGCATCCTCCCACAACCGGACATCTTAGATCAAACCTCACCTTTTTGGGTTTTTCGACATTGAGCGACCAATCTCACATTCTCGAGATCTTCGATATTCCGATTAGCTTCTCTTGTCGGGACTTTCACCTCGGCTATGAATGAAGGCTTAACCCTCATGCAACTTCTTACCGGTCCAGCGACTGTCGACGATCCTGAGCATGATATGACACTCACTATCTCTTCTCCTGTACACTTCTCCCATGCTACCTTCTGGATGTGATGACCTTTCAATGATCCCAAATATATCAACTGAACTGATGATCGATATTGCTCCTCCTGAGATTTGGCGCTTTCCTTCTCTGGCTTGGAAGGATTTCCAAGTTTCTAAAAGGCCTTAACCTTTGTCTAGTTTCCTCTACGCACTCTTTGGCTTTGAGTTCGCTGCGTGCATAAAAGTGTTAACTCCTCCTGAGATTCTCTCCTGATTCTCAAAGGATTCTGACGTCTTCGCTCCTACAGAGTCTTTACATGCACGCAAAGGTGCTATCCACCCTGAGCTTTCCTGTAGCTTCAACCTCCAAGGAAGCTCGGTTCTTCTTCCTTTGTCCCTCATATGGAGAAATTGGATGCCCTCCTGGCTCTCCGTCTACTAAAGAAACCTATTGTTGAGTACTTCTGGGTATTTAGTAACCCTGTGTATATGCTCAATGCCCACCTAGCAGAGCTTCACAGAACTCCTCAGAGATTTTGTCTGCAACTGTGTTTTCTCCTACACAACCTTGCCTCCAAGGTGTTCAACAACCTGGAGGTCTTCCTTTATTTTTTGATTTCATTTCTTGTGCCCACTTGGCACGTCTTTGTCTGAATCCGCAGAGTTCAGAAGTGCTTCAGTGCACTGGTATTCAGAGACCGCAGTACTCTGTCACACCCTCCTTACATGAAACCATAAAGAACCTCAAGCCCAAAATCAAAACAACCTACAAATTCCTAGCATACATCTACATCATGAATTTACAACATAAAATAGAACACACCAAGACATCCACATAATACAGAAATACATGCAGAAAAAACTGCTTCTGTTTGTATTAATAAAAATGCCTCTTTACAAAGGTGTTCCTAAGCACTGCCTGTAACAAGGTCTCGGATCTTCTCCCCTTCTGTTCTCTACTCCCATACCCTATCTCTACTCCCTACCAAAGAGATACAATTGATATTTTTACATAAGGAGGCTCTTCAAGCACTTCCCCCCAAATCTACCTACCCTATCCAATTACATTGAATGGGCTGTCTAGTCCGCTATCCAGATCTAGATCTCCACCTTACAATCATTAAAGTCCTTCTTATATACAGCCTATGCAAAGGAACAACTTCATAGCTCAACAACGTAAACATTTAATTACATTCAATTCTAAATCAAAATGAGGGAGACGCCTCTCTTCAGCTTTGAATGCGTGCACTTGGCGTGGCTGGCTGGTTGGTTGGATGACGTGGAGAGATGCTCCTGCATCATACTCCTCAGCTGCAAAATCATGAGCTCCTACTCATGAGCTTCCCATCTCAGCTGTGGAAATCCTCCTAGATACTAAACCATCCTCTGGAGCTATTCATCTGCTCCATCTCCCTGCTGTTGCTGTGGCTTCTTCTGCTGTTGCGTTGCTGCTACCTTTCTGCCCAGCTTCTCCTTATTGGTAGTCTCTGTTGACTCTACCATCAGCCTTTTGATGTCTTCTATCACTTTGTCCATCTTCTCAAGTGGATGGCTCTGTTCATGCAATCTCCTCAACTGCAAAAATTTTCGGCACATGGGCAGATCACTGTGATCTCCCACACCTTCTTCATCAGTTTCCAACTTCACCTGTTGGATGTGCATGCCTTGCACTTTCACCCTTCTCTCCAAGGATTCAATTTTTTCATACAGATCAGCCAAACTAATGTTGTTTTTTTCTTCTTTTTCTCCTTTTGCAAACTCCCATGTTGCAATCCTTTCAGTCCCCTGGATGAAAATATTGAGCCATTCCTCAGAATGCTCATTTTCCTCTCCTACTTGGGCAGTTTCCAAAGTCTGCTCCAATCCTTTTGTGACAGTCTTAGCTAGCTGTCCTTCTGTTGTTGTTGCATCTTCAACACAGATTTCTGCCTCCCCCTGGGAAAGTGGTAGGAATATCTCAATTCCCCCAATCATTATAAGGCTCCTCAGATCAGCCTCTCGGATGGTGAAAGTTTTTAACTTGTCATCATATTCATTCACATGGCTTGGAAAACCATATGAATATTCATCCTTTGTCAGTTGCACCTGTTAATCCAAACTCACCTCTAATTTTATGGGACTCTCAGATAGTCTCATCTGTTCATCCTTGCCCACCTGACAATATGGGATGCTTCTACTACCTTCCTGACAGTCTTCGAGATCCCGCAACGACCTCATATCATTGCCCAACTGGCAATGTGAAATTCTTTGGCTGTCCTCCTGACAGTCCATGACATCTTCAACCGATCTCAACTCCTTGCCCACCCAGCAATATGGAATTCCTTCTCTTCCCTCCTGGTAGTTCTTGAGATCTTCAACTGATCCCATTTCACTGAGATCTCTCTCAGTCTCCAATTCACATATCTGAACCATTTCCTCAGGTCCCTCAAGGTTTTCAGTATGCCTCAACCATCCTTTTAATATCCTACACTGTCTTCTAGCCATCAACTCCTTGACTGACCATTTTTCTTTTGTATTCATCATGGGCCATTCATACACCCATCTTGGCTTGATATTCTGCTGCATCCGTAGTTCAAGCTCTTCCATTCTTTCCCTGATGTTGGCAAGTTCTTTCCCTCTTTCATCTATACTCATCATCTCTGGGTTTTTCATTCCAGCATACCTATGTCCTTCAGTAGCCATGTTGCTTCCTCTGTCTACCCTCCTGGAAAACCTACTGTTGTCACTATGCAACCCGACTGTTTCCAGCCTCATCCTACAACACTCTGTTTTCCTTCCCCTTCTCCCTCTGCTTGAAATATACAAACAGAGTTCAAGATCTGATACCACTTGACGTAGGGTATCCCAATTTCCCTCTCTCATAGGATCGTTCTCAATCAGTTCATGATCTGAAGTCACTCCTTCGATCCCCACTGGAATTGCTACTCAGAATGCTCGATCCACAAGTCCTTCCTTTCTCCCACATGGTCTTCTGCTCTCAACCGTGATCTTTCCCGACTCATCTTCGGGTCTCAAGACTCTATGTTTCTCGATGCCAATAGTTCTTTGTTCCCTTGATTTCCTGATCTCTGATTTGCCAATTTCCCGAAATGGCCTTTCTCGCCTTAGCCCCTCCCGGCTATGCCTTAGTCGATGTGACATGTCCTCATAAGACCGCAACTCTATTTCAGGGTTTCATGACCCAAGCGCTCAACCTCCCATCCTATGGATCCCCAAAATACCGATATGAGAAATTCTGACTCACACGTGAGATTTGACTTTTGAACGACACTTCACCTCATCAACATTTTGGACTTTCAAATGCCAAAAAGCACAGACTTCTTTTCCATGGGATTTCTGATCCTCCAAACCTCGATATCTCGATGTGATGTCAACTAGGCCCACAACGGAACTTTTCGCCCTTGCAATTCCTAGTGTCCGGATATCTGAAATGGATGATCAAGTGACACGCATCCTCCCACAATTGGACGGCTCAGATCAAAACTCGCCTTTTCGGGGTTTTCGACGTCGAGAAACCAACCTCACGTCCTCGAGATCTCCGATATCCCAAATGTTGATATCCCGATTAGCTACTCTTGTTGGGAATTTCACCTCGACTATTCACGAAGGCTTAACCCTCATGCAAATTTTTGCCGGTCCAATGACTGTTGGCGATCCTAAGCACGATCTGACGGTCACGATCTCTTCTCCTGTGCACTTCTTCCATGCTTCCTTCTGGATGTGATGACCTTTCAATGATCCAGAATATATCGGCTGAACCAACGACCGATATTGCTCCTCCCGAGCTTTGGCGCTTTCCTTCTCTGGCTTGGAAGGATTTCTAAGTTTCTCAAAGGCCTCAACCTTTGTCTGGTTTCCTCTACGCACTCTTCGGATTTGAGTTCGCTACACGCATAAAAGCGTTAACTCCTCCTGAGATTCTCTCCCAATTCTCAAAGGATTCTGACATCTACGCTCCTGCAGAGTCTTTACATGCACACAAAGGTGCTATCCACCTTGAGATTTCCTATAGCTTTGACCTCCAAGGAAAATCGATTCTTCTTTATTTCTCCCTCAGATGGAGAAATTGGATGCCCTCCTGGCTCTCTGTCTACTCAAGCAACCTATTGCTGAGTACTTATGGGTACTCAGTAATCCTGTGTATATGCTCAATGCGCACCTGGAAGATCTTCACATAACTCCTCATAGATTCTGTCTGCAACTGTTTTTTCTCCTACACAACCTTGCCTCCAAGGTGTTCAACAACCTGGAGGTCTTCCCTGAGTTGTTGATTTCAGTTCTTGTGCCCACCTGGCATGTCTTTGTCTGAATCCGTAGAGTACAGAAGTGCTTCAGTGCACTGGTATTCAAAGACCACAGTACTCTATCACACCCTCCTAGCATGAAACCAAAAAGAACCTCAAGCCCAAAATCAAAACAACCTGCAAATGCCTAGCATACATCTACATCATGAATTTACAACATAAAATAGAACACACCAAGACATCCACATAATACAAAAATACATGCAGGAAAAACTGCTTATGTTTGTATTAATAAAAATGCCTCTTTACAAAGGTGTTCCTGAGCATGGCCTATAACAAGGTCTCGACTCTTCTCCCCTTCTTCTCTCTACTTGAAGACCCTATCTCTACTCCCTACCAAAGAGATACAATTGATCTTTTTACATAATGAGTCTCTTCGAGCACTTCCCCCCAAATCTACCTACCCTATTAAATTACATTGAATGGGTTGTCTAGTCCGCTATCCAGATCTAGATCTCCACCTTACAATCATTAAAGGCCTCTTTTCTACAGCCTGCGTAAAGGAACGACTTCACAACTCAACAACTTAAACATTTAATTACATTCAATTCTAAATCAAAATGAGGGCAACGCCTCTCTTCATCTTTGAATGCGTGCACTTGACGTGGCTGGCTAGCTGGTTGGCTAACGTGGAGAGATGCTCCTGCATCATAAGAGTAGTCACCAAAAGACAAAACAACAAAAACCAAGCAAGGAGTGCCTATTGGAGAAACATAGCAAATTACAGCACAGGGGAGCACCAATTTTATCATCACCTGTGAGATGTTTTTCATCGATGAGGAGCCAATATAGAGGCCCTTGAAGGAAATCGAGACATTGGACTTTGCATTGCCCAATATTCTGATGAGGTCGCTGTATAAACGACAAATTAGTGTCATGCAAGAAATTTAGTCCAGAGCAAGGTATGATGTGATGAATCTACAAATAGCGCAGGAGGAGAATATCACACTAAAGGAAGAAGCTAAACAAGAAGGGAAAGAAAATAAGACACACCAAAAATGATAAGAGATGGATAAGTACATAGACACAGTATTTCAAACCATCCTAGACAATGCAGACTAAGAGGGAGTCTCGAGTAAAGAGAAATGAGGAATATAATGTAGGCCTTGGAGTAGTACAAGGACCAGATAAAGGAGTTGGAAGAGTGTGCAACTCCCACTACTCCTCCAGAAGTAAGAGTGCAACGAGAACAAGACACAACAATATCTGCAAAAATTATAGCAAAAGCCATACATAGGATGACAAAGCTATTGGAAAAAAGTGGCCATCTATGGATACAACTCTTAGAAGATGGAATCTTGAAAGAACTGCAAGAAAGGGAAGAGAAGGTACATGCAGTATTGGAAGACTTAAAACAAAGAGAAAAGACAATGTTACTACCAGACAAAATTAAGACAGTTGGAAAAATGAAGAGGCTACAAGTAGAAGAGAAAGCAGTGTAGGTGTAGAAAATTACAAGACAAGCTCAGTTGGAGCCTCTGTAGGACAAGGAAGAACAACTGGTCATGGTGATTGACACAACAAAGACAAGGGTGGAAAATATAGGCTTGGTGGGAGGAGATATATTGAATCCTCCAGTCACCATGCATGTGGTGGATGCCATGATGGAGAAGAGAAACCAAGATAAGGAGGAATGCCAACATATAATAGAGATGTATGACACATTGGCACAGGCAGTGAAATATGTAGGAGTCCGTGAGTGACTCAGGATGAGTCATGATGTCAGTGTTGGGGGCCTGTTTTCCTAGGCCAATTTTGGGGAGAATCAAGGAAGTTTTGAAGGAATCTAAGCAGTGCCAGAAAATAGGGGAGTGTGTTGTAAACAGAGGAAAAGAAACACCAGAAAAAGAGGAAAAGAAGAGCCAGAAAAATAGGAAAATAAGCATTGAGAAAAACAGTTACTTTGTGGAAAAACTGTTGTGAAGAAGTTGGAAAGTGGACAAGCACCGACTTGGAGAAACAATTGGATCGAGGACCAGTCGAGATTAAGTCAAGGAGAATGTGGAAAAACATAATCTTCTTAGGGTTAGGTTTTTTGTAAGGGTTTTGTCCTAGTTTTGTATAAGTAGAAGGTATTAGGATGATGAGAGGGTGATTGTCCTTTTGTGGTATGTAGGGTTGTTGTTAATGTTGTCCATTTTGTTAGAAGTGTGTATTGTCGAGAGAATTATGTAATCTGTGGATATCGAATGTAATGGCAGAAGGAATGTATAGTGCGTAGCACTACATTTTGTGAGAATATGAATAAAGAGCCAAAACATCTTTATGGATGTAGCCCCAGGGGGGTGAACCATGATATATCTATGTTTTGAGTGAATGTATGCAGTTTTTCTGATTTTATTTACTTTAGTAAGTTTATGATGAACATGTTAAATTCTTAAGGAAAGAACACTGTGCACTAAGAATAAAAAAATGGAATCTACAAAATAGATCTAAATAAATGGATGTTATAGATAGTGTTTACATCAGACTCTCGTGTTACAATAGATAACTACTTATCATGGGATACTTGCTGATATAATGATTAATGAAGTCTATTGGTTGTATGATGTCTCACTGGTAAGAAATAGAGGTAGCATAATATATGGGTATTTGAGGGTTAGTATTTGAGTGGATCTCATGCCTCTGAGAGAGAAACACATGCCATCCCATGGTTGCACACATCCGAGTCCTTCGGCCACCCATAGAATCCATCTCGGGTGAGACTGCATGGTGCACTTTGTCTGCTATGTTTCCTTTTAGTATCCTTAAGGGATGATTGTCGAAGGGTTGTTGATAATCATGTAGTTAGAACCCGGGTCACCCCAAGAGACCAAACCAACAATTACTAACAACAATATGTATGTGGTATAAGGTTTATAAATGGTTATAATAGGAGTGATACGAGTTATAACCTATGAATAGAGGAATATGGAAATAGAGACATATAGCAATGAATCTCAGTTTATTAAGAATGTTTTATGGCTCTATTATTATTTAACATTCTTGTTAGAGCATAAAATGTATATGTTGGATAAATGAGGTTATAAATGTGTATGATCAACATGGTTGATGCTATTAGTTTTTATATATAATTACATTTTGATAAAATAGATTTTCAAAGGAAAAGGGATTATTATATAGACTCACTATCCTTCATTAATTTAACTTTACACAAAATATTCCCTCAAGTCCCATTCATTTTATTTCTTGTTCTCATATGTTCCCTATCTATGTAATTAAGATGAAATAAATTACATCGAAAATGGCATAATTTGGATGTACTATCAAAAGGAAAGATTTTTTTTTGACAACTCTGAATGATATGACTTGGATACATTTATCAAATCGTTTTTTTTTTTTTTTTTATTGAGGCAGAAAACAATCAAGACAACTTTGGTTGATGGATTAGTGAAACTGAAGTTCATTAAAAGAAATCATATGTTTATTATATAGATCTAGTTTCCCTCATTAGTTTCACTTTCTATTAGTTATTTTCGAAAGCCCCTATCATTAATTTAGTTTTTCCATTTCAATCCAATATATAATTAAAGAATATGCATAAGAGAAAGGATATAGTTCGATGTGATCAGCATAATGAAAGAACAAAGTTAAAATATATGAAAGGATTTGGGGATTATTCTAGCTAAATGGTATTATGATGAAAAATTTCATAAATATTAAGAAGTCAAATGTGGATAGTCCTTTGTATGGAAATGTAATTATCATGTATGAATTTCATACTTGAATGTTGTTGAATATATATTTTTAGAGGTTGTATTTATATCCCAGTTTACATCATTCATTTTCACTTCCCATTTGTGTTGTATGGTTGTGTCATGTCAGAGCCAATTTAATCATTAATAAAAATTGTATGGGATGTCTTATCTTACTATTATTTTATACTTGTTCTATTTGGATTATAATGTTCAAATATGAGCTTCTTCAGCATGGGTAGTAATGGAGGAGGAAATAGAGGAAGAAGAGGCTGAGGGAAAAACACCTTTTGGCAGCCTGGGAGACATAAAAAACTAAGGTTCTCTATACATTTTGATGTTGAGACTAATGAGTTCCAACAACTGATAAAAACTGGGAATTTGAACCTTGGTAGTCAACAAGCCTTACCACAACCCCAAGAAACTCCTAGTTCTATCTTGCATCCTCACCCTAGTATTTCCAACATTCCTGAGTCTCCTATGCAACCTCGTATTGATGGATGGGGTAATTTACTAGACAATCATTCTTCTAGTTCCAATCAGTGGCCTATGCCTCCCCCTCTTCCACTAGTTCATATTGTTGTTTCTAGTGCATCTTTTCCATTACCTCTAGTTCAACCAATATCACCTATTCACAAAAATTCTATACATGAATCTATGCATCCCACTCCTCCTCCTCCAAAATATCATAAAACTACACCACATGGTTCTCAACTTGAAAAAGGAAAGCAACCTGTTACTTCTACCAGTATGGACAAATCCTCTTCCTCTGCTCATTTAAAGATAAAATCAACAGGAAATGGGAAGATAAGTTTACATGAAGTGCATCCTAAAATTTCCCATATGGAAGAAAATAAGTCCTAATATGAGGACTTTATCAAGGAAAGAGATGAATTTTTCACGAAAAGTTTATTGAATTATTTTAATTATGTTTGGATTGATTTTGACTATGAAACTATTTAAAGACAAATGGTAGACCATGATATTTTATTTTGAAAGTTTTAAATATCATGTTATTTTTATGGGAGATATAAGTAGAATGATGCCATGGTGTTTTTTTTAAATCATGCTTATGATATGATTATGATGCTGATATTTATATTTGATGGTTATATTATGGAGCGAAAAAGAAAAAATATTATTGATTTTTGAAATAAAGAGATGCATTATGGAGGGGGACTCCACCTATTTAGTTATTATTATATTTATTAATTATTCTTATCTTAAAAGTTATTTGTCCTATTTATAACTAAAGTTATTTAACTTTAGTAACTAAAAGTAGTTCAACTACTTGAGGAACTACCTTTTAGAGAATAAAAGGAAGGACATAAGGAAAAAGAAGACATGAAGAATTAGAGAGAAACACTTATGATAAGGTTTTCTCTTGTTTCATATTGAGATTTCTAAATTTCATCTTTTCATTTTATGATTTCCTTAAAAGGGATAAATCCTCTTGTTGACAACAAGATATTTCTAAAGGTGGAAAATAAGAAAGGACTAGGAAGAATTGATATTTGACATGTTTTAGAAGGTCATTCATTTCTCTTGGTACTTTGTGTAGTTTTATTAGAATATCTGAATTAATTTTTAGTTATGATTAAGATTATTTTGCAAAGTCAAGACTCGGTGGGATTGTGACTTGGTTGTTCTAGTGTATTCAATATTGGTCATTTTCTTTCAGACACCAATTGTATTTGTATGATGTTATATTCCATCTTAGAGTTATAAGTCTGATCATGTTCCTCACCCTCGCAGGGGTTTGAAACAAGGAATTTTGGTTGTAACTCAAAAAAGCTATTATTAATAAAAGTCGGGTTTTTCTCAATTGAGACTTGTGTTTTTCTAATTTTCGGATTGTATTTGTTTTGTTATTTCATTCATTTTGTGTAATAATTTATATAAAGAATTTTGCATGTTTTTTAAACAACAACACACAAATTGAAAATAACATCATATCCAAGAACATATATCTTGAGGGTAATTGATGTTTTTGCATAGGCTATGAACCCAGAGTAACATTTCCTCCTATATTACCTTATCCTAGTAAGATTAGAAAATGCTTTAATGAGGAATTTCCATTCCTTGCATCAACACCATTGGGGATGCATGGAGTTTAGATAACACAATGGATTTAAAATTATACTTCTTTATCAAATACAAATTCCTTTGTAGCATAGTTCATCATTTTGCCAAGTGTAGTCGAGAGATACATTAGAATCATATTGAAGTTGTTGGATCGGGATGGAAATATTGGGATCAATGAACCATTGACTACAAATTTCATTCAACCAATGAAATACAATGAATGAGAGTGAAAACATGGACCCTTACTCTCCATATTTTCTTGAAATAACATCAACTACCACATTCTTCTTACCCTTCTTGTAAATGATCTCATAATCATAGACTAGAATTTTGGTAATCCGTTTATGTTGTTTTTGTAATGAAATCCTTTTCTCCAAAAATTATTTGAGGCTATGATGATCAATTTTGATCTAGAAATGATGCCAAAAAAAATTAGGATGCACGATATCATCAACATGAAAAATGGCCAACATTTCATTTTCATAAGTGGACTTCCCCAAGTGTCTGTCATAGAGTTATCTCCTGGTATAGGCAAATGGTCTACCTTCTTGCATGAGATCTATTCCTATTCCTTTTCTCGAGGCATCACATTCCAAAAAAAATTATTAGTGAAGTCGAGAAGAGCAAGGATTAGGGTGGCACACATAGCATTAGTGACTAGTACATATGGGGTCAAAATTAGACAAAATATTACAATGATATGAGTTAAATTAATCATACCATTGCAAATTACTACGATTTCAATCATCATTTTTTGTGCTCCCCAATGTTCTTCATACGTATGACGCAAGTCATCATATGAGGCTATTGCGATGTTAGGGAGCCTATATTTCAAAAAAAGTTGAAGTCCTTGTCACCAAGGTATGGTCATCACTATAAGAACCCTAGTTTGATATTTCATCGACCTATAGAAGATAGTTCAAATCACCATCGCTATATAAATGAAAATGAAAACTTTGGTCCATATATCGACTAAAATGCAAACATTCATCGATATACCGACAATGTTGTACTTTCACTTAGTTAGGTTAGACGTGGTCAATGATCATCAAAAGTTTGACCCTTCGTCGATACACCGATGAGATTTGTGGGCCCTGAAAAAAACCAAATAGTCGTTTGAAAGTTCTTAACGATCATTGACTTAGTCATCCTTGACATGGTCAATTATCATCGAAAGTGCAATGGAAGTTAGATATTTCGACAATTTTGTTGCAGGTGCAACATCTATAAAAGCTTAATTGTCTAGTCATTATTCAATGCATGTAATATTCTCTTTTTTATGACCTGCACCTTGTTTCACATTGAATTCTTAATTTATATAGCTTGGATTTTGGATGTACTCAAAAGATTAAATTAGAAAGATTTAATATCTCTTTGTCTCATTTTAAATACTCATGACATAACCTAGGTTGGGCCCTATTGTTTGTGGGGACAAAAGTTTAATTTCTCTAGGAAATAGGTATGAACATGTCTACTCAATTTCGTATATTGGCCTAGTTCTCTTTTATAATTGTTTAATGATTTTCTTACTTTCTTATAGTGAATCTTTGAAGCTTATGTGGTAAAAATGTATATATTTATATGATTAATTTTGATCTCTTGAGTAATTGTTGATTAGTACTCTTATAAACATTTAGTAAATCAATGAGGACAATAGATTAATTAACTCTAGATGTATGGGGACTATATTCGACGACATTTGTAATGTAAGAAAATATTTGTAATATTGTACTTATATTACATCTTTAGTGGTTTTTGTTGTAATAGGGAATCCCAATGGAACCAAATAATAATAATAACATTATGCATCATTAAGAAAATTAAAGAAATATTGCTAGGTTAAAGGTGACATTGGAGGAAAAGGGTAATGCAAAATTTGAATGCCCTTGCAATAAATGCAGGGGCTTTAAAAGAAAAAGATTTGTATTTAACACAGTTAAGAAACATTGTTGGAGATATGGGCACATTGAAGGGGGGTTCTCATATCATCCCATAGTAAGTTATTCAATATTACTATATATTGTACTCTTTGTATTGACTGTATTTATAAAATTTTCTTTCGTTTTAATATTTGTTATATACACTACTTTTATTGATTGATGTTTGTAATTATAAAGAAAAATCCTCCTAGGTGTTTGTCGCCAAAGCAATATGCAGTGCGTAGTAGTAGTAGAAATACTATTGTACAGGTTGAGGAATATGGCCATATGTATATTGAATATCATCATGATCAAGTTAATTATATGGAATTATAAGATGAAACCAATAATAATATAGAGCCATATGATGGGAAAAATAGATTGATCCAGGACATATTTTCTCCTATCAACGAGGATGAAAACTTTGATCATATTCATGATATACCTTTTCTTGAGAAGGCACAACAAACCCTTTATGAATGCTCAAGAGAAAATGTCATCTAAACTATAATGTTGTGGGTGAACTTGAAGGTATTGAATTTTTTTTCAAACACTTGTCTCACATAGATCTTAAGGTATGTAACAATATATTTCATCACATCTATGTAACGATTGAAATTATTTTTCTCTTTTTTCAGTGTTAATTAATGTGTAATATATTAAGGATGTGATATTTATGATTACTATTATTTACATTAACTAGTTATTTTTTATGCAATAGATTGTTAGGTGAATTTTTCTTACCACCGTCAAATACTTTACCTTGCACATTCTGAGAGTTATCTTCCATTATGAAAAATATTGGAATGGAGTATCAGGATATTGATGCATGTCCTAATGATCATATTATAGATTATGGAAAATATGTATTGGAAACAAAATGCACACAATGTCAAATTAGTAGATATTGAACCTATCAAGTAACAAAAAAGGTTCCTCACAAGGTTCTTCATCGTATTCTGATAATTCCATGTTTGTAGCAACTGCTCAGGTGTGAAATAATAGCACAGTTTATGGATTACCATACATGACATAGAAGTGAATATGGTGTTCTTTTAATGCCTTCATATTCTTCTACATTTAGGGACATAGAATAAATATGGGCAATTTTTAAGGAATAACCTCATAATGTTAGACTTTCATTGGTAGTTAATGATGTCAATCCATTTGGTGAGATCATGTTTGTTTACTTAGTGTGGCCTATTTTTGTTATAAAAAATAATGTTCCTTCTTGGATTCCAATAAAGAGGGAGCAGACGATGTTGAAAATTATTTTTCCAGGTATTTGTTTACAATATATTTTTGAATGTACAAGTGCCATTTCATTCGTATTATTTGTTATTAATGCATTATTTATTATACATAAAAAGGTATTAATTACATGTACTTTCAACCAATTAGGTAAGTACCAAGTGAAAGATATGAATGTATATATTAATCCTCTTATCGACGAGCTACGAAAGTTATGGGATGGCATCACTATGTACAATGTCTCTAGACTAATAGGGAAAAAAATCAATTTCTTGTAAGACTTACATGGACAATTCGTGATGCCCCGGGGATAATACACTTTTTTGGTATGTAACGTCACTCTATTGCACTTTAATAGTATATAATTTTCTGAAAATATTATTCATGTCTCTAATATTAATTCCTTGTTTTATAACTAATATTGATGGAATATTCACCAATACTAAGAGGTGGGGGGGGGGGGAGTGAATCAATATTGAGCACATTTTACCATTTTTAGTCACAACATGTAAACATTAACTTATCAACAATTTTATTCACTTATGATCACATTTCACATATCATGAACATACAACCATCACATAACCATTTCAACAATGCATCACATCATACACAATGCACAAAAGATTTTTACGTGGAAACCCAAATGAGAGAAAACCACATAACACTTTTCTTATATCATGCCAAGAATTAGATTCATAGGAAGCACCAAATTCCAATATTCTCAAACACCAATTGGAAGGAGTCTTCAACCCCATAGTTTACAGGATCCAACCTAAAGGAAGCATCCACTCTCTAGATTATTCATCTCCAACTAGATTGAGGCTCCAACCCATTGCTTCATAGGCTCCAACCTGAAGGAAGACCCAACTCCCTGTATTCTCCAACACTAATTGGAAGGAGGATCCAACACCCTAATTTATAGGCTCAAACCTGAAGGAAGCTTCAACTCCCTGTATTCTTCATCTCCAATTAGAATGAGGCTACAACCCCCTTTCCTTTCCCCTTCCTTCCTCCATGAAATATAAATGGAGACTCAACTTATCACCGAAACTGTCATTGATAATCAAGCTGTCACTGTCACTGACAATCACCTTTTTACTGTCACTGATACTGATACACCATTATAAACATCATCAACAAAAAATCCATATCCATTCACATAAATCATATGCAAATATCACCAAGAAAATATCTCAACCATATGCCCAAAATCACCAAGATATTCATCAAACCATGTGCCAAGATATATGTGCCATAATATCCATAGATAGGTCTCAAGCATGTGCCATAATATCCATAAACCATGTACCAAGGATATGCCAAAATATGTCTCAAGAATGTACCATAACATCCATAAAACATGTACCAATGATATTCCTCAAACATATGCCATATCATCCATTTTATTCATCAAACTATGTACCAAAATATATGCCTCAAATCATGTACCAAGAAGGTACCAAAATTTTGAAGATGTGCATTAAGCATAATTCATGATCTCCATATGTCTCTAGCCATGTGCAAAAACCCCTCCAAGATATGCCTCAATGAATATACCATAACATCAAGATTCAAACTCCAATACATATAGAAAACCATACCTTTTATCATGTAAGAACCTGATGCATAAGATCACAGACCAAAAATCCTTCCTCAATATTTAGCATTAAGAGAATGACACCTTCTTCAAAAAAAATTCATAGATCTGTGATTCATACACTGTCAACCTACAGACATCCATGATTTGTTCCACTACAATCCACGTACATCCACACTTTTCTCCACTGAAACCCAGAAATAACCTTAGAAAACGGGTACAGTCACCTCCGTACACCGAGCTCTCCTCGACCACCTTTCTCTTAGGCCATATTTTCTTTGTTGAGACTGCCAATCCTCTTAGCACAAGTGTATACCCACTTATGCTAGCTCCATAGCATAAACACACATCTTATTGGATTAACAAATGAGAGTTTTTTTATGTGTATTTATCCTTTTCCAACTACCTCCTTTATTTGACTTTAGGACTGGCCTGTAACTTCTTGTTGCAACAACTTTTCTTCTTAAATTAATTTTGGGGTTGACTTGCAACTTCTCATCCATACTTCAGGGTTTCATATTTAAGAGGGAATAAATTCTCAACCATGATAAACCATGTGGAATGCCACCTACCATTGGAAACAACATGATGAGGAGTATCCATCTATGAAGGTTTTTCATGTATTTTCAATTGTTGGGATACTGAGAGGGGGGGTGAATCAGTATGAGAAAAAATAGTACTTTCAATCATAATATAAAACCTCCAATAATGTTCAATATTTTATTATGAGAATTCAATATATCATCAACACCATAGTTCAATGCATAAACATCACATAAACACAATACACCATAATTTTACGTGGAAACTCAATCTGGGACAAAACCACATAATGATTTTCTTATTTATCAAAGAGTACACTCATTGGAAGCACCACCTTCCTTTTTCTCTAGCTACAACTAGGAGTCTCCAAACCCCTATTTATAGGCTATAACCTTAAGGAATCTCCAAATCCCTAATTTACCAGCTCCAACTAGAAGGAGGATACAACCCCCTTTCCTTGCCCCATCCAACCTCCCTAAAATATAAATGTAGACTAATCTGTCACTACCTCTGTTGTTGTAATTGATAACATGTTGCTACTACTATTTTTGATACTTTTTTTGCTGCTACTGATTTCAATATCTCATCAAGATTGTAACCGCACATACCTCATACCAATATCCACAAGCGAGTTCTCCAAATCAAATTCTTATGAATCACTAAGACATATGTGTTCCTAATTTCTTCAGAATACACACCCTTACACACAGGAAGACATAACTTCAACCTGTAGCTGACCATAGTTTTATATCTTTGATCTTCAACTTTTTTTCCTCACAGATCCGCGACCCATACACTTCCTGATCTTGGATGTCCACAATTTTCCCCACTGCAGCCCACGGATATCCATTATTTTCCTACTGAAACCAGAGGATTTACTCAAATAACTTGTATCTCTAACTTTTTCCCCATACGCCCAGATCCTGCAAAATTCTTTCATTACTAGACTTCATTGACTTTGAATTGTTATCTTCATATATGCTAATTAGAATTCACAAAAGTGATTTTCCAAATGACTCTTCTATGTGTTTTAATGAGGATATAATGATGACATGCAACTCACATGAAACTTGTTAACTTTTGTTTACAATTACTTTTGTTGGATTACTAAGAGCGGGGGTGAATCAATAATAGAGTGATTCAATCCTTTTTAACCACAAATGCAAGTGTTATATCAATGTATAATTATCATCGAATAGTTGCAGAGTAAATAAACAATGAACAAATGAGAAATCATACACATACACAATACACCAGTTTTTTTACGTGGTAGCCCAAAGTGGGAGAAAACCACATAATGTTTTTTCTTGTATTTATTTAAGAATTACATTCATTGAAGCACAAACTTCCTTTGTTTTCCAGCTGCAACTAGAAGGAGGCTCCAACCCCCT
>ML791135.1:285125-304146 GCA_009831015.1 Picea engelmannii
TTTTTATATATAATTACATTTTGATAAAATAGATTTTCAAAGGAAAAGGGATTATTATATAGACTCACTATCCTTCATTAATTTAACTTTACACAAAATATTCCCTCAAGTCCCATTCATTTTATTTCTTGTTCTCATATGTTCCCTATCTATGTAATTAAGATGAAATAAATTACATCGAAAATGGCATAATTTGGATGTACTATCAAAAGGAAAGATTTTTTTTTGACAACTCTGAATGATATGACTTGGATACATTTATCAAATCGTTTTTTTTTTTTTTTTTATTGAGGCAGAAAACAATCAAGACAACTTTGGTTGATGGATTAGTGAAACTGAAGTTCATTAAAAGAAATCATATGTTTATTATATAGATCTAGTTTCCCTCATTAGTTTCACTTTCTATTAGTTATTTTCGAAAGCCCCTATCATTAATTTAGTTTTTCCATTTCAATCCAATATATAATTAAAGAATATGCATAAGAGAAAGGATATAGTTCGATGTGATCAGCATAATGAAAGAACAAAGTTAAAATATATGAAAGGATTTGGGGATTATTCTAGCTAAATGGTATTATGATGAAAAATTTCATAAATATTAAGAAGTCAAATGTGGATAGTCCTTTGTATGGAAATGTAATTATCATGTATGAATTTCATACTTGAATGTTGTTGAATATATATTTTTAGAGGTTGTATTTATATCCCAGTTTACATCATTCATTTTCACTTCCCATTTGTGTTGTATGGTTGTGTCATGTCAGAGCCAATTTAATCATTAATAAAAATTGTATGGGATGTCTTATCTTACTATTATTTTATACTTGTTCTATTTGGATTATAATGTTCAAATATGAGCTTCTTCAGCATGGGTAGTAATGGAGGAGGAAATAGAGGAAGAAGAGGCTGAGGGAAAAACACCTTTTGGCAGCCTGGGAGACATAAAAAACTAAGGTTCTCTATACATTTTGATGTTGAGACTAATGAGTTCCAACAACTGATAAAAACTGGGAATTTGAACCTTGGTAGTCAACAAGCCTTACCACAACCCCAAGAAACTCCTAGTTCTATCTTGCATCCTCACCCTAGTATTTCCAACATTCCTGAGTCTCCTATGCAACCTCGTATTGATGGATGGGGTAATTTACTAGACAATCATTCTTCTAGTTCCAATCAGTGGCCTATGCCTCCCCCTCTTCCACTAGTTCATATTGTTGTTTCTAGTGCATCTTTTCCATTACCTCTAGTTCAACCAATATCACCTATTCACAAAAATTCTATACATGAATCTATGCATCCCACTCCTCCTCCTCCAAAATATCATAAAACTACACCACATGGTTCTCAACTTGAAAAAGGAAAGCAACCTGTTACTTCTACCAGTATGGACAAATCCTCTTCCTCTGCTCATTTAAAGATAAAATCAACAGGAAATGGGAAGATAAGTTTACATGAAGTGCATCCTAAAATTTCCCATATGGAAGAAAATAAGTCCTAATATGAGGACTTTATCAAGGAAAGAGATGAATTTTTCACGAAAAGTTTATTGAATTATTTTAATTATGTTTGGATTGATTTTGACTATGAAACTATTTAAAGACAAATGGTAGACCATGATATTTTATTTTGAAAGTTTTAAATATCATGTTATTTTTATGGGAGATATAAGTAGAATGATGCCATGGTGTTTTTTTTAAATCATGCTTATGATATGATTATGATGCTGATATTTATATTTGATGGTTATATTATGGAGCGAAAAAGAAAAAATATTATTGATTTTTGAAATAAAGAGATGCATTATGGAGGGGGACTCCACCTATTTAGTTATTATTATATTTATTAATTATTCTTATCTTAAAAGTTATTTGTCCTATTTATAACTAAAGTTATTTAACTTTAGTAACTAAAAGTAGTTCAACTACTTGAGGAACTACCTTTTAGAGAATAAAAGGAAGGACATAAGGAAAAAGAAGACATGAAGAATTAGAGAGAAACACTTATGATAAGGTTTTCTCTTGTTTCATATTGAGATTTCTAAATTTCATCTTTTCATTTTATGATTTCCTTAAAAGGGATAAATCCTCTTGTTGACAACAAGATATTTCTAAAGGTGGAAAATAAGAAAGGACTAGGAAGAATTGATATTTGACATGTTTTAGAAGGTCATTCATTTCTCTTGGTACTTTGTGTAGTTTTATTAGAATATCTGAATTAATTTTTAGTTATGATTAAGATTATTTTGCAAAGTCAAGACTCGGTGGGATTGTGACTTGGTTGTTCTAGTGTATTCAATATTGGTCATTTTCTTTCAGACACCAATTGTATTTGTATGATGTTATATTCCATCTTAGAGTTATAAGTCTGATCATGTTCCTCACCCTCGCAGGGGTTTGAAACAAGGAATTTTGGTTGTAACTCAAAAAAGCTATTATTAATAAAAGTCGGGTTTTTCTCAATTGAGACTTGTGTTTTTCTAATTTTCGGATTGTATTTGTTTTGTTATTTCATTCATTTTGTGTAATAATTTATATAAAGAATTTTGCATGTTTTTTAAACAACAACACACAAATTGAAAATAACATCATATCCAAGAACATATATCTTGAGGGTAATTGATGTTTTTGCATAGGCTATGAACCCAGAGTAACATTTCCTCCTATATTACCTTATCCTAGTAAGATTAGAAAATGCTTTAATGAGGAATTTCCATTCCTTGCATCAACACCATTGGGGATGCATGGAGTTTAGATAACACAATGGATTTAAAATTATACTTCTTTATCAAATACAAATTCCTTTGTAGCATAGTTCATCATTTTGCCAAGTGTAGTCGAGAGATACATTAGAATCATATTGAAGTTGTTGGATCGGGATGGAAATATTGGGATCAATGAACCATTGACTACAAATTTCATTCAACCAATGAAATACAATGAATGAGAGTGAAAACATGGACCCTTACTCTCCATATTTTCTTGAAATAACATCAACTACCACATTCTTCTTACCCTTCTTGTAAATGATCTCATAATCATAGACTAGAATTTTGGTAATCCGTTTATGTTGTTTTTGTAATGAAATCCTTTTCTCCAAAAATTATTTGAGGCTATGATGATCAATTTTGATCTAGAAATGATGCCAAAAAAAATTAGGATGCACGATATCATCAACATGAAAAATGGCCAACATTTCATTTTCATAAGTGGACTTCCCCAAGTGTCTGTCATAGAGTTATCTCCTGGTATAGGCAAATGGTCTACCTTCTTGCATGAGATCTATTCCTATTCCTTTTCTCGAGGCATCACATTCCAAAAAAAATTATTAGTGAAGTCGAGAAGAGCAAGGATTAGGGTGGCACACATAGCATTAGTGACTAGTACATATGGGGTCAAAATTAGACAAAATATTACAATGATATGAGTTAAATTAATCATACCATTGCAAATTACTACGATTTCAATCATCATTTTTTGTGCTCCCCAATGTTCTTCATACGTATGACGCAAGTCATCATATGAGGCTATTGCGATGTTAGGGAGCCTATATTTCAAAAAAAGTTGAAGTCCTTGTCACCAAGGTATGGTCATCACTATAAGAACCCTAGTTTGATATTTCATCGACCTATAGAAGATAGTTCAAATCACCATCGCTATATAAATGAAAATGAAAACTTTGGTCCATATATCGACTAAAATGCAAACATTCATCGATATACCGACAATGTTGTACTTTCACTTAGTTAGGTTAGACGTGGTCAATGATCATCAAAAGTTTGACCCTTCGTCGATACACCGATGAGATTTGTGGGCCCTGAAAAAAACCAAATAGTCGTTTGAAAGTTCTTAACGATCATTGACTTAGTCATCCTTGACATGGTCAATTATCATCGAAAGTGCAATGGAAGTTAGATATTTCGACAATTTTGTTGCAGGTGCAACATCTATAAAAGCTTAATTGTCTAGTCATTATTCAATGCATGTAATATTCTCTTTTTTATGACCTGCACCTTGTTTCACATTGAATTCTTAATTTATATAGCTTGGATTTTGGATGTACTCAAAAGATTAAATTAGAAAGATTTAATATCTCTTTGTCTCATTTTAAATACTCATGACATAACCTAGGTTGGGCCCTATTGTTTGTGGGGACAAAAGTTTAATTTCTCTAGGAAATAGGTATGAACATGTCTACTCAATTTCGTATATTGGCCTAGTTCTCTTTTATAATTGTTTAATGATTTTCTTACTTTCTTATAGTGAATCTTTGAAGCTTATGTGGTAAAAATGTATATATTTATATGATTAATTTTGATCTCTTGAGTAATTGTTGATTAGTACTCTTATAAACATTTAGTAAATCAATGAGGACAATAGATTAATTAACTCTAGATGTATGGGGACTATATTCGACGACATTTGTAATGTAAGAAAATATTTGTAATATTGTACTTATATTACATCTTTAGTGGTTTTTGTTGTAATAGGGAATCCCAATGGAACCAAATAATAATAATAACATTATGCATCATTAAGAAAATTAAAGAAATATTGCTAGGTTAAAGGTGACATTGGAGGAAAAGGGTAATGCAAAATTTGAATGCCCTTGCAATAAATGCAGGGGCTTTAAAAGAAAAAGATTTGTATTTAACACAGTTAAGAAACATTGTTGGAGATATGGGCACATTGAAGGGGGGTTCTCATATCATCCCATAGTAAGTTATTCAATATTACTATATATTGTACTCTTTGTATTGACTGTATTTATAAAATTTTCTTTCGTTTTAATATTTGTTATATACACTACTTTTATTGATTGATGTTTGTAATTATAAAGAAAAATCCTCCTAGGTGTTTGTCGCCAAAGCAATATGCAGTGCGTAGTAGTAGTAGAAATACTATTGTACAGGTTGAGGAATATGGCCATATGTATATTGAATATCATCATGATCAAGTTAATTATATGGAATTATAAGATGAAACCAATAATAATATAGAGCCATATGATGGGAAAAATAGATTGATCCAGGACATATTTTCTCCTATCAACGAGGATGAAAACTTTGATCATATTCATGATATACCTTTTCTTGAGAAGGCACAACAAACCCTTTATGAATGCTCAAGAGAAAATGTCATCTAAACTATAATGTTGTGGGTGAACTTGAAGGTATTGAATTTTTTTTCAAACACTTGTCTCACATAGATCTTAAGGTATGTAACAATATATTTCATCACATCTATGTAACGATTGAAATTATTTTTCTCTTTTTTCAGTGTTAATTAATGTGTAATATATTAAGGATGTGATATTTATGATTACTATTATTTACATTAACTAGTTATTTTTTATGCAATAGATTGTTAGGTGAATTTTTCTTACCACCGTCAAATACTTTACCTTGCACATTCTGAGAGTTATCTTCCATTATGAAAAATATTGGAATGGAGTATCAGGATATTGATGCATGTCCTAATGATCATATTATAGATTATGGAAAATATGTATTGGAAACAAAATGCACACAATGTCAAATTAGTAGATATTGAACCTATCAAGTAACAAAAAAGGTTCCTCACAAGGTTCTTCATCGTATTCTGATAATTCCATGTTTGTAGCAACTGCTCAGGTGTGAAATAATAGCACAGTTTATGGATTACCATACATGACATAGAAGTGAATATGGTGTTCTTTTAATGCCTTCATATTCTTCTACATTTAGGGACATAGAATAAATATGGGCAATTTTTAAGGAATAACCTCATAATGTTAGACTTTCATTGGTAGTTAATGATGTCAATCCATTTGGTGAGATCATGTTTGTTTACTTAGTGTGGCCTATTTTTGTTATAAAAAATAATGTTCCTTCTTGGATTCCAATAAAGAGGGAGCAGACGATGTTGAAAATTATTTTTCCAGGTATTTGTTTACAATATATTTTTGAATGTACAAGTGCCATTTCATTCGTATTATTTGTTATTAATGCATTATTTATTATACATAAAAAGGTATTAATTACATGTACTTTCAACCAATTAGGTAAGTACCAAGTGAAAGATATGAATGTATATATTAATCCTCTTATCGACGAGCTACGAAAGTTATGGGATGGCATCACTATGTACAATGTCTCTAGACTAATAGGGAAAAAAATCAATTTCTTGTAAGACTTACATGGACAATTCGTGATGCCCCGGGGATAATACACTTTTTTGGTATGTAACGTCACTCTATTGCACTTTAATAGTATATAATTTTCTGAAAATATTATTCATGTCTCTAATATTAATTCCTTGTTTTATAACTAATATTGATGGAATATTCACCAATACTAAGAGGTGGGGGGGGGGGGAGTGAATCAATATTGAGCACATTTTACCATTTTTAGTCACAACATGTAAACATTAACTTATCAACAATTTTATTCACTTATGATCACATTTCACATATCATGAACATACAACCATCACATAACCATTTCAACAATGCATCACATCATACACAATGCACAAAAGATTTTTACGTGGAAACCCAAATGAGAGAAAACCACATAACACTTTTCTTATATCATGCCAAGAATTAGATTCATAGGAAGCACCAAATTCCAATATTCTCAAACACCAATTGGAAGGAGTCTTCAACCCCATAGTTTACAGGATCCAACCTAAAGGAAGCATCCACTCTCTAGATTATTCATCTCCAACTAGATTGAGGCTCCAACCCATTGCTTCATAGGCTCCAACCTGAAGGAAGACCCAACTCCCTGTATTCTCCAACACTAATTGGAAGGAGGATCCAACACCCTAATTTATAGGCTCAAACCTGAAGGAAGCTTCAACTCCCTGTATTCTTCATCTCCAATTAGAATGAGGCTACAACCCCCTTTCCTTTCCCCTTCCTTCCTCCATGAAATATAAATGGAGACTCAACTTATCACCGAAACTGTCATTGATAATCAAGCTGTCACTGTCACTGACAATCACCTTTTTACTGTCACTGATACTGATACACCATTATAAACATCATCAACAAAAAATCCATATCCATTCACATAAATCATATGCAAATATCACCAAGAAAATATCTCAACCATATGCCCAAAATCACCAAGATATTCATCAAACCATGTGCCAAGATATATGTGCCATAATATCCATAGATAGGTCTCAAGCATGTGCCATAATATCCATAAACCATGTACCAAGGATATGCCAAAATATGTCTCAAGAATGTACCATAACATCCATAAAACATGTACCAATGATATTCCTCAAACATATGCCATATCATCCATTTTATTCATCAAACTATGTACCAAAATATATGCCTCAAATCATGTACCAAGAAGGTACCAAAATTTTGAAGATGTGCATTAAGCATAATTCATGATCTCCATATGTCTCTAGCCATGTGCAAAAACCCCTCCAAGATATGCCTCAATGAATATACCATAACATCAAGATTCAAACTCCAATACATATAGAAAACCATACCTTTTATCATGTAAGAACCTGATGCATAAGATCACAGACCAAAAATCCTTCCTCAATATTTAGCATTAAGAGAATGACACCTTCTTCAAAAAAAATTCATAGATCTGTGATTCATACACTGTCAACCTACAGACATCCATGATTTGTTCCACTACAATCCACGTACATCCACACTTTTCTCCACTGAAACCCAGAAATAACCTTAGAAAACGGGTACAGTCACCTCCGTACACCGAGCTCTCCTCGACCACCTTTCTCTTAGGCCATATTTTCTTTGTTGAGACTGCCAATCCTCTTAGCACAAGTGTATACCCACTTATGCTAGCTCCATAGCATAAACACACATCTTATTGGATTAACAAATGAGAGTTTTTTTATGTGTATTTATCCTTTTCCAACTACCTCCTTTATTTGACTTTAGGACTGGCCTGTAACTTCTTGTTGCAACAACTTTTCTTCTTAAATTAATTTTGGGGTTGACTTGCAACTTCTCATCCATACTTCAGGGTTTCATATTTAAGAGGGAATAAATTCTCAACCATGATAAACCATGTGGAATGCCACCTACCATTGGAAACAACATGATGAGGAGTATCCATCTATGAAGGTTTTTCATGTATTTTCAATTGTTGGGATACTGAGAGGGGGGGTGAATCAGTATGAGAAAAAATAGTACTTTCAATCATAATATAAAACCTCCAATAATGTTCAATATTTTATTATGAGAATTCAATATATCATCAACACCATAGTTCAATGCATAAACATCACATAAACACAATACACCATAATTTTACGTGGAAACTCAATCTGGGACAAAACCACATAATGATTTTCTTATTTATCAAAGAGTACACTCATTGGAAGCACCACCTTCCTTTTTCTCTAGCTACAACTAGGAGTCTCCAAACCCCTATTTATAGGCTATAACCTTAAGGAATCTCCAAATCCCTAATTTACCAGCTCCAACTAGAAGGAGGATACAACCCCCTTTCCTTGCCCCATCCAACCTCCCTAAAATATAAATGTAGACTAATCTGTCACTACCTCTGTTGTTGTAATTGATAACATGTTGCTACTACTATTTTTGATACTTTTTTTGCTGCTACTGATTTCAATATCTCATCAAGATTGTAACCGCACATACCTCATACCAATATCCACAAGCGAGTTCTCCAAATCAAATTCTTATGAATCACTAAGACATATGTGTTCCTAATTTCTTCAGAATACACACCCTTACACACAGGAAGACATAACTTCAACCTGTAGCTGACCATAGTTTTATATCTTTGATCTTCAACTTTTTTTCCTCACAGATCCGCGACCCATACACTTCCTGATCTTGGATGTCCACAATTTTCCCCACTGCAGCCCACGGATATCCATTATTTTCCTACTGAAACCAGAGGATTTACTCAAATAACTTGTATCTCTAACTTTTTCCCCATACGCCCAGATCCTGCAAAATTCTTTCATTACTAGACTTCATTGACTTTGAATTGTTATCTTCATATATGCTAATTAGAATTCACAAAAGTGATTTTCCAAATGACTCTTCTATGTGTTTTAATGAGGATATAATGATGACATGCAACTCACATGAAACTTGTTAACTTTTGTTTACAATTACTTTTGTTGGATTACTAAGAGCGGGGGTGAATCAATAATAGAGTGATTCAATCCTTTTTAACCACAAATGCAAGTGTTATATCAATGTATAATTATCATCGAATAGTTGCAGAGTAAATAAACAATGAACAAATGAGAAATCATACACATACACAATACACCAGTTTTTTTACGTGGTAGCCCAAAGTGGGAGAAAACCACATAATGTTTTTTCTTGTATTTATTTAAGAATTACATTCATTGAAGCACAAACTTCCTTTGTTTTCCAGCTGCAACTAGAAGGAGGCTCCAACCCCCTTGTTTCTCAGGATACAACCTGATGCAGGAGCATCCACAACACATCAAGAGAGCCAACGTGTGGAGCAGAAAGGACAGCTGGACAACGCCGATACAAATTTTGAAATACTTTGGAAATTGTTGCACCGCTCTTTATTGAAGTCAGTCATAAAGAAGCGCACTTGTACATTGTAATGGACCTTGAGTGGATAAGCTCACGTCCTTAGTAGATAGGAAGGCATTTAATAGATTTAATGTTGTTAGATAGGAATTTAATTGTAGATTTGATCGTTTCAGTTTTCGAGAGGGAAAATGGATATAGACACCCTCCCTTTGTACATTGTATTATTATCATTCATTCAGGAGCAAGAAGAGAAGAGCAAGCAGAGAACTTGTGGAGAACACCCATGTACAAATGTTTTTGAATTAATAGAAGAGTCTGTGATTCAATTTCCTGCTTGATGTTGTTTCTCTGTGTATGATGCTCATATGTTCTTGAATGTATGTTTCTCTTGTATGCATTTGCTTTTGAATATGTTGTGCATGTGATTTCAGAGGTTTAACTGAAGTCTGTGAGAGAAGAGAATGAGTTTCAATTGTTTCTCTATTTGAGCCAGGAGATTCCCGCATAGAGTGCAGTCGAATTCATCCGCATAGAGTGTGTTGATGAGGCTCAATAGTTAAACTCCTATTCTCCTTCACCCAGAAGTTGATTTGGGTTGGCAGAGCCATGCAAGGTGTGCGCAGGCTAGAATTAGTCTCAGTTGTGAATCTAAGCAGAGAGAGCTAGGGATTGCTGTTGTAGGAAGTGCATAGGTTCTGGAAGACTGAACACTTTGAGAGTTGTTGAGGGTCGAGCGTGGAAAGCGTGTGTGAAGCCTCTGAGGGAGAAGAGTTGACAAGATTAGGAGGGATAGTTCCTTCTTGATTCCTGGGAGAAGGACCCAAGAGAAGGTTTGAACAGAACGGAGCTTTGGAGCCGAAGGATTCCCCAAGGAGAAGAATCAACGGCCAGAATTCGCAGAGGAGAATCGCGAAATCCCGTTGATCGTTCGATATGGGAGAAGTTGCAAGGGATTTAACCCTTAGGCGTAAGGAGAAACGAGAGACCATCAGGATTCGTTCTTCGACGTTTGTGGAGGTAAGAGTTTTTCACTCGTCGGAATCGCGAATAGATATTTCCCGATATAACCGAAGCCGTTAATCACCAGGGGACATGTGACACAGGATCTCGGGAAGTCAGGATTTTACAGTGCAGAGAAATTGAGGACGGTGAAATCGTGATCCCGCAATTCCTGATAGAGTGGAAGAGGAGGTGATGTGGCGAGGAGATACCGCATGTGCCATCGGAGTTCGAGGTTCAGGGATTCATGAAGGCAGCGAACTGTGACATCACATGCGCCGATTTCCCGATAGGGAAATCTCCGAGAAGAACGAAAGCGTTGACCCATTGACCCATCAGGTTTCAGGGTTTTGAGTAGGACAAGGATGTGCACACAAGTTTCACGATAATGCGAAACCCGATTTCTCGACAAGCGAAGGGGAGATCAGTGAATAGTTTCTATGGGTAAGGAACATCCGTCGGGGAAGTTGAAGGGCACTTTATCTCTTCGGGCCAAAGTCAAGAGAAGGTCCTGGTGTACAACGATCGTTCTCCGAGGAGCGGGGAAGGTTGCATCAGAGTGGTATCAGAGCCGGATAAGTTCTCTGTTGAGAGAGAAGAGAAGATACCATGTCGCCAAGGAGAGAAATACAATCACCAGATCCCAAAGACAGGGAGGTGAGAAGAAGAGGTAGACCAACAGGGAATCCAGAGATGGAGCGACAGATACAAGATCTCAAGGTGAGACTCAAGGAGATGGAAACAACTCAAAGACGTGGAGATGGTGCTGGAGAGTCTAGTGATTCCGAGGTGGAAGAGGAAGTTGGACATGATGAAGGAGAGGTCACAATAGAGGATGCATCAACCGAGCGATTAATCAAGGCCATTGCCAGGATGAGCTCCAAAACCAAAATGGACATTCCAGCTTATGAAGGAAGTCTGGATGCAGAAGAGTTGTTGGATTGGATCCGAGCTCTTGACACCTACTTCGACTATGAGGATATCGAAGAGGATAAGAAGGTAAGGCATGTTGTTACCAAGTTGAAGGGACATGCAGCCTTATGGTGGGACGAGCTGCAAGTGGACAGACGATCCAAAGGAAAACAAAAGATCAAAAGATGGGACAGGATGATCGCAAAGATGAAAGTGAAATTTATTCCGAGAGACTATCATATCACTCTGTTCAGGTGAATGCAGAACCTGAGACAGAAGTTGATAACAGTGAAGGAGTACACCAAAGAGTTTTATCGACTGAACATCAGAGTAGGTCATCGGGAGAGTGATGATGAAAAGGTGGTGATATATATGAATGGTCTAAGGTATGACATTCAGGATGAGTTAAGCATGCTAACCATCAGGACGGTGGAGGATGCTTACCAGATGGCTCTGAAAGCCGAGGAGAAGCTGAGCCGCAAACAAGGACAACGAGAGCAAGGCAGAAGTCAGCCCAGAGGCAAAGTGGTTGCCCAAGAGAGAACACAGAAGCCCAAGGAGGAATGGAAGAGACCTCAAGGTAAGGTTGAAAGGGGTGGAACCTCACAACAGAGATAGCCATATGCTGAGCCAAGGAGACAGCATACAGAGTAGGGTGGCGAATATGTTGATGCGAACACTTTTCCTCGTACCAGAGGTAGGGGAAGAGTAAGAGGAGGAATCATCACATGTTTCACATGTGGGAAGGATGGACACAAGGCTGTTGACTGTCCAGACAGGAAAATGGACAGAGGAGAAGCTCACATCATTGAGGCGCAGAGGCGTGATGTTGAGAATGAAGACACTAGGAGTGGGAGTTCACTGACGGTGCACAAAGTTCTCTTAACACATGAGAAGGAGGTGGAAGACACAGCTCAGAGGAGCTGACTGTTTAGGACCACATGCAAGACCAAGGGCTGGAAATGCAAGGTCATTGTGGACAGTGGAAGCACCGACAATCTCGTTTCAACTGAGATGGTGGAAAAGTTGGAGCTAGAGACGACCAATCACCTGAGTCCATACAAGGTATCATGGCTGCAGAAAGGACATCAGGTGAGTGTCACTAAACAATGTTTAGTTGATTTCAAAATGGGTGAATATAAAGATAAAGTCCTATGTGATGTCATCCCCATGGATGTCTGTCATGTATTGCTGGGGAGACCATGGCAGTATGATAGAAATGTTGTTCATGATGGGAGAATGAACACATACACCTTAGAGAAGGATGGGATGACACATAAATTACTTCCGATAAAGGATAAAGAAGTGAAGCCGGAGGTAAGAAGTACCATACTTATCATGAGTGTGAAGGAACTTCTCAATGAGATGGAGAAGAAGGAAGATCCACAATTCTTTGTGGTCAAGAAACCGAGAATTGTCCTAACTAGCACAAGAGTGGACGACTTGCCAGATGAGATTCAATAACTGCTGGGAGAGTTCGCTGATATCATCGTGGACGAACTACCTCGTTCATTGCCACTGATGAGGAGTCTGAGTCACCATATTGACCTCATACCAAGAGCAAGTTTGCCGAATAAAGTTGCGTACAGGTTGACACCTCAGGAGAATGAGGAAGTCAAGAAGCAGGTACAGGATCTACTGGACAAAGGACTAGTTAGAGAGAGTTTGAGTCCATGTGTTGTTCCGACAGTACTAAGTCCGAAGAAGGATGGAGGCTAGAGAATGTGCACTGATTTGAGAGCGATAAACAAAATCACCATCAGATACCGATTTCCACTGTCGAGAATGGATGATCTGATGGATTGCTTGAGTGGGGCAAATTATTTTTCGAAAATTGATTTGAAGAGCGGATATCATCAGGTTCGCATGAGAGAAGGAGATGAATGGAAGACAACATTCAAGACAAATGAAGGTTTGTACGAATGGCTGGTCATGCCATTTGGATTGACAAACACGTCGAGCACATTCATGAGGCTGATGAATGAAGTCCCGAGGGAATTCATCGGAAAGTTTGTAGTTGTATATCTAGACGATATATTGATTTTCAGTAAGACGAAGGTTGAGCATTTGAAGCATTTGACCATTGTGATGAGAAGATTGCAGCAGGAGAAGTTGTTGGTCAACATGAAGAAGTGTTCCTTCATGAAGATAGAGCTCATTTATTTGGGTTTTGTTATCTTAGCCAATGATTTGAAAATGAATCCCGAGAAGGTGGAAGTGATTAAGAATTGGCCATCACCGAGAAATATTTTCGAGGTGAGGAGTTTCCATGGATTGGCTAGTTTCTACAGAAAATTCATTCGGAATTTTAGTGGAATTAGTGCAGCAATGATGGATACCGTGAAAAAGCAACATAAAGTTTTTCATTGGACAACAGAGGCAGAGAAAAGCTTCAACCTGTTGAAGCGAAAAATCACAGAGCAACTAGTGTTAGTGTTGCCTGATTTTCAGAAGACATTTCAGGTGAAATGTGATGCCAGTGGGTATGCCGTAGGAGGGGTCTTGAGTCAGGATGGCAGACCAGTGGCATATTTCAGCAAGAATTTGGATGAAGCGAAGCTGAAATACTCCACGTATGATAAGGAGTTTTATGCCATCATACAGGCATTGAAGAAATGGAGGCATTACTTGATACCCAAGGAATTTGTTTTGTATAGTGATAATCATGCATTGCAGTTTGTGAGTCAACAGGAGAAGTTGAACCAGAAACATGCAAAATGGGTAGAGTATATGCAAAATTTCACATTTGTAATCAAACACATTTCAGGGACTGCTAACAAAGTGGCTGATGCTTTGAGCAGGAAATGTTTGTTGCTGCAGGAGTTCAGAGTCAAGACATTGGGTTTTGAGAATCTGAGGGATATTTTTGCAGGTGATGCAGATTTTGGAGAAGAATACGAAGCAGCTGAGAATCCAGTTCTCAGGGATCGGAGTCCGTGGATAGATTATATGATCCAGGATGGATTGTTGTTTAGGGGCAATCAATTGTGCATTCCAAATTGCTCCATGAGGGAGAACTTGATAAAGGAGAAACACAGTGGAGGCTTAGCAGGTCATTTTGGACATGAAAAAACATTCGCGAAGTTGAGCGAATCGTATTTTTGGCCAGGCATGCAAGCAGATGTCAAGAGGTTTATTGACAGGTGCAGGATTTGTCAACATTCAAAAGGAAGGAAGCAAAATGCGGGGTTTTATCAGCCATTGCCTATACCCGAAAGACCATGGGAGGCGATAAGCATGGACTTTGTGTTAGGATTGCCGAGAACATAGAGAGGGGTTTATTCCATCTTTGTGGTGGTGGATAGGTTTTCGAAGATGGCACATTTTATTCCATGTCAGAAGACCAACGATGCGACTCACATCGCGAACTTGTTTTTCAAAGAGGTTGTGCGACTACATTGATTGCCGAGAAGCATAGTCTCGAACAGGGATACCAAGTTCGTAGGTCATTTTTGGAGGACTCTATGGAAGAAGATGGGAACTAACTTAGCGTTTAGTTCAGCATATCATCCGCAGATGGATGGGAAAATAGAGGTGGTGAACAGAAGCCTGGGGGATCTATTGAGAAGCTTGGTGACAGAGCACCACAGTAGTTGGGACCAGATATTACCACAGGCAGAATTTCCATACAACTATTCGGTGAATCAGAGTACAGGCAAAATCCCATTTCAGATTTTGTATGGGACACAGCCAAGGGGAGTTTCTGAGCTTAGGGAGTCAGAACAGGCTGCAACTAGTAGTGCTAGCACGGAGGAATTCGCTGAGGCGATGCAGGAACTACACAGTCAAGTGAAGAAGCGACTGATGAAGTCCAATCAAGAGTATAAGCATAGAGCCGACCAACGGAAGAGGCAACTTCAGTTCAAAGTTAGTGATTTGGTTCTGGCACACTTGAGGAAGGAAAGGTTCCCAAGGGGAACATATAACAAGCTCAGGATGAAGAAAATTAGACCGTGCAGAGTTCCGAAGAAATTTGGAGAGAATGCATATGAGCTTGAGTTACTAGAAGGCATCGGGATATCTCTGATTTTCAATGTTTCAGATTTATACCCATACAGGGCTGGAGAAGCAGAGGCTGGAACTAAGGAACTAGTGATCCAGTGGCAGAATAAATTACCAGTAGTAGAGAAGTCACATATGGAGTGCATACTGGACAAGTGAATAGGAAGGAAGACCAGGAGAAAGTAGTATTTTGAATACCTGGTAAAATGGAAGAATCACCCAGTCGAGGATGCTAGCTGGGAGACTGAAGCAATGATGCAAAAGAATGGACAGACCGTGCAGGAGCTCATGGACAGGAGCCCATGAAATTTTTTGAGCCGAGGAGTATGATGCAGGAGCATCCACAACACATCAAGCGAGCCAGCGCGTGGAGCAGAAAGGACAGCTGGACAATGCCGATACAAATTTTGAAATATTTTGGAAATTGTTGCGCCGCTCTTTATTGAATTCAGTCATAAAGAAGCGCACTTGTACATTGTAATGGACATTGAGCGGATAACCTCACATCCTTAGTAGATAGGAAGGCATTTAATAGATTTAATGTTGTTAGATAGGAATTTAATTGTAGATTTGATAGTTTTAGTTTTCGAGAGGGAAAACGGATATAGACACCCTCCCTTTGTACATTGTATTATTATCATTCATTCAAGAGCAAGAAGAGAACTTGTGGAGAACACCCATGTACAGATGTTTTTGAATTAATATAAGAGTCTGTGATTCAATTTCCTGCTTGGTGTTGTTTCTCTGTGTATGATGCTCATATGTTCTTGAATGTATGTTTCTCTTGTATGCATTTGCTTTTGAATATGTTGTGCATGTGATTTTAGAGGTTTAATTGAAGTCTGTGAGAGAAGATAATGAGTTTCAATTGTTTCTCTGTTTGAGCCAGGAGATTCCTGCATAGAGTGGAGTCGAATTCATCCGCATAGAGTGCGTTGATGAGGCTCAACAGTTAAACTCCTATTCTCGTTCACCCAGAAGTTGATTTGGGTTGGCAGAGCCATGCAAGGTGTGCACAGGCTAGAATTAGTCTCAGTTGTGAATCTGAGCAGAGAGAGCTAGGGACTACTGTTGCAGGAAGTGCACAGGTTCTGGAAGACTCAACACTTCGAGAGTTGTTGAGGGTCGAGCGTGGAAAGCGTGCGCGAAGCCTATGAGGGAGCAGAGTTGACAAGCTCAGAAGGGATAGTTCCTTCATGATTCCTGGGAGAAGGACCCAAGAGAAGGTTTGAACAGAATGGAGCTTTGGAGCCGAAGGATTCCCCAAGGAGAAGAATCAATGGCCAGAATTCGCAGAGGAGAATCGCGAAATTCTGTTGATCGTTCAATCTGGGAGAAGTTGCGAGGGATTTAACCCTTAGGTGTAAGGAGAAACGAGAGACCATCGGGATTCGGTCTTCGACGTTTGTGGAGGTAAGAGTTTTGCACTCATCAGAATGACGAATAGCGATTTCCCAATATAACCAAAGCCGTTGATTGCTAGGGGACACGTGACACAGGATCCTGGGAAGTCGGTATTCAACATTTGGGATTTTACAGTGCAGAGAAATTGAGGACATTGAAATCGCGATCCCACAATTCCCGATAGAGTGGAAGAGGAGGTGACGTGGCGAGGAGATAGCGCACATGCCATCGGAGTTCAGGGTTCGGGGTCGGAGTTCAGGGTTCGGGGATTCGTGAAGGCAGCAAATCGTGACATCGCATGCGTCGATTTCCCGATAGGGAAATCCCCAAGAAGAATGAAAGCATTGACCTATTGACCCATCGGGTTTCGGGGTTTTGAGTAGCACAAGGATGTGCGCACAAGTTTCGCGATAACGCGAAACCAGATTTCCCGACAAGCGAAGGGGAGATCAGTGAAGAGTTTCTGTGGGTAAGGAACTTCCATCGGGGAAGTTGAAGGGCACTTTAGCTCTTCGGGCCAAAGTCAAGAGAAGGTCCTGATGTACAGTGATTGTTCTCCGAGGAGCGGGGAAGGTTGCGTCACAACCTGAAGGAATATCCAGCTCCCCAATTCTTTGGCTACAACCAAAAGGAGGCTACAACCCCCTAGTTTATTAGGCTACAACCTAAGGGAAGCTCCAACTCCCCAATTCTCTGGCTACAACCAGAAGGAGGCTACAACCACCTATGTTCTTTGAATACAACTAGAAGGTGGCTACAACCATATTTCCTTTCCCATCCAACCTCCATGATGTAGAAGTAGAATGATGGAACCACTGTCACACTATCACTATGAGATATACTACTGTAAACCTGTACCAATCAACCTATAAAAACCTGTACCAATAACCTATGAAAACATGTACCATACATCAACTTGTACCATAAACAAATGCATAAACCATGCATCAAACCTGTATAAATAACCTATCACAATAACTTGTCCAAACAACTTGTAATCAACATGTACCATAAACCAATGCTTCAACCATGAACCAACCTGTACCTCAAAGTGTACCATCAATGAGTGCATCAACCATGCATCAAATATGTACCAATCATGCATCAAATACACATAAAATATGAATCATCAAGATGTACCAACATCATCAACTATACACCTCATGTTATGTGTCAACTCATCAACTACTTGTCTCAACCATGTACCCAACATGTACCTCAATCAAAAGAACTCATAAATTTCATCTTCCAAATCTGATTTGTAACTCTATAATAGACCCGGTGTATATGATCACATACCTGCAAACATTACTTAACTTTAACAAAAAGAGACTATCATTTTCATCAAACTTTAATTTAGTCTCACATGACTAATTTTGAATTAGTCAACAACCCTAACTTGGAATAATCATAACTATGTACCTGTAATGAATAAATATTTAAAAATAGTACACAATATTCTTCAATTTCTTTTATTAAATTCCTCCATGTTTCACTACTTGGAACCTCTCAGAAAACGAGGTATAGAAAAAATGGCACACCTTGTTGAATTCTAGCTTATTCTAGAGAGAAAACTTGTAGAGTGTGCCCCACACATAATATTTGTTGTATGGATATGAAAATGGTCCAAATAATACTAAATATTGTGATATAACCAATACATTTTTTCTTATGGAATTTGGATATGTTATGAAGAAGTTATGACATTTTTACTCGAAACACTTGTTTTAGACTAGTTTCGGGACTAGCCACAAACCCTATTTTACACGGAGCGTAACTCCAAAAATATAATGACCCACAAGATGAAATTTTTATCACAACTACTTGGATATGTTTCCTCAACAGCCTCCCAATTTCCTTGTTTGAATAACTCTATAAAAAAAGTGATTACGAAATTGGTGAGATGACCTGTAAATAACATACCTTAGAAAACATTATCAAAAGAATTTATCCTCCCTTGAATTTCGGCCTTCTTTACTTCACCTTTCCTCTGAAATTCGGCTTAGATATCCTTTCGTTACCTCAGTCACTTGTAGATATTCAATATGCTCAAGTGTGATAAAAATGAGAGAGCCTTGCCTCTTATTTATACTTTCATGTAGCTTCCTCAAGGGGTTACCTTTTAACCATCTTAACCCACTTTCCTTATTTTAGGGTTAACCCACTTCTAACCACTTGT
>ML791135.1:304196-320847 GCA_009831015.1 Picea engelmannii
AATTTTTCCATTAAATTTATTATTTAAATAATTTATTTTGTATCCACTTTGACTTATTGTACACTCATCACTTCACTTTATTATTTACCTTCTAAAATCTCTTAAACCACTTTCGTTATTTTAGGGTTAACCCACTTCTAACCACTTGTCCACTTAATAATTTTTCCATTAACTTTATTATTTAAATAATTTATTTATATCCACTTTGACTTATAGTACACTCATCACTTCACTTTATTATTTAAATAATTTCTTCTTTGCAAATAGTTTGACTACTTTGACCTTTTGGGGCTTCTAGATGACTCATGAGGGTTCTCCAAATTCACATGGCCATAACTCTCTAAATGTGAGGAGTTATGTGATGTTCCACATACCAACGGAAATGGAATGACATGTAATATCCATATATATAATAGTCTTGCCTACAAATATATCAAAACTCATACCATTTTCCATCAAACAATCTTGGGTCCATTACCCAAACCTTTGTGCTACTGGAATTCGCTACCAGACTTTCTTCAAGGGTTGACATCAATGAAAAGAAACCCAATTAATCAACAAATTTAACATGAAACATAAATGAAACTTGTTAACTTCTGTTTACAACTACTTTACCTTTACATATAACTTGTTAACTTCCTTTTCAAGGGTTAACATCAATTACAACCAATATTTCAAAAATTCAATGACAACCAATCTTTCAACAATAATCTTTCAACAATATCCTCCTTTGGCATTGATGAAAACACTTAGACATAATCGATGGAAACAATCATGCCCATGATGGATCCCCCAATATTCATGCCTCTTTTTTTCTCACCCCCCTTCAGATTAATGGAAAAGGGTGACTTCTCCATGGGGCTTCTACCCATTCCTGTAAACCTATAATATCTGATGTTTCTCTTCATGGTGCTTCCTCGTGTGAATATATGATAAAAAAAATTCAAAAATAATTGAATTCTTTAATGATTACTATTGCTCTCCCCCTATCTTACTATGCCAACTTCCATGTATATCACCGTGGGGATGAAACTACTCCTAGTTTCTATCAAAAATACTCAAAATTATCCCTTGGAAGAGGTTTGGTGAAGATATATGAAATATATTATTTTGTCCCAACATAATATACCTTGATGTTCTTCTTTGTAGGTTGCTCTCGTAGAAAGTGAAACTTGATTGGAATATGTCTCATCTTGGTATGCATCATTGGATTCTTAGAGATACTTATACCACTAGTGTTATCATAGAATATCATAATAGGCTTGTCATATTCCACCTGTATGTCCTGCAAAGTTTCCTTCATCAAGAGAACCTCTATACAACATGTTGGTGTTGCAATATACTCTACTTCTATTGTCCACAACGACACTAAATATAGTTTCTTTCTCAACCAGGATACCTAAAAATCAGCCGAGTAGAAGGATGCTCCACTTGTACTTATTCTATCATCAACACTTCCCAATATACATCTGTGTATGAAACTAGATATAGATTATTCCCTTTTGGATACCATAATCCATAATCTTCTATTTCTTTGAGATATATGAATATTCTCTTTACTTCCATAACATGTGTTTCCTTTCGGTGTTGCTTGGAATATTTAATCCTATCCAACTCCTTGCATCACATATGGTCTTGATGTCATCAGATAGATTAAACTTCCAATCATCGATCTGCACATTCTATGATCTCCATCCTTTGATTTATCATCTTTTCTCAAATTTCAACTAGTTTGGATGGGAGTACTTACAGGATTGCAATCTAGCATTCCAAAGTTGTTTAGAATTTATTTTATATACTTGATCTAGGAGATTAAATTACCTTTATCTTGTTGACATATGTAGTTTCCCAAAAATAAAGACAAGTCAGCAAGTAATTACATTTCAAATTCATTATGCATGTCTTTAATGAATTTCTGACTCATCCTGTCATCATTACTTCCAAAAATAATGTCATCAACATAAACTTCAATTATCAACATACTATATCAATTTACCTTTATGTAGACATTGTTGTTTGTATTTCATTTCCTAAACCCTTATTGTTGTAGATACATGTCCAATATTGAATAGCATGCCCTGTGGGATTGTTTAAGTCCATACAGTGCCTTATTCATTTTGAAAACATAATCTTCCTTTTCTAACAGTAGAAACCCTTCTAGTTGTTTGATGTAGACTTATTCTTCTAGTTCTCCATTTAGGAAGGTTGATTTTACATCCATTTGATATAATTTGATTTTATTCTAGAGCATGCATAAGCCAATATCATTCTAACTACTTCCATTCTGGAAACTAGGAAAAACATTTATTCAAAATATATTCCTTCAACCTGAGCATATCCCTTGTATAGTAAAGTTGCTTTATTTTTGGTTACTTGTCCATCCTCATTCAACTTATTTTTTAATACCCATTTTGTGCCAATCACATTATTATCCTTAGGACTTGGAACAAGTTCCCATGCTTCATTCTTCTTTATCCAATCTGGTTCTTCTTCCATATATTTGATCCAATGTTCATCAATGATGGCTTCTTCAAAACTGTCATGTTCAATTTTTGACAACAATGCCAGATGTCTTTGTTTTGGTAAACGTAATTTTATTTGGGTTTCAACTACTTAATATTTATTCCCAATGATCTGTTCTAGTGGATTATTTGTCTACACTTGTTGGCTAGGAGTTTTGGGAGATATATGAATATTTTTCTGGTCATCTTCCTCCTTCTTTGCTTATGTCTGCTCTTCTCCTTCTTCTGCTTATTCTTCTTATACTTCTTCTTTCAAATCCTATTTCCTTTCTTCTCTTCTGAGTCTTTTCTTTCTTCTTTTGGATTTCATACACTTGTCTCATCAATATGTACATTGATTCTTTCCACTATTATGTTGAGTCTCATATTGAAACATTTAAATGCCTTGCTCTTTCCTGAGTACCTGACAAATATGCCTTTGTCAAATCAAGAGTCAATTTTTTCAATCATACCATCTTCTCTTTTGGCATGGCACTTGTTTCCAAATACTCTAAAATGATTCACATTTTTTGGTCTTCCTTTCCATAGCTCATAGGGATTCTTATCAATATTAATTCTAAGAATTCCCCTATTCAGTATATGAACTATTGTATGTACTACATGTTCCCAAACTATGTCACCCACCTTGGAATATTTCAACATGGTTCTGTCCATTTCCTATATTGTCACGTTCTTTCTTTCACTGAATCTGTTTTATTGAGGTGTCCTGGATACTGAGAATTGCCTCTTTATTCCATTTTCTCCACAAGAATACATAAATTCTTTCGATGTAAACTCTCCACCATTGTTTGATATCAAACATTTGATTTTCAAGTTTGTCTCTATTTCAACCATATCTTTGTATATATTGAAGTGTTTGAATTCCTCTGACTTCTTGAGAAAGGAAATTGCATTCATTCTTATGTATTCATCAATCGGTAGCATGAATTATTGTTCACCATTTAATCCCTTTTTTCTCATTGTTCCACATAGATTGGTATGTACATATCCAATGGTTTTTTTCATTGAGTGTTGCTTTGATTTGAACTTGGACCTGGTTTGTTTTCCCTGAAGACAATACTTGCATGGAGTATTCGTTGGCTTTGAAATTTCAGGCATTTCTTTTAATGCTTCCTTTCTACTAATTTTGACAAGATTTTAAAAGTTCATATGACCCATTCTTCTGTTCCAGAGCCAAATATAATTTTCCTTTCCTAAGAAACATCTTTCTTGTTGCATTATTTTGTCATTGATGTCAAAGAGTTGATGTCTTGTCATAGTATCATTGATGTATTGATTGATGTCCTATGTTTTCATAGATGTAATTGATGTCAAAGATATCAAGTGGTGTCATAATGATGTATTGTAATGAATTGATGTATAGGTGATATGATGTAAAGGTCGATCATTATTTTCTTTTCATGGTTGATATGAATAACCAAATGGATAAACTCCAAAGTGGTCCCCTTATGGTGAAATCCATCACATGAAGAATCTCTTGGATAAACTTCTCAAAGTGGTCCCCTTATTGTGAAATCCCTCACGGGAAGACGCTTTGTGAAGTCCAAATGGTGAGGTAGCCCAGAAGTGTGGTTAGGGAACCCAATCTTGATTAAGGAATAATGTAATGAATATTAGTGAATTTTTAGGAGAAACTATTCCATATGGATAATATATATCATGTCATTTCTGGTGATATGTGGAATGCCACATAACTCCTCACGGTTAGAGAGTTATGGCCATGTGAAGTTGGATAACCCTCATGAGTTATCTAGAAGACTCTAGAAGGTCAAAGAAGTCAAATTATTCTATAATATCCTAGAATAAGTTGAACAATGAAAGTGGTTAGTCATGGGTTAAGGTGTTGCAAGAATAAAACAATTAAAAATAAATTAGTTGCAACTAGAATTTGAGAGTTTACTATTTGTGGATAAAGTGATTAAGCGAACAAAGTGGTTAAGTGGAAAAAGTGGCTAAGTGGAAAAAGTTGGTTAAATGGACAAACTGGCTAAGTGGACAAAGTGGTTAAGTGGAAAAAGTGGTCAAGTGGACAAATTTGGTTAAGTGGACAAAGTGGCTAAGTGGATAAAGTGGTTAAGTGTATACTTCTAGAGGAAGCTAATCGGAGAGTATAAATAAGAGAGAAAGGGTATCCCATTAGTATCCATTGGTAATATTGAATATCTACAAGAGATTGAGGTAACCAAACAATATATGAGGACAATTTCAGAGGGAAGGTGAAGTAAATAAGGCCTAAATTCAAGGGAGGATAAAGTTGTTTGATGATGCTTTCTAAGGTATGTTATTTACAGGTCATCTCACCATTTTAACAATAAATTGGTTTCTAGAATGATTCAGATAGAGAAATATGGAGGATGTTGAGACAACATATCTAAGTAACCATGATAAACATTTCATATTTTGTTTCATTGTGTTTTTGGAGTTACACTCCGTGGAAAATAGGGTTTGTGGCTAGTCCTGAAACTAGTCTGAAATAGGTGCTTTGGGTAAAAATGTCATAACTTATTCATAACATATCCAAATTCAGTAAGACAAAATGTATTGGTTATAGAATATTCTTTGGTATGTTGGTTACCATTTTAGGATTCATAAATAAAATATTCCATGCAAGGAATTCTCTACAATTTCTCTCTCTAGAATAAGCCAAAATTCAACAAGATATGCCATTTTTGGTATAACTCATTTTCTGGGAAGTTCCAAGTAGTGAAACCTGGAGGAATTTTAGAAAAAACACTGAAGAACATTTCATACACTTTTCATACCTTTATTCATTACAGGTACATAGTTATGATTGTTTCAATTAGGGTTGTTGACTAATCCAAAATTAGTCATGTGAGACTAAAGTTAAGTTTGATGAAAATGCTAGTTTCTTTTATTTGAAGTTAAGTAAGGTTTTCAGGTCTATGATCACATATACCAGGTATGTTACATAGTTACATATCATATTTGGATTATGATATTGATGAGATAGGTTGATGTGACATGTTTTTGTGATAGGTTGTGCATAGTTGATGCACTTGTATTGGTAGATTTCTTTCTGTCTACAAGATGGGTCTTGTACTTGAGGGTTGGATTCCTCACATCTCGGTTGGTGCTGAGATATGTAGGATAGGTATTGGATTGATATTTGGTTCTCTCTTGGAGTTGGTTCTGTATTTCAGTTGGTGTTGATAAATCCCCAAGTATTGTAGTCTGTAATAGAAAAGAAACTTATGCATATATCTGGTGTTCCTTGTGTTCTTTATTGTTATGGTGCATATATATTTATTGTTAATGTATGTAATTGAGATATATTTACATGAAATAAACTAAGTATGAATGGAATTAATAAGTAATGATGTTGTGAATGGCGATTGCTAACTAAAGTTTTGTGAGAAGTGTAAAAATGTCCCTCACACTGATTCAACCCCTCCTCTCAGTGTGACCAGTGTGTCCAACAATTGGTATCAGATAGGGCATTCAATATAAGCCTTAAAAATCTTGGAGGATATCCATGGACACACAAATGGATGATTAAGTTCCAATCTTTGATGGGAAAAATTATTCAGCTTGGAGATTAGAAAAGAAAGGGTATTTGAAAGAAAAAGGAGTAGGTGTTTGGAAAGAAGCTATTGGTGTATTAGTTCCCTTGAAGAATAAGTCAAAGGTTGCATCTCAAAATAAATAAAATAAGAAAGATGCATTGTCTCTCAAGACCTTTTTCAATGGACTCTCAATTTCTGTCAAATAAAGCATGGGACAATGTACTTCCATCAAGGATCTATGGCTGAAGCTAGAGAAGACATATCAAGAAAAAAAGGAAGACACTGAAGACAATTCCATCAAGAACAATGAAGGTAAAGAATCTCCAAAATCCTTTGATTTCAATAAGTCTAAGTCTGATGATGTTGAATGTTTCTCTACAAGTGAAGAAGAAAATATAGAAGTAGTTTCTGTAGAATCAGATGAAAATTATCCTATAGATGAAGAGGAAGATTTGTTGAAGCTTAAAGATAAAGTTTTATCCGAGTTAGATAATGCTAGCAGTGAAATAGGACATTACTCAATTTATTTTGAGTATCTTGAAAAATGCACCAAGAAAGTCCTAGAAAAGTACCCAAGATATACCATGACACTAAAGCAAATGCTCAAAGAACAAGAATAAAGTAAAAATACTCAATTAGAAGAAAAAGAAGAAGATATCAAAAGAATAAAGAATGAAATAGAAGAAAATAAGAAGGTAGATGGTGACCTTAGCAAAAGTATTGAATTTAATGTAAATTTTAAGACCAAAATTGAAGAATACAAAAGAATAGAGGAACTACTGAAGAATCAAGTAAATGAAAAGGAAGAGTCATTCCATAAGTTGGAAGCTAAAGTTGTTGATCTCAGAAATAAAATAGAGAAGTCAAACACTCAAATAAAGTTCATGAACAGCTCAACAATCATGGATGAGATCCTAGATAGCCAAACATATCCAAATGATAAATCAAGTATTGGATACAACAAGGAAGCTATACATATTGAAGCTATCACTTCTAAGAAGCATGAGGTAAGTACTTCATTCTCAAAAGGTGGAAGTAATGTTGCAAGTCAACCATCTACACAAAGCAAAGAAAAATTCAAAAGAAAAATTGAAGGAAGAAATCAAGAAGCCATTTTTACACCTCAAAGAAAATTTAGAAGAGAGACACCTCCATGATGGACACCATAGCAAAGGTATGAAAATGTTTTTCATGGTCACTACTACTCATGTAATGAATATGGTTACAAAGATTTGGATTGTAGAAATTATGCAAGGAAAAATAATGGAAGGTTCCATAAAACCCTAAGGTGTTGGAGATGTAATCAAGTGGGACACATTGCTACTCATTATCACACCATGAGAAGCTACAGTTGTAGTGGGTTTGGCCACAAATCCCAGGATTGTTGGAACACAAGAAGACAGTCCATGAGGAGTGCTTGATATAGCATGACAAGAAGAACACATAAATCTAGGAAGGAAGACAATTTTGAAAAGATGGAAGCTCAGAGATCAAGTTTTGAGAAGCTGGGACACCTTCAGAAGTGGGTGAAGAATACTGAGAAACCAAAACAGAATGGTAGCCATGAGGCAAGCTCAAGCTTGATTTTTTCTCAAGCATACGCGAGATCCTATGGGAAAAGTCTTGTACATACATGAGGTGACCTATAGAAAGGTCGCATACATATGTGAGCTATATGTAGAACAAGTTGCGAACCTGTGGTAAAATCCTTGGAAAAGAAGGCTATGCAAATGAGTTGCAACATGGTTTGATGTTATAACTCTGTTTTGCAGGGTATGACATGGTTTATTGTAGGTTTTCATGATTATATGTTGGCATGTGTACTTGATGTATGTATGGTGATGACATATGGTTGAGTTTTGAAATTCTATCTTGGATGCATGGTACTAACCCTAGAGTGTGGATTGAGACATTTATTGTTGAGGAACAGTGTTGGTTATTTCAGTGATGATATGGCATGTTGTTTATGGGACAATTCATGTTGATGTGATGTTATCTAGAGACATATCATTGATATATTGATGGACACTCTTAGTACATGTTTAAAGGTACCATTGGTTGCTTAGTACTTGTTGTAGTGAATAGTTTTTGAGGCAGATCTGTCTCAGCACATGGTCGGTACATATGTGAGCTCCAATGATATATCTTATGATGTATTGTTAGAGGCATATTTGTTGGATGTCTTGGTGCATTTATTTGGCATGTGGTTGAGATACATATTGGGATATATAGTTGATGAGTTAATGAGGTGGTGGTTATGTTGTACATCATTGATGAGTCATAGATTGATCTGTAGTTGATGTGTGATTGGTACATATTTGGTACATTGTTAGAGACACTTTCTAGAAGTATGATTAGTACATGGTTTATGGTTGATATGGAATACATGTATGGGAACACATATTGATTTTAGTTTATATTGTTGAGGATTGGTGCATGGTTGATGCACTTGATTTGGTACATTATGTATGGGATGATATAATTGAGACAATTTTTATGATTCTTGGTTTATATATCAATGGTTGAGATACATGGCTGTGGCACTTGGTTCCTGGTAGAGGCATATCATAAGTGATATGACACTTGTTTGAGGAAAATGGTTGGCATGTTGGTAGAGGCATATGGTTGGCACATGTTCTTGGCATATGATTGATACACTCCATTGATGATATCTTATGGTATATTGTATGGTATTGATGTACATGGTTGATGTACATGGGTGTTGTGCATGGTCGACACACAATATGGAAGATGATGTACATGGTTGATGTTTTTTTCATGATTCTCTATTCATTTTTTACATATCTTTTGCTTCATGGTGTATTGTATGGCATGATTTTGATGCATGGACAGGTCCAAGGATCATCATAAAAATAGCAGATCATTCTTGAGAAGTTGATCTCTGTTCTAGTTGAGAAGTCACATTTGTAGTAGAAGCAGATTGCAATGGTAGCATATTGTTCATCTTGAAGAGAAGATAGCGGGACATGTACCCATAGGGGGAGTCATTCTTCTTCCCATGATTCCAAGAGGAGAGATTTATCAGATTTAGGATAGAGAGATAGATGTTTGGAGAGTTAGATGCTTAGAGAGAGAGAGAAAAAAGGCATGTTTCCAATGGGAATGATGGTCACAGGGGGAGCATGAGAAATATGTATTCAAAATTAAATTAGAGTTATATCCCTTGTTAAAAAGGGGAGAGATTATTCATAGGAAGATCAAATGCATACAGACAAGGGGAGCATCCCCAAGGAGAGAACTACCCTTTGCCATTGATTTCAAATGGGGAGAGATAGTCACATTGATGTAATTGAGATGACTATTGAAGAAGAGAAATGCCATGTCTACATGTTGCCATTAATTATTGGTGTTGACATCAATGTCGGTATTTCCATCAATGCCAAAGGGGGAGATTGTTACATTATGTTGTCATTGATGTTAAATGATTTATTTCAAAGAGTTGATGTCTTTTCATAGTATCATTGTTATATTTATTTATGTCCTATGTTTTCATAGATGTAATTAATGTCAAAGATGTCAAGTGGTGTCATAGTGATGTATTGTCATGGATTGATGTATAGAAGGGATGATGTAAAGGTTGGTCATTAGTGTCTTGTCATGGTTTATAGGAATAACCAAATGGATAAACTCCAAAGTGGCCCCCTTATGGTGAAATCCCTCACGGGAAGACGCTCTTGGATAAATTTCTCAAAGTGGTTCCCTTATGGTGAAATCTCTCACAGAAATATGCTTTGTGAAGTCCAAATGGTGAGGTATCCCAACAGTGTGGTTAGGGAACTCAAGTTTGATTAAGGATTAATGTAATGAATATCAGTGAATTTGTAGGAGAAAATATTCCATATGGATAGTATATGTCATTTTTTTTCTTGTGATATGTGGAACACCATATAAATCCTCACGGTTAGAGAGTTATGGCCATGTGAAGTTGGAGAACCCTAATGAGTTATCTAGAATACTCTATAAGGCCAAAGAATTCAAATTATTCTAGAAGCTCCTAGAAGACGTTGACCAGTCAAAGTGGTTAGTCATGGGTTAACTGGTTGCAACAAGAAAACAATTAAAAATAAATTAGTTGCAACTACAAATGGAGTTTAGTATTTGTGGATAAAGTGGTTAAGTGGACAAAGTGGCTAAGTGGAAAAAGTGGCTAAGTGGTCAAGGTTGGCTAAGTGGACAAAGTGGATAAGTGCAAAAAGTGGCTAAGTGGAGAAAGTTGGTTAAGTGGACAAAGTGGTTAAGTGGATACTTCTAGAGGAAGCTACCTTGAGAGTATAAATATGAGTTCAAGGGTCTCCCATTAGTATCCATTGAGAATATTGAATATCTACAAGTGATTGAGGTAACCAAAGGAGATATAAGGATAATTTTAGAGGGAAAGTGAAGTAAAGAAGGCCAAAATTCAAGGGAGGATAAAGTCTTTTGATGATGCTTTCTAAGGTATATTATTTACAAGTCATCTCACCATTTTTGCAATAACATGTTTTATAGAATGAATCAAATAGAAAAATATGGAGTATGTTGAGAAAAAATATCCAAGTAACTGTGATAAAAATTTCATCTTGTGGGGCATTTTATTTTGGGAGTTACACTCCATGGAAAATAGGGTTTGTGGCTAGTCTTGAAACTAGTCTAAAACAGGTGTTTTAGGTAAAAATGTCATAACTTATTCATAAAAAATCCAAATTCAGTAAGAAAAAATGTATTGGTTATAGGAAAATATGTAGTATGTTGTGTACCATGTTTATATCCATAAAGAAAATATTCCATGCGGGGAATGCTATACAAGTTCTCTCTCTAGAATAATCCATAATTCAACAAGGTATGCCATTTTTGGTATAACTCATTTTTTGGGAGGTTCCGAGCATTGAAACCTGGAGGAATTGCAGAAAAGACACTGAAGAACATTGTATACCATTTTCATACCTTTATTCATTATAGGTACAGATTTATGATTGTTTCAATTTAGGGTTTTTGACTAATCCAAAATTAGTCATGTGAGACTAAAATAAAGTTTGTTGAAAATGCTAGTTTATTGTTATTGAAGTTAATGAAGGTTTGCAGGTCTATGATCACATACACTAGGTATATTATAGAGTTACATATAATATTTGGATGATGATATTTATGAGACACATTGAGGTGACAGGTTTTTGTGACAAGTTGTGCATAGTTGATGCACTTGTATTGGTATAGACTGCTAGTACAGTTTGACAGATTTACTTCTGTCTACAAGCTGGGTCTTGTACTTGAGGGTTGGATTCCTCACATATCGGTTGGTGCAGAGATACACAAGTTGGGTATTGCATTGAGATTTTGTGCTCTCTTGGAGTTGGTTCTCTATTTCAGTTGGTGTTGGTAAAACCCAAAGGATTATAGGCCAAAATACGAAAGAAACTTATACATATATCTGGTGTTCCTTGTATTCTTTATTCTGATGGTTCATAGATATTTATTGTTAATGTATGTAATTGAGATATATTTACATGAAAGAAACTAAGTATGAATGGAATTAATAAGTAATGATGTTGTGAATAGTGATTTCTAACTAAATTTTTGTCAGAAGTGTAAAAATAACACTCACACTGATCCATCCCCTCCTCTCAGTGTGATCGGTGTGTCCAACATTTCTTTTCCAATTTCATTCAAAAAATATATGTTGTTTGGAGTCCTTATTTTTTTCGTGACTAAATTTTCTAATCCTTCTTTCCTAATTTCACATTTATCTGAGTCAAACTAAAGTGTGTGTCCTTGTTTGCACATTTAACTTACACTCAACAAATTGTGTTTCATATCTTCGACCAACATAACATTTTCTACCTTGGAATTTTTTCTTCCAAGATTAATTGTACCTCTACATATAATTTTAGATGAATGATTATTTCGAAATGAAATTGATCCATCTCTTTCTTTCTTCAAAGTTAGAAAAATGTTCTTGTCACCTTTCATATGCTTTGAACAACTACTGTCAATATACCAATCATTTTTCTTGTGTTGGTCTTGTAGAGAAAGCGAGCATTGATTCAACTTTATTTTCCATATCTCTTGTGGTTATGATATCTGTCTATTAATGTTCTTCTTTGATTCCTTGGGTGGAATAGTCAATCTGCAATTATTTGCTATGTGTCCAACATTGTTGCATTTGTAGCATTATACTTCATTTCTCAATGAACCAAAACTGTTTTGGTTTTTGTTGTATGCTTCATAATATTTTATGATATAACTATTATTTAAGTACCTTGCATAGTTTCTTCTGTTCTTGGCATAGGCTCTGGAGTTTGCAAATTTATTTCCAAAATTATCACAATTAAAATAATGACCATAAAAGAACCTTTGATACCTAGCTTTAGATGACATTATTTGCGATGCACTCCTTGTGAATTTGCCTTCTTGAGTATTCTTTATTTATGGAATGTTATTCTTTGGGGGCTTTCATTATTCCTTCTTGACAAAATCTCTGAAAATCTTTGCATAACTTCTTTGTTCTTCTTCTCGTTCTGTTTTCTTCGAGCTCAATCCTTTCTCATTATGTACTTGATTGTATCCTATCCTGGATCTATCATTGGATGGTCTCTGACTGCTTATGATTTGATCCAATATTGTGGTGCTCTTATGTTGCATATCTTTCTTCTAGAGATCTTTCCTTAAGGAGACTATTTTTTCTTCCAAGATTCCAATCATTTTCTCCTTTTATTCTATCTGACTTCTAAGTATTTCCTCAATTATTTTTTCATCTTCTATTTGAATTTTTAGACTCGTGATCTTCTGCTCAATTTCTTCAGAGTTGGAATTTTGAGATCCATCTTTTATTTTTAACTCTTCCTTGAGCGACTTGTTTTTATTTCTTTATTTCGTAATTTATTCTAATGCATTGATTATCATTTTTGTGAGATCGACTTCACCTTTTTCAGAATATTATTGTAACGTATCCATTACCAGCAACTCAACAATTTTTTTCTGATACCACTTTGTAACGTACCCAGCCGCCTAGGCTAAGCCACACCATGCAAAAATATCTCTTTTACCACTCTAATACCATTATTGTACTGATATGTTCTACATATGAACAAAGTTAAGTGAAATAATAACATCATACAATGATAATAATTCATACATATAGACAATATAAAATTCATAAAATAACATCATAAATCATAACATAGCATTTGCAGAACACATAGAAAGACATTGATATTTAGTGAGTTAAACACCAACTACATGCAAAACTTCCACTTTCCTCCCAGCCATACAACACACTGCTCATAATATCAGCAATGGGTCACCCCCGAGATGGGGCTAAACTCTACCTAGGTAAAGGAAGTTCTAAGACATTCTAAGGTCTAACAATCAACAAAAAATCTTAGATTCAGGTTCATACCCTAGAAACTAGCCTAGAATATCTCATTCCCCACATTCCTATCCCACCACAGGAAGTGTGCCCCTTCCCCGCTCAACATTCCCTCGGCTTCCCACTGCCCTTTTTGGGGGCTTCAACAACATGTCAGACATGAAGTATCACAGCTTCATAGCTGCAACTCAACCTATAGCAACTATCCTACATTCCCGCATCCCCCACATGCCCGTTCCACCCCAGGAAGTGTGCCCCTTCTTTGATCAACAGTACCTAGACTACCCCACTTCCCTTTTAGTCTTCAATAACATGTCAGACAGGGAATCTCATAGCCATGTCTCTATAGCTTGGCACCTTGAGAATTAATTCCCAAAAATTATCTCACCTCAAGTGAATTCTCAAATTATTTCAACCATCTGCACAGGAATAAAATCAACAGTCAGTAAGCACAATAAGAATTCACAATTTTCACAAATTTTCAACATTCATATATAAAATTTTCCAACATCTCCATATGATCATCCATTTTTCTCATTTCTATCATACATACTACTTTCCATACCCAATATGTTTTGTATTACCCTTCATTTCAATAAAAATTGTAATGTCCCCAAGGTCGAGCCCTATTGTAAATATTGTTTATGAAATGAATTGTAAATATGTTTTATAGGCTGGTGAGCCGATTTTATATAAGCTAGTGGGCTTATGTGATTATTAGGCCAGAGAGCCTAAGTGTTGAAGGCCAAGAGCCTGATTTTGTACCTGTATTTATGCAGAACAATAATAAAATATAAACATCGTCGCGTGTAGACCGACCACGAGGAATGAGTGATGGGGGACTAAGCTTCCACAGAGTGGGCAAAGGTTTAGGGGCTGGAAGGTGGGAAAAGGGGGCTAAGTGTGGAGCCAAGGGCCTAAGTGTTGAGCGTAGGAACTTAAGTCCTTGGGGGAATAATATTTTAATATTATTCCAAAAGACATGTGAGTAATATGTTTTTATCCTAAGTTCTTTTGGAAGGACATGTGATTTCCAAATGGTGGGAGGAATGCATGCCAAAGGAATGCATGCAGTTTCATGGGTGACAAGTGTCAACCCAGGTGAATGAAAACAAAATGGCTAATATGAGCCATGTTGGAGGTTCCTTCTCCATTCGATCCGACTACCTGAGCATGAACCCGTCCGACCTTTGCAAGAGACCTCGTGCAATTCTGAAACCATGGGGGGGAAAGTCTGTGTTGATTTTGAGGATAACCGATGTTGAGTTATGAAAAGCTGAGACACCCTCTGTCTGAACCATCGAACCTGTGTGTGGATTCATTGTTCCCAAGCCATAACCGTGAGACCATCCTATCATTGCTAAGCCTGTTGGAAAGCCCGTATCTATTTTCCCCATTGGTTGTTGTGGCCACGCAGTGCTGGACTGCGTGTGGCTTGTTGGCCAATTTGTACAACATTCTCTCCAAGTGAGAGAGTGCGTAGAGGAAGGAGAGAACTCTTGGAAGGAACCATGTAGCTGCCACAAAGCTCAGAGACTTCTGGTTCAGTCTGTTGCTGAAACCCAAGTCAAGGGAGGTTAGCAGCCGAAGGAATGTCTAGGTGACAGAGAAGGTGTATACTCCTGGGGTGGAACATGCATGTGGGGAAGGACAGTCTGTGGGCAGTGAGTATGAGTGGTTCCTGGGAGAGAATTCTTTCCTTGTGATTGTGTGTTTTCCCAGTAACCTCAGCCTAGCCTAGAATTCCTTTCCTTGGGGTGGAGCTTAGTCATAGCTTGGGGGTGACCCACTGTTGAGCTTGATGAGTGGTGTGGTCTAAGGCTGGGAGGTTCGTGGAAGGCCTGCACTTGGTTGGTGGAACTACCATTGTTTCAAAGATAAGTATCATCTTATGTTAAATGTTATGTTTCACATGCCTGTGATGCTTATCTTTTATCATGTATTCCATTGTGTAGGTGAATTATTGTTAATACCAGGGAATGTTTGCATTAGCAGTACTTCTTATGTTATTCTGAGTTTAAATGTGTTTCATTTGCTTAAATGCATGTCATATATATATAATTAAGTATGATATTGTTATTCCACATAGTAATTTTGGTTCGACCATAGGGTTGATGGTCGGGAGAATTATAGTATGGTATCAGAGCATCGCAACAATAACAAAAGGGTGTTACAAAAACAGTCTCCAAGGTTATGTTACAAGATCAACCTACAACATTCTATAGGATCAACCCAACAAGAAAATTTCTACAAATAATGGAAGGAAATCAAAGTGAAAACCAACATTATCAATTCAATGATAAATTTTAGAACTATAATCACCTTCTCTAACCATTTTTTTCATCAGATACATCATCGTGATAGAAAAAAAATCAACTTCTAAAAGATACTATGTATCTTGTAGAAAATATCCAGCGGGGTAGAAACAAATCTACCTAATGTTTTGTATCTTGTAGAGAAATTAAATGCCATGTTGTTCCAACATATTGTAAATCTCATTTTGAGGAAGACATCAAAGGAATCTAAGGACATCATCAATCTCACAAGTCATCATTTGCAATTACTCCAACCACATGCAAGAAGAAAATTTAATGTGCATGCAAAGGTAAATAAAGTAAAACAACTATCTATCCTCTCAAACATTTCATTAACCTTCATACAATTTAAATAAGATTATTTCATATATTCTAAAGTATTTATAAATTCAATGAGGTGATGAAAATGAGGTCATTTACATATTCTCAACTGGGGGGTGGCATAATTTGTGCCAAGATCTGAATTAACATATGGATATTAAGTGGTTTAAGTGGAGGTTTATTTCTTTGAGTTAAAAAGGCATGAATTAAGGAATTATGAATACACAAGTTGATAGTTTTTGTAATGCTGTGACAAGACAACAATCGTATCCATGATTTGAGGGTATAACTAGGATTTAGAAAAACTGGAGCATCATTTTGAATTTGAAGAAGAAAAGTGGCTCTAGTTGGGTGAAATCAAGGATCTAAGCTCATAGGAGAAGAGGACAAGAAAAAAAATCACCCAAAGGATCCAAGGATGCTATAAGAGAAGAATTTCTATAGACTGTTGTTAGCGATATTTCTCGTTAAGAGGGATAGAATGCAAAATAAAGGGTTTAAAACCCACTTGTCCTAAGTTTTATGCGCAAATGCGTCCAAGTTAAACGAGAATAAGTTCTGGACGGTCCAGATCCGCGTGCCCGGATCAACGGTGCGCGTTGG
>ML791135.1:324526-397016 GCA_009831015.1 Picea engelmannii
AGTATGGTCATGGATATAGTGGTAGCTGATGTTCCCCCCAAGTTTGGCATGTTGTTGTCAAGGTCTTGGATTAAGAGACTTGGAGGGACACTGCAGATGGATCTCACGTATGCCACCATTCCAGTCTTTGGGGGGGAACATAGAAGATTGTACAGAGAGGCCCAGCTAGCCTACATAGTCAGTGATGAAGAGAACCCCACTAATCATCCCATCTATGCCTTAGACACTGACTTAGGATCTAGCTTATTGCAGGTCACTGATGAGCCTAAGACCCCTTTGCTGATCAGAAAGAAGCTTAGTCTTAATCAAGGGATGCCTCCTCCAACCACCTCTGTTTGGAAGATGTTCTTTGATGGAGCTTCTTCCAGTATAGGTGCAGGTGTCGGAGTGGTATTCAAATATCCTTCTCATGAAACCATATCACTGTCATACAAGCTGGAATTTGAAGTCACCAACAATGTGGCAGAAAATGAAGCTCTGGTTCTAGGGTTAAGGGTTGCAAAAGAAATGGGAATCAGGGAGATGGCTGTGTTCGGGGATGCAGAATTAATTGTCCAGCAGGTCAAAAACATCTATCAGACCAAGCACCCTCGCCTCAATAATTACAGGAACAAGGTATGGGATCTAATTGATAGTTTCTTCCTGGATTTCAACATCTCTTTCATTCCACGGGAAGAAAATGCTCCAGCCGACTTTCAAGCCTTCTCAGCTAGTTTGTTCGAAGCCCCTGCGCTGCCCACTGACAGATCAAAGGTGGAAATAAGATACAGACCCTCCGTACCAGACAATGTCAAACATTGGAAGGTATTTGAATATGATCAGGAGATTGAGAAATTCCTCCAATCCATCGATGACGTCTCTACATTGCATATAGATGAGGACCCTGACAAGGAACCTGGCCACCACCCTGAGGAGTTGTTGGATAAAGTTGTTGACCATCAGATTATTCAACTGCCGAGAAATCATATACCAAGAGGTGTGATCCCATTAGAAAGATTGTTCGATGGGAATGATGTGGCGATAAAGGGCAGAATTTCAGGTGATGATGCTGATACCACTGAATGAAACATAAGCACACCGGAGGAGCCCAAGTTGGTCAAGCTGTCAAAGATCCTGACCGAGGAATAGAGAATCGGATATACTAAGTTGCTAAGGGAGTTTACTAATATGTTCGCATGGACCTACGAAGACCTCAAGACTTATGACACATCAGTCATTGAGCACAAGATCCCACTGAAAGAGGATGCTAGACCTTTCAAGAAGAAGCTGAGACAAATAAATCCTACGCTACTACCTATCATGGAGAGGGAGGTAAAAAAGTTGTTGGATTCCCAAATCATAGTCCCCTTGAGATACTCTAGCTGGGTAGCCAATTTGGTCCCAGTAAGAAAGAAGAGCGGAGAAATCAGGCTCTGTGTTGATTTCAGGAACCTGAACAGAAGTTCGAGGAAGGACAATTATCCCCTACCCAACATCGAACGTATATTGCAGAGGGTCTCTGGTGCATCTAGGATATCCATGATTGATGGATTTTCTGGCTATAATCAGATATCAGTCATGCCTGAAGACAGAGAAAAGATAGCCTTCACCACTACTTGGGGAACATTCATGTATGCCAAGATGCCCTTCGGATTGATGAACGCAGGGGCCACATTTCAGCGAGCCATGGACATAGCCTTCATCAGGGAAAAAGATAAGTTTGTGGTGATTTACCTAGATGACATAACAGTCTTCTCCAAGACTGATATAGAGCACCACTGCCATTTGAAGAGGGTTTTCTTGAAGTGTCGCAGGTTTGGCCTTTCCCTAAATCCAAAGAAATCATTGTTTTCTATGCAAGAAGGGAAGTTGTTAGGCCATATAGTCTCAGCAGAGGGAGTGAGGATTGATCCTGACAGGGTAGAAGCAATTTTGGCCCTGTCACTTCCCAGATCTAAAAAGGAGGTCCAAGCATTTTTGGGAAGGATTAATTTCCTGAGGAGGTTTGTCTCAAATTTTGCTGAATTGGTGAAACATATCACAACCATGCTCAGGAAGGGCCACGAAATAAAATGGACTGCTGAACCCAGGAAGTCTTTTGACCAAATAAAGAAAGCATTGACCGAGGCTCCTATGTTGATCGGTCCAGATTATTCTAAAGATTTTATGATATTTTCTTTTGCTTCCTTTGACACAGTAGCAACGGTCCTGTTGCAGAAAAATGATCAAGGGCAAGAGCAGCCTATTGCCTTCTTTAGCAAGGCACTGAGAGATGCAGAGCTCCGATACGAGATCATGGAGAAGCAGGCTTATGCCTTGGTGAAAGCTCTCAAAGATTTCAGAGTCTATGTATTACACTCAAAGATCATTGCATATGTCCCTTCAACCTCTGTGAAGGACATTCTTATACAGCCTGACATAGACGGAAGAAGAGGTAAATGGATCACCAAGATCCTAGAATTTGACCTGGAAATTAAGCCCACCAAGCTAATAAAGGGGCAGGGTTTGGCCAAGCTACTGACCGAATCCAATTATAAATCTTTGTAAATAAATCTTATCAATGATCAAGCTGACTCATCCAATAGGGGTTCCCAAATCACTGTGCCACTATCAGCATGCCCCTGGTACAAAGATATCTTGTATTTCCTATAGGAGTTGAGACCACCTGATGGGATGGAAAAAAGTAAAGCCAGAGCTTTGAAGCTCAAAGCTGTCAGGTATTGTCTTATTGGCCAAGCGTTGTATTGGAAAGACCCCCAGGGGGTATTACTAATGTGTCTGGACCCACAGCAAGCCCAAAAGGTTATGAACGATTTCCATAGCGGTCTATGTGGAGGCCATTATTTTTGGAATACCACAGCTCACAAGATCCTCCGAGCTGGGTACTACTGACCTACCTTATTTCCTGATGTCTGCAGGGAAATTAGAGCTTGCATCAAATGTCAGAAATTCTCAGGAAAGCAGCAGCTCAAATCTCTTCCATTGAAACCTATGGTGGTCTCAGTGCCCTTTCAGCAGTGGGGATTGGACTTCATCGGGGAAATCCATCCTCCCTCGAGTGGCCAGCATCGATGGATTTTGACAGCAACCGACTACTTCACTAAATGGATAGAAGTTGTCCCCACTAGAAGTACTTCTCACAAAGCAATCATCATCTTCCTGGAAGACATCATATCTAGGTTTGGCTGCCCTAGCAAAATTGTAACCGACAATGCTTCCCCATTTAAATCTGAGCCTTTGGTCAAATTTTGTGAACAATTTGGGATTTCACTGATTCACTCCACTCCCTACTACCCTCAGGGAAACGGACTAGCAGAGTCCTCTAATAAAAGTCTAATCAAGCTTATCAAAAATCTATTAGAGGATAATAAAAGAGCCTGGGACTCAAAGCTCAAATTTGCACTTTGGGCCGATCGAGTGACAACAAAGAAATCCCTGGGTCTCTCACCCTTCCAGCTTGTTTATGGGATTGAGGCCGTCTTCCCCACTCAGCTTGCCTTGCCTGTGGAAAATCTCCTCCAAGAATATGAGGGGGAAACTAACCATGTGCTTAGAAGAATTCATTAGATGGTGGAGGTGCAGCAGATCAGAGAGCAGGTCCTGGACAGAGCTTACAATCGTCAGCAGAAGATCAAACAAGCTTTTGACAGGAAAAACAAAAAGAAAGAGTTTGAGCAGGGTGACCTGGTGCTCAAGTGGGATGCACCCAGACAGGAAAAGGGAAAACACAGTAAGTTTGATGCCCTCTGGTTCGGGCCTTTCAAGATCCGTGAAGCGTTTTCCAACAACACTTACAGGTTGCAGCATCTGGAAGGAAATGAAGTTTTTAGTGGCCCATTCAATGGGCATTTCTTAAAGAAATGTTTTCTATGAGCCGCAGCTGGCTCGTTTTGTTCTGTTTTGTAAATATTGCTTTTGTTTTTGTTTTGTTTTTCGGACTAACGAATGACTCCATAGCCCAACAACAAAGGCACTAAGTCTGCAAAAGAGTTCTTAGAGCATCACAGGGACGACTCTATCTCCCATGGAGCCAAATGTTAGTGATATTTCTCGTTAAGAGGGATAGAATGCAAAATAAAGGGTTAAAAACCCACTTGTCCTAAGTTTTATGCGCAAATGCGTCCAAGTTAAACGAGAATCAGTTCTGGACGGTCCAGATCCGCGCGCCCGGATCAACGGCGTGCGTTGGATTCTGGACCTCCCTTGCCTTTCTACCTTTAAACGGGGGGGGGTCCAGAATCGTGGGCGCAACTCTCCGACGGTTCATATTAGCGCACCCGGATCAACGGCGATGAAGACCATTCCGGACCCCCCCCTCCTTTCTACCTTTAAGCGGAGGGGGGGGGGTCCGAAATTCCATATGCAGCTTTCCGACGGCCACGATCGAGGCACCCAGATCAACGACGCTCATGCAGCCTTGCCCTTCTCAGCTGCCCGATGCTTAACCAGGGTGGGCCCTCCTCCCGTCATTTCATCTTCCCTTCTGCATTTCCCCTGCTGCCGTGTGTCATCCATTCACCCCCCTTCTTTGGTCCGTGTGGTCTTCTCTTTTTCTCACCATCTACTCGCTGCTTGCCACATGTCCCGTTCCTTTCCTTTCCACGTCAGCCTCTCACCCGGAGGCGAGTCCTCTTCTATCATCTTCTTCCCTTTTACCTGATGTCTTCCGCCATGAATCGTCCTCCGTCATCCTTCTCTCATTCTGTCACTCCTTCCATGCCCTTATAACCCGGCACCACCATTCCTGTCGTGCACTCATCCTTCGCATTGGCCTCCATGCCCATCCCTCAAGCTATTCGGTTATTCCAGGTAGCAGCGTGAGAAGCCTTCCGTAGCCCGAAATGCTGAGTTGGCCGGGCCATTCTCAATCCCAAGAAGCAGTTATTGAAGCAGTTGGTGGTGGTTAGATATCGCCTCCTCCTTAATGGGAGAGCACGGCCATGATTTTAAGGCACGTCGATTCGTCGTTGGAACTGTCAAACAATTAAGATTGCGTCTGACATAAGTTTCACGATCTTTCAGATGTTGACTGTCAGAAGCCATGCAGACACAAAGATTTCAATGCATTTTCTTGGTTCCGATGCTATTGTTGTTTTGAGTATATGTAGGCATTTGTGCCATTTTTGTATCTATCGATGGTAGAGCTAAGCTCCCGACTGTAAAGTTTCAGCAAATACTCTGGTTTCCTGGTTATGCCTCTGTGTTTGAGACTTCTTGGTTTATAACAAACAATTCTTCTTTTCTTTCCATCTAGTTTCGTCTTATGCCAGAGAGTTCACAGTTGAAGGATTCATGCGAACTTAGCAATCTTGTTATGATAAAGGATTTGTTGTGACATTGTTGTGTTTTCTGGTATCTATGTTTGAATGCGAAAGGATTTTGTATTCGAATGCATTCTTCTCTAGTCTGTTACAAACCGGATGTCTGTGATAGACCATGCACCCTTCTTGTGTAAGTCTTCCACCTACTCACCCTTTTACTATGACCTACTGTTTGGAGTTTATCAATACCTCACTCTTTCATGCATGCCTGATCTGGTCTCTGAGTTGACACGATGTTGTTCTGAGTTTTCCTCCATTTGATCACCCTTAAACAAATCGTGACATTAAACTGATGGGCGTCGGGCTCTGCTCCTGCTAGCAATCCAAGAGTGACCTCTGTCGCCAACAACTGTAGGTAGCCATGAAGCCATAGAAAGAGAAATATACCTTCAATATCGAACATTTTCTGCAATCATTTTAGTTTTCATGTGGTTTTGACCTATGATCATTCCTGGAAGGTTTTATGGTCATTGAACAACAAGTAAGTCGTACCCTGTAGAAACCCATTATTTTCCATAGTTACATTCCTCTATACTCTGTCTTAAGAAAAAACCAACTTTCCATGTGTTGCAATCCCTCAAAATGTGAATGTTATGAACCTATGGGAAAACCCTTTCAACACTACAATTTTCCATGAGTCTTCAAAAAGACACCATGTAGAAATTCAGATTTACAAATTTCCTGTAGAACATTGTTTCTATAGGAACGACTATGGGAAAGCATACCAACTTGGAAATTTTCAAATAAAAACCCTCATCTTTCTCTTTTTCTTCAAGAAAAACCTTTTGTTGAATTTTATGACCACCAATTTACCTAAATACCACCTCAACTTATCATCCTCTCTAAGAACTAAGTCAACTTGAATATTCTACAGGAAACCTTTATCCAACCTTCCTCTCCACTCATCACCCTAACAAACAATTATTGGAGTAGGATTTAAGAGAAGGGGACCAAAAAATCCTTCTAGGGTTTATGAAAACCTTGAGATAGTGGAAATGTTTCAAAAATGTGACTGGTTGGGTTACTTTTAGAGACTAAGGGGGTTTTATGATGAGGTGCCCATGGAGTTTTCTCAGAATTTCTAGAGTATACAAGATCTAGAATATGTGACTACAATCAGGGGGATAAACATTAGGATCAATGAAGCTTCCATCAACAAAGTTTCCGGTTTACCTTTGGGAATACCTTGGGACAAAGAATAAAGAAAGGAATCCATTAATTCCATGAAGGCATTCTTCCTCCATAATGAGAAACTTGATGAGGATAAAATTGGCATAAAAAATGAAAGTCTCCCTCACCCATGGCAGGAGGTAGCATACCACATCATCAAGTACATTACTTGTGAGAGTAGTATCGATGTGGTATATGCTTACCATTTTAGACTGTTTCATCATCTTAGGAATCTTCCAAATAAGGAACCAAACCTGAATCTGAGTGTTGCCTATTTTATTCTTCAGTCAAAAAAAGAGATGAGCCAAAGATTACAAAAAAGAAAACAAGAATTCTTAGGACATCATGGCCTCATGAAGGTGATAGCCTTAGATTCTCTTAGGAGCGTGAATCATATAATTCTGTGGGAAAATTTCATCAACATGGATAGACAATATTTTTAATAAGTGTAGGAAGCCATGAGTAAGGAATAAAGAAATAATGGAGAGGAACCCAAGAAACTCACCAAGCCCAAGAAAGAAAAAAAAAAAAGAGGAAGAAAAAGAAAAATATAGATGAAGAAGATAAAGAGGTGGCTGATGTCTTAACTAATTTAGGGACCCCTACAATAAACCATTTGAAAATCACTACTGCAGTGTGGGTGCAACCCAGAAGGAGGAGGTCCAACAAAGTCAATAAAATTCATAAAAAGAGGATCCCAATATCATCAACCCTATGCACTATCATACCCCAAGTAGAGGAAGTTAAGGACTCTCCTAGTATAGAACCATGAAAAGAGACAAAAGGAAAAGATCCCCAAGAAGAGGCAACAATGAAAGAAGAAAGACCAATGGAAGGAACCTCTAAGACAAAAACTCCCATGGAAAAACTTATTTCTGCAACCTTGTTGGAACTAGAGAAATCCAAGATTGAAGCCATCAAGTGGAAAAGGGTGGAAAAATATGATAAAGGAAAGTTGAAAGAGGGGGATACTCAAGAGTTGGAGCAACAAGTCCAACTTATGCAAGAAAAGTTCCAAGTTATGAATATGTATAAAGTAGAATACAACTAGAAGATGAAAGTAAAGTACCAAAAACTTCAGCAACAATTGACTAAGGAAAGAAGAGATATGCATGATAAGAGTGAACATGTGGAGATTATGGAAGCAACCATAAAAACAATAGCTAAAGTATTTGAAGAAATGCTAGAATGAAAACTACTTTCCAGAACATACACATTGTTCCTAAATGAAAAGTGGCACAAAAATCATATTACACACTTAGCTAAGTTAGTGAAGTTCAACCTTGACTCTCCCGAAGATTTCATAAATGCATATCAGGGCTGTAATATGGAAGAAAACACTAATATTTTTGAATTCTACCTGTATAACCTTTTTTTACCAACCCCCTACAACTGTAATCCCAATCCATATGTGAGGGATGTGAAATTTATGGCCTTTTCCTCTTGGCTAAGGCATGAGGAAATGAGGGAAGAAGAATTAAAAAATTATAAGGAAGAAGAAAAACAAACAACCCTTTGGATTAGAGAAGATTTTTTGAGGCCTAAAGATGTCATAAACAATCATCATAACCTATTTTTAGATAATGATATAACTCCATGATGGACAACCAAACAAAGAGAAGTAATATCCCTCTTCATTAGTCACTCGGGTTATTTGGAGAGGAAGCAAAAGAGGCATACCATATGAGGTGGCACTCTTTGCCTTATGATTTCAAGATCAGGGAACCTCATTCTCCCAATTACTTACAATTTTCCATCCTCAGAACACCATGGTATACATAAAATCTAAGGATAATGAAAACTAATTGGATTGGCTTAAAGATGAGTCCTCCACTCCTTCTCCCTATAGCTCCTATTGCTGACCTCAAACCAGAAAAGAAAGAAGAATAATGGGAAAGGATTGTGAGAAATATGGGATACCATGAGAAACAAGTTGTCACTTAGTATATATCTTGGGATATGGGAGAAGAATTCAGCAAGAAAAAACAAGAACAACAAAGGAACAGTGAAAAAAAACAGGGTACCCAACAACAACAACAAAGGAATAGTGAAAAACAACAGGGTACCCAACAACAACAACAATAATGAAGATATAGTCACAAACTTGATTTTACAAGGGTGTGCAAAAGATCAGCTCGGGAGTGATGATGAGACCCAATATTGTTCATTTTAAAGGCTCATATTTGACACTCTTTTCCACCTTATATTGACTTAATATTTACATTTTTACCATATTTACTAGTCATTCATTGGTATTTTGTACATTGTTTAATGAATGTCTGATTGAGGTGGATTTTTGTATATTATTGTTATCACTGAAATTTTGTTCCTCAAATGGTTACAGGAAAACAACATCTCCAAATACCTATTAGTTGACTTGCAACCCCAAAAATGCATTTCCAAAAAGAACAAACTATACAACTGGTCAAAAAAATTGACATGCGTTGAAACACTAAAGGAAGCACACGCACATGCGTAGGCCAAAAAATCCAGAAAAGTGCACATGTGCTCAATGCATGAATGTATACAAGAAAAGCCACACATACTTGTGAACAATGTATTTATGGTTATTTTCATACCCTTACCCACTTATGTTTCAGTTCTCAATTTGATTTGACCCTCAAATCTGTGCTGAATCCACATAGGGGGTTGGTCAAGGACCCAAGGGTGCCCTAAAGGGCCCCTTGTTCACACTAAAGACTCGTTGGATAATGCCTCAAATATTTTCTATAAAAATAGGCCATGGGTGCACTATGAATTGGAGAATATCATTGTATTGTTATGCTGCCTCTATTCTCCTAAAATGAACCTCTTTCCTTCTTGGAAAATACTAACATCATCTCATTAAGCTATTCACCTCACCTCTTGAGGGGATAAGATTGGATTTCTTAACCATTTACATTCTAGTTTGTCATTTGTAAGAAGAGATCTCACATAGGGGACTCAAGATCCCTTCCTAGGAGGAAGAGGGGATCCATAAGTCCCCCTTTCTCTTTGGTGTTTGCCCACTAATATAATTTCTCCATTGGTGGCATGAATATTGTTCAATTGTTTTATTGATTTTGGTTCTAATTTCCTTATGCATTTTAGTTTTGCTTCTTTAGTTATTATTAGCTTAGTTTTTTTTTTATTTCATGTGGTTGAGTCATTTCATTCATACACTAACCTCTATCCTATCTAGCAAGCCCAACTAGACTTGCAAGTGTCCCTCTTTTGCTCATTCAAGTGGTGAAAAGGATACAATAGATTGGCGACCATACTGGGGAAAGGTATCAATTTCCTCCCTATTTGGGTTGTTTGAGCACTTCTTTTTTACCTATTTACCTTGCAGGGATCATAACCAGCCCATCCTTACCTACAAAGAGATGAATTCAGAGCTAGAATAGGAGAATTTCATTTAAACTTTTCCTCTCGGATGCGTATCAGAAAGTGCACAGGTTTTCCAACCCACATGCACACCTTCTAAGCATTGTGTGCCAACAACATTGTGTTTCTCAACGCATTCCCCATGAAGTGCACCAATAGGTCTTCGGTTCTCTATGCATTGGTGCCACATGCCCCTCTATCTAAACTGTGACCCGCGCATCTATCCATAAATCCAACATTGTAAGAGTTTTTTGTGATTTTTTGAAGGCCCCTAGCCTTCTAAATATTGATTCTATGCAATTTGTAAATGCACCACACTTAGATTCCTTCCCCACATGAAGGGTTATTCAAAACATAGGCACTTAGGGGGTTAAAAAAGAACCATATTTCTCCTCTTTTTTCTTTTAGTTTCCACATGGATGGCTTGTTTTGATTGTAAAATCTAAGTTAAATATCATTTGATATCACATATATAAACACTTTCATTGGGACTAGAAAACTAACTTCAATCATTGAGTATGTTCTTCTCTTGCACCATAGAGCGATCTTGAGAATCAAAAAAACAATTGAGGGAAGATTTCATCTCCCTTAAAACAAAATCTTTAGGAGAGAACAAAGCCCCCCTAGGACTCCTCTTAGTTTCTTTTCAGGACATCTTAAATTTGTAAGGGCCCATACATGCCCACATCTTGCAAATATTAGGATAGTTTTTGAACCTACTTTCTTAGTTTACATCACTATGGGAGTTTTAAGATTATTTTAAAGGGCCCATACATGCCCACATGCTTGTAATCTAGGATAGTTTTTTGAAGATTTCTTAGATTAAATCACATTAGGGAGTTTAAAGGATTGGAAAGGACCCATATGTCCACATGCTAGTTCTTTAGGGACTTTAAAATTCCACAAGGTTGTACCAATAACACCTAGTGAGATAGGTAATCAAGAATTGTAAGGACCACAGGAAGACCACATGTTGCAAGGTGATACCTAAATTATTAAAAATTTGGCACATTTTATCACTTGCTCACACACAAAGTCACTACTAACTCACATAATTTCATCTCGAATCATGGAGGTTGAAGTAGGTTTCCTCCAAAAAGGATTTTGAAATGTCCCACTATTTTTTGAAGGAATTATCCACTCCCACTTAAATTCAAACGATATTGGTTCACACACCAATCTCCCAAAAAACCACATCTAAAATTTATCTAAAAAACTCACTAAGTTTTCCTCCATAGGAGGTGCCAAAAGAAACTTTTTAGTCTAGGTAGGATCTCAGGGATAGGCATCCAAATAACTCCCCATTATTTGGTTCTCACATCTTAAAACATTAGAAGTTGAAAAATAGGGAACTTTAAATCCTCCAAGTGAAATGTTCCTAACACCATAAGGTAGGGAGATACCCGTGAAGGGTTTGTTGACAGCCCCACAATATTTTCACCTTTTAAAGAGACAAATAATAATTTTTGTAGTTGCCTACGCTTTGTCATATAAATATTTCTATTTGAAGGTGAATTTTCGGTTGTAAAAGGGTGTTTCTATTGTTCCTATTTTTTGTTTTCATGCTTCGTTCATGACTAAAAGCATGAATGAAGCATTGAAACTTATAATTGTATTGCAATTGTGTCTAAGGATTATTTCTCTAGAAGGGTAAATGTTCTTACAAATATTTAAAGGAATGCCTTTGAAGCTTATCTCCTATCAATAAAATAGTTGTTTTAAGTTGCTCATGGGTTATGAGATATTTCTTGAGTACTTAAATGATACACCAAGAATCGATTCACAATAGACTATGGTTTTGTTTTATTTATAATTTTTGGTAAATAATTTTTATTTCAAATGGTCGTTATGCGTTGGTTCATAAAGCATCCCTTTTCCTAACCCTAGAAAATCAACACCACCCTTTACACAATGATGAGATTCAAACACACACGGTCTTGTTCTGTACTCTGTTTGAGGTGGCAATTTGAATCGATAGGTTCATCATTCCAAGTTAAAGTCATCGGTTTCGTCCTGTACTCCTGGCATTCATTGCACAAAATGCCTGATTTTCATGTTTTGAAACCCCTTGTGGTCTCATTTTGGTCGTGCTAGGGTATTGATGAGTTTTATTCCTTTGGTTTTTTCTCTGGTTTCCTCTTTTTTTGAAACCCTTCATACTCATAGTGAACTTTGTCTGCCTTCGTGATTGCTTGTCTGAACCCTTATGGCCCCTGTCGTCCGTGTCGAACCAAATGGCTCCCAAACCTTGCTTCTGTATGATGATGTGAGTGATGACCTCAAGAGTCAAGGTTGGGTTGAGGTTATCAAGAAATTTGAGGGTTACAACTTGCAAGAAGCCTAGGAGTTCACCCTCTCTTTCGATGGATATCGAGCCAAAGTGGGTGATGTTCAATTGGAAATCACCAAGGAATTTTTGAGTGAGGCAACGAGTCTTCTCCTTATCGGGAAAAAATGATTTAAGAATTCCAAGTTGGAGGAGGTGTCATGGAGTCTGTTCGTTACCTCTTGGAAGATCCAGTGCTGTGACAAAGGTATGCCAATTTCTCCGTTGAAAGATAGATGGCATGGGTTACTGGCTGTGTTAAGGCAATTTGTTACTTGTGAAGGATGCTACAGGCTCGTTTTCCTTTACCACATAAGATTGTTAATGCACTTCATCGGTTTTTAGTTAAACATGCCATTTTATTTATTGAGGAGTTTATACAAAATGGCTAAGAGATATAAAATGCAGAGTTTAAATTCCAGTTTATTCCACCATGGGTTAATTAGGTTATTTTTAGCCCATCATTTGAAACTACAGGGCAATGATAGGGATACTTTCCTAACTCGCAACGACTTCATTACATCAAATTCTGTAGAGATGCCTATGGTTGATAAGCCTATGCTGGAAAAGCTCCATGTTCACTCTAGTGATAGACCAGTTCTCTTATGCAAAGAACCCTGTGATAAGGCTGCACTCGATGAAACTTTGTTCAAACAACAAGATTCTAACCCTAGAGTCATTAAATCTCTTGAGCATGAGCAATATGTTTTCCCTAACACCATTGCAAAGATCGTAAATAGGCACTCGCTCAAACTATTAAAGAACAATTCAGACATAGGGTTTAATAACAAAGGAGCTGGGAGATTAATCTCAAGGATTTTACGGAATAAAATGAAAGCTCATGTGAGCTTGACCAAAGTGTTCGAGGTCCATGAGAGATCTGATTCTGAGATCAAATATTGCTTGGCAAGGTGTTGAAGAAAAATCTCCCTGCGGACAGGTAGATCTCCTCAAAGAGCTAGAATCTTAACTCTAAGACAGAAAGTGCTTATCATGGTCATTGACTTCCTTTTAGATCTAGGTGGACTAGTGTGTGAGGAGGAAGGAGAAAAGAAGTACCTTTTACCGGTGTTTGTCCCTGTACGCTCTGATTTGAGCTCCAATCTTTCACTCCTTGATAAGCCCTGTAGACAAACAAAGTACGACTACTTCCTACTCTATCAAGGTTAGTTCGAAATAGGTCTATATACTAAAGAGACAAATTCATGTGATATTGAACATGGATTAGAAAGAAACAGGCCAAGAAAATTATATTAATGAGGACAAAACATTGCTTACAGCCATAGATGAATTGCAGCAGTTTCGTCAAGTCCTCCTTGTCTACCCCTTGCTCAAAAGATCCACGATCTGAATGATGACAGCTTCACGAATTGATCCCTATGAGATCATAGGTCTCTTTCTTCCAAAATATCTCTGTTCCAGCACCACTTATAATATCATAAGTTTGGTGTGATTCTCCCTTTTCAGTCCTCTTTCACCATGAGAATGCTTTCTTATATAGCCTTGGAGAGGCTCAAAAACTTGAGATATCCTTGGGGAAGTTGAGGATTTTCCTCCTTTAGTTGAGGATCTGCCCTAAGATCATGGCTGGACTAGGGATTCGAATCCAACTACCTTCCAAGAATGAAAGGATCCTTCCCCCATTCATCTCAACAACTTAGCTATTGCCCAGAATAGGCAATGCTCCCTCAAAAGGGCCATCAGAGCGTTGTAGCGCTCCCTAGTAGGCTTAAGGGGGGCTCCAACACTCCTAAAGATTCCAGCACTCCCCATAAGGGCCAAAGGAGATTTATAGTTCTCCCAGACAGTGTAAGGGGGGGCACCAACACTCGCAAAAGAGGTATAATTGAGTGCTCTCCTCCAAAAACTTATTTTTTTGAGTTTTTTCAGATGGGAAAAGGTTCATGAGCCCAGTTAAACTTTCCTCCTCTTCCAAATCAAGTGTTTGACATGTGCCAAGTGTCCTCCTGATTTCATTTACAGGCACGACATAGGCATCATGGAAGTGTGCTTCCCTGACACTTGCGACACTTGTGAGAAAAATGTAACACTTGCGACACTTGTAATGACGACACTTGCGACACTATCGAAGTGAGTAATTTTGACGTGTAACAGATTGTCCCCCAAAGTATGAAGTTAGAAGATGAGAAATGATAACTAAAATGCTTTGTAGACTTTTAAGCAAGGGTATAGATGTAGAGAACCTGACAAAAGATGCACACAAACATCCAACAAATATTATGACATGTTTCAAACCCAAGGCAGGCATACCTATGCTTGGGTGATCAAGACTTGCAAGATATGGCCGCCATAAAATACATTGTGGATCCATAATTGTATTGATAAAAAGGTATAGCCACTGAAAATACACTATGGATATATACTCTTATGACATGAACTGATCGTAGCCACGAAGAATACACAGTGGATCTACGAGATGAAAATACATAGCCACGACCAATACAAAGTGGATCTATGTAACAATATATGTGTCATTGTTCAAAGGAAACTCCATCACAAACTGGGCAAAGTACATATCTAAATGATCACTCAACCAAGGGTCTTCTTACCGATTCCGATGCATTACGAATATAACCATGTGAATAGATGTCTCGATGTCGAACATGGAAAAAACCACTTGATTACTGGTCAATGATGTAAATTGTTAACAAGCACGAGGGAAATCACCATTAATGTCAATGATTCCCAAGGTACTCTAGTACATTCCAACGAATGTGAATGGATGAGCTGAAGTCGAACATCCATTGAATCATCCAATTAGAGGTCAATGATGTAAACCCACTGTCAAACATGAGGAGGCCTGCCATTGAGGCATGCAAGTCCCAAAGTACTAACTGGTTTCTAAGGCTAGTTCCTAGATAATGTGTTGAAGTCGACATGAATAGAATCGTCGAAGGAGGGCCTTGATGTATCCCCCATCAATGACATGAAACTGACATAGAGATGTAATTGGTAGATCAAATGAACATGGATTGAAATGGGTATTGAGACAAGATATTTGTGATGGCTGACTCTCAAGGTGGATACTTCCCTTGAACTCTGAGGCACAACAATAGAAACATGACATGGACCAAAACTTGATGATGCAGTGGATGATGTGACTTACGTCAGGTGACCCAGAGGAGTGAAAGAAACTCAAAGGATTGGCTCAGTGCAGAGGTTTAGTGGATTATAATGCATGCAAAAGACAAAGTGTCGTGTTCAAGGGTGACTCTAAGAGTTACTTGGTAATGTTCTCACAAAACTGCTTGGCTTGCTTCTTTCAATTTTTTCCCCCATCCAGATAGACGAGTACCTCTTTTTAATTTAACGAGCTCAAGTAGGATAACACATGTTTGATAAAAATCACCTTCGGTAAGTTTAGATGAGTACCTCTTTTTAATTTAACGAGCTCGAGGAGGATAACACATGCTCGATAAAACTCACCTTCGGTAAGTTCCACTTCTTTTGTTTAACAAACTGGAAGAAGTAAGGGTTCGATCCCATATGGGCATATCGATGTTTTGTTTAGCGAGTCCAAAGATAGAAAAATTGAAGGTTTTTCATGATTATAGAGTCTGGAAAAACACTTAAAAGAGAACTCTCTCAGTTCCTTTTTCATAAAGTAGTCTGACGAGACCGAAAAAGAGATAAACTATCGATCAACAGACGTTTTCTTCAAATACTTTAACGAGTGTGAAGAGAACAAGGTCGCTTGGTAATCTTTTCATGTTTAGAGAGTCTGAAAAGAACTTAAAGATGACTCCAATGTTGTCCTTTTTTGTAATGTTAGTCTCACGAGGCCGAAAAAGAGATAAATTATCACTCGAAAGATGCCCTTTCAAACCTTTTAAAGAGTGGGAAAGGAAGCAAGATAACTCGACAATATTTTCATGTTTAGAGAGTCTGAAAAGAGCTTAAAGGAGACTCCAGGGGGTTCCTTTTTAGTGTATCCATACAGGTCTGAAAAAGAGATAAAATTCTACCCGGATGCATTCTCATGTATTTACGAGCACGAGAAAGAACAAAGACTAAGCTCGGTGTGCCCCCAACATGAAATCTAGTGTCTTAACTCCAGAATGATCATCAAAGGCTGGAGACATGCCCTCCAAGCTTCGATTCATTCAATGAAAGAGAAGGGTGGATGAAAAGAAGGTTTAAGAGAGGTGATTGTTTCATTTTTTAACGATCTTGACACAGGAAAAAAACTATTCTCATGACCTCTGTTTCATTTTTTAGCGAGATTGCCACAGAGAAAAGAAACTATGCTCGTGGTTTCGTCTGGATCATGGCTTCCAAGAGGATAATGCTCGGGAAGGGTACCATGTCAATGGATAAAACGTGGTGATGGCCTCCAGGAGATCTTCACTGGATGGAAGATAATCACTCAAGAAGGGATACATGTCGAGGTTCGTGATAGGAGTAAGGAGATCAGGCTCCAATAATCCTACTGAAGAAATCACCATGTTCACTACCGGATCCAAATCTTCAGAACTTGAAAGCATTGGAGATGATGAAAAATCAACACCAGGAGGGGAGATAGATGGTATATCTGCCTAAATTTCTTCATGAGGGGGAAGAAAAGAGGATCGGTGACAGTTATTATCCTGAGGTAACTTGTCAATGTGAAACATCTCTGGAATAGATTCATCTAAAGGAAAAGTTGGGGAAATGTAGTTGATCGGAAACGACAAGGAACTCAACCGTGATTGCATCGAGGAAACATCAGGTGCCAATAGATGTTGGGCATTTGATGAGGGAGAAGCGGATTAGGTAGAAACATATGACATTTCAGCTGGACTAAGTGGCATGGTGTCACTTAGTGCATCAAATTCCAAAGGACAAGGTACAATCCAAGGGTCAGATGATTCCAAAGATTGATAAGACGCAGTCAAAATCATATCAACAGTGGCAATATGATGTGTAGTCGATGGAAGTGGTGTAGGGAAGGTACCCATGAGGCTAGAATCTTTCAGTAAGACAACACCAACGCTTTCATACATGATCTTGTGGTCTCCCACGAAAGGAATAGTGTTGGTATCAAGAACGTGAGCATTGGTCGTGCAGAAATCCAACTGATCAATAGTGACAATTTTGCCCTGGTGAGGAAATTGTACACATCGAAAAACTGACGAGGCAACGACAGTCATGGCATAAAACCAGGGAAGATTTTAAGGATGGAAATTTATTTTAAAATGTAGAAACCTTAGCGAATCTTACTAATCCTTCATATGCCAACTATAAATGTTTGGCGATATTTTTGTAAAAATATTCAAATTTCTAAGGATTTTATATAGTTTTTATAAACATTTGGCAATTTGTAAGGTAAAATAATTTTATCCTATAGAATTTGGGCGAATCATTTTTAAAATAGTGAATCTCATTTTTGGAAAAACCATGGAAAATTAGCCCATGAGCGAAATTTAGCCTTTAAAATCATCCATGCATAAAACCAACTTCTTCCAAGTAACAAGTTGTAATCGAGGGGAGAATCGACCACCTCGACATCAACAGTAATGATTTTGCCACCCAATTGGATGGGCAGGGACTGTAAAAGCCCATGGGGATGAAAACCTCGCCCATTGAAGGCGCGTAACATCGTTGGGGATTTGTTGAGTGCTGGTGATTTTAAACCTTTCCAACACACTAAAGACATGACACAAGTTGAGTCTCCCTCATCCAGAATAGTTCGATGGATTTGTTGATTGTGAACAACAACATCAACTTGGAAAGCAAGTTGGTGGGAGAGTCAAGATGCATAATTATCCAGGTTAAACATGATCTGATTGGATGAATCAAGATCAACAACACCAAGAGTGGTCAAGAGCGTTCTATGTTGATTGGAGCAGTGCTGTAGAACTTCTAACACAGACATAGCACACGGTGCTTGAGCCAAATATTCAACAATGTTGTAGTTTTGGGCAGGACGTGAACTAGGATTAAAGGTAGCTTTGCGTATAGTTCTCTTAGGAGGGCGTAAGATAGAGTCGAATGTGGGTTTTTCAATCTGAAGTGGTCCAGATGAAGGATTGACCGATGGAAGACTAACGGAGGATGATGATGGATCCGGTAAAGTGTCGGCACCATTAGTGTCTTTTCCTTTGTCAGGGTTACCTGGTGTGTCATAGGTCTTAGAGAGAGTGGTAAAATTGATCCCATTAAACATATAAATATGTGCACTCGACGAGGCCTCATCATTAGGGTCGCTAGAACTTCCCCCAGGAGAGGGGGTTTGAGCAACCATGGATTGCTTCTATGGAAAAGGTTGAGTAAGCACAGCGGGTTGTGACTTACCTTGGAAAATTTTGGCCACTTCATTGCGAAGTGGACAATCCTGAGTGTAGTGATCATCACCACAAATGATACACGGGAATTTCAGTTTCCATTGTGGTTTCTTTTCGGTAGCAGGTGTTTGATTTTTGGGTTGTTCATTATTATTTTTTTATTTATTCTTTGTCTTCTTCTTACCTATAGATTGTTGTGAAGGGGCATATTGAACTACATTCACCTCAAAGATCTGAGTTTGGGGGGAGGTAGAGGAGGGTGTAGTCGATTTGGAAAAAGATTGAGTTTTGATGGAACCGATAACACCATCTGCATGAGATGAGGATGGTGGCTTAGAAGGATCGGTATTAGCTCGAGCAACATTTGGAAGAAAATAATACAAAGTACCAGATTGGGAATAAACCAAGTCGAAGTATTGATCTGAAGCAATGGCTTGTTCCTCTATGACTGCACCACCCATAGTGACATCACGAGAAATTGGGGGTAACAATGATTTAGTAAACCATTCTTCCAAGAGCATGTCAGGAATGACTGGCCTTGATCATCCTTTTTCATTTCCTCCACTCATGAATATGGTCAGAGATATGCATATATTTAGTTTGATGAAGGGAGTTCAAGAGTTCATTACCCATCTCGTAGCGAATAGGCAGTTGAAAGTGAATGAGGAAAGACATCGCAAGGGAATTGAAATCATGAAAAGAAGCACGTGGTAGTTCAATATACCACTTTGCTGCTGAACTGGTAAGTGTTCATTGGAAAAGACACAAACGTATAGAATCATCCATGAGGGAGTTTGATGAACACCACAAATGGAAAGTCATCACATGCTTGTTCGAATCTTCCCAGGGTTTTCGTCATATTTTGGAATATCAAAAGGAAGCTTAGCTGGAATGACTAGCCAAACTGGTGAATGAGAAATAGGATCATTAGTTAACTGAGACAAGTCTGGGAGATCCAGAGTCACAAGGAAAGGTAGTTGTCGGTTAATGTGCGAATGATACTGGTGTGGCATAGGAACACCAGTAGGACCATAGACTAGGTTAGGTGGATAGTTGTAACCAATAGCTCCTCCTACATATGGTTGTTGCTGGCTAGGGTAAGAAGGATTCGATGGTGCATGAGAAACATGGGCATAACCTGGTGGGTTCTGAACATTGTAGGCCGGGTGATTTATGTGCCCATGAGGAGGATAAATATTTTTCCCTTGGGAATGGTAAGGAGTATATCCCAGAGGTGGATACACATGAGGCCCAGGAGGAGGATAAGACTGTGGTCCCAGAGAACTCCAGGTGGTATTTTGGATGTCGCTCGGATAAGATTGTCCATAAGATGTTCCGGAAGGGACAGGATTGGATACTCCTCCTGGTGGGTTATTATAAAAGTGCCCCCCAGTGTGGGGTTGGGTAAAAGTGCTTCCTAAGGATTCTCCCCAAGATTGTGAAGGGTTTCCAACAAACGAGGGTTGCCCCCCTACTAGCGGTGGATTTACGATCGGGGTATAACTGGCAAATGGAGGTTTCCCTCTAGGAGGAGCAGGAAAAGGGGACTATCCCCCGGGAGGGGTAGGCTCGCCATGGAAAAGTAGTCCTCCAAGAGGAAATGATTCGTTGGATGGTGGTTGCCCTCCAGCTGGTTTTGTTTGGCCAGCAGGGGTCTACATTCTCGGATGAGAAGATGTCCCAGCAGGATCGTGTGGAACATGCGGTGCCGTAGAGTAAAAACTCCAGTGGAGTCTCCATTTTCTGTTGAAGGAAAATCTCCCTGTGGACAGGTAGATCTCCTCAAAGAGATAGAATTTTAACTCTAAGACAGAAAGTGCTTATCATGGTCATTGGCTTCCTTTTATATCTAGGTGGACTGGTGTGTGAGGAGGAAGGAGAAAAGAAGTACCTTTTATTGGTGTTTGTCCCTGCATGCTCTGAGTTGAGCTCCAATCTTTTGCTCCTCAATAAGCCCTGTAGACAAACAAAGTACGACTACTTCCTACTCTATCAAGGTTAGTATGAAATAGGTCTATCTACTAAAGAGACAAATTCATGTGAGATTGAACATGAATTAGAAAGAAACAGGCCAAGCAAATTATATTAATGAGGACAAAACATTGCTTACAACCATAGATGAATTGGAGCAGTTTTGTCAAGTCCTCCTTCTCTACCCCTTGCTCAAAATATCCACGATATGAATAATGAAAACTTCATCGATTGCTCCCTATGAGATCATAGGTCTCTTTCTTCCAAAATATCTTTGTTCCAGCACCACTTATAAGATCATAAGTTTGGTGTGATTCTCCCTTTTCAGTCCTCTTTCACCATGAGAAAGATTTCTTATATATCCTTGGAGAGGCTCAACAACTTGAGATATCCTTGGGGAAGTTGAGTATTTTCCTCCTTCAGTTGAGGATCTACCCTAAGATCATGGCTGGACTAGGGATTCGAATCCAACTACCTTCCAAGAATGAAAGGATCCTTCCCCCATTCATCTCAACAACTTAACTACTGCCCAGAATACACAACTCTCCCTCAAAAGGGCCATCAAAGCACTGTAGCGCTCCCCAGTAGGCTTAAGGGGGGCACCATCACTCCTAAAGACACCAGCACTCCCCAAAAGGGCCAAAGGAGATTTATAGCACTCCCAGACAGTGTAAGGGGGGGTGCCAACACTCCCAGAAGAGGTATAGGGGAGCGCTCTCCTCCAAAAACTTAGTTTTTTGAGTTTTTTCAAATGGCAAAAGGTTCATGAGCCCAGTTAACCTTTCCTCCTATTCCAAATCAAGTGTTTGACATGTGCCAAGTGTCCTCCTGATTTCATTTACAGGCACGACATAGGCATCATGGCAGTATGCTTCCCTGACATTTGCGACAGTGGTAGAGTTTTGACACACAATCATATGTTTCCTCAACCAACTGTTGCAGATCCACGGTGTGAAGTGTGTTTGCATTGGATACGAAAATTTTACACAAATGTCCCCTTCCTTCAAGCGAAGATCAAAACCCTCACATCTCATATTGACTCATTAACAAGTGAAAAACATGAACTCAAGATCAGTGCAAAAAGGAAAGGAAAACGCTTGAAAAGAACTGGAAATGTCATAATAAAAAATGTCGAGTGTGTCAAAGCAGTGATCAACTCTGAAGTTTTATGAGTCGAATTTCGTATTTAGTTGAAAGGTAAAGATTTTTTTTGTCTTAGTTGTGATTTTATTGATTTTTTTTTTATTAATATGGTTTGAATTAGATTTTTGTTGTTTAAAATAATACTAGCTACAGAATCAACAGATTCTATAGCCAGTCAACTCTCATAAATTGTTTTGGAAAATATTAGTTGAATAAATGTCTAATTTCTTCATTTCATTTTCTTTCAGGATATCATGTATCTTGTGGTGATCTCAAAAGATGGAGTATTTATGGGATTGGTTAATTAGCCATTTCATTTGGCTCATTTTGTTAAACAGAAACAAACCTTTTATAATTTTGGGAGATACAGTCTGATATTGAGTGGTTTTATCAGCCTCTATTTTTGTAACTAGTAAATCATCTTGGGATTTGATCCTATCTTAGAAGATAGGATACTATGTTTTCTTCAACTCTTTAAATAAATAATATTTTGTAATAGAATACATCTTGGCCTAGGGATGAAGGTGGACGATTAATTCACAAACTTGAATGTAACAAAAAAATGCATTTCAGATTTAGCTTCCTGTAAATGGTGTTTTCATTTATAGTTTGTTTATCCTGATAAACTAATAGTTTTTTATAGATTTAGACTTCACAATCTGTTGTGTTTTTGGGATAATTCTTTTTAAAATATTGTCCATATTTGATGCTTCAGATATTAGACAGAGTGATCATTTATTCAACTCAAATGACAAGATTTATCTTTAATTTTTAGTTGAATGATTAAATGCACGTTGTTACAATTAGATTTATCTCAAATGTAATTTCTTGCAATCATAAGATCACAACCACTATTTGTATCATTCATCTTGTTATTAAAAATCAATTGCCAACACATTGTTCTGCATTTATTCAGAAGAATTTTAAGGTTCATTGCATGTTTCCCTCTTGGACAAGGTGGTTGTATGTCCTCTAATTGTATAGATGTTTGGATGCATATCGTTAACTCACTAACAAGTTATCTCATTTATGTTTTTCTGTCGTTTATTCATCACTGAAACTCGAATATATGGTATGTATTTTGATCATTCGTATATTTCTATTTCATAGTATTTTTCTTATTAGTTTAGATTGATAAAGGTAAAACGAAAAAATATATTATGTGCTTTCTTTATCTTCTTTTTCTAAAGTAGTCATTTTTCGCATTGAGTTTTGTAAGTTTAGATTAAAACTTGCAGTGTGTATATCATGTACATAAATAATATAAGTAAATATGTTATTTAATAGATCTACAATAGTTACGTCATACTTATGTACATATACATATAGTAATTAGTATTTAGTTAGTTATTTCATTCTTTTATTTGTTTCTTTATAACTTTTAGATAGGCTAATGGAGCCATTAAACCCGTCAGGACGATTTATACCAAATGACTTGGGTTATTTAGACAACCCTGGACCGGACTCGTTCTTCCAATTGATGACGGTCATTTTCTCCTGTCAACAAATGATGCTATAAGGAGGGCCTAAATACAATTGATGGCACATGGAAGTCGCAAGACTCCTCCCCCACACACTCGATCCCCTATAGTAACAATGAGTTATTCTGAAAACAACGTTACCTTTCAAACAACAACTACCTCAAATGAAAATCCCTAGATTCCAGTTGAGCCAATAACACCAAACCATCAAGGGTATAATTTACAAGAAATTGTTCATCAGTCACTTTTAAGGACACACAGTGCTTTGGCCCTTATCAGACAACATGGTCGGCCACTGAATCAACCTCTAGATTTCTCTGATATCAGAGAGCAACTTGAAATCATTGGTATTCTTTTAAATCCCACAGATCCTGACCATATCCCTACTCTTGGAGTCAGAGGATCTTGCATTCCACCTTCACCACCTCATTCATCTCCTTCCTCTTTAGAAGGAGAATCCTCTGACGAAGGTAGTGCATCATCTGAACCATCTCAACCTTCGACACCACCTACACCCATGGAAAATAAAAACAATCCCGCCAGACCATGGCTCAACCAAGACGTTGTGGTCGTACCTGGACCCCAACACCCTTTACCAAAACACCCGAAGAAATGGTTACCTAAGTTCGATCTTGATTGTAAATAAATCACCGAATATCACATAAAAAGTTCATGCTAGCCATTAGACTCCGAAGAGTAGAACATGAAGATGTAGTATGTAGACTTTTTCCTTACACGTTTGAGGGAAATGCCTCTACATGGTATTTCTCCCAACAACCTCACACCATTGTATCATGGGACAAATTTGAGTCTTGTTTCCTAGAGAAGTTTGAAGATGATAAATCTCCTGAAGTCTTAGTCATGGAACTCTCCAGCTTAAAGATGAACCCAGGGGATAAAGTAAAATATTTTAACCAAAGGTTCCTTATGTTAAAAAATCGAATCCCCATTGATTTGATGCCTATGGAAAACCTCATTGTGGCATATTACACCAAAGCTCTACACCATAATGTAGAAATTTGGGTTAAAAGGTCTAAGTAGTCAACGTTACTAGAGGCCTTCGAGGAGGCAAGCCAAATCGAAAAAGATATTTTGAGCTTGAAAGATAATATTAGTAATGAGGCAGAAATAACCCCATCTTCTAAGAAGAAAATAGAAATTCTTCCTAGACTTCCCCAAACCAAAACTCAATCAGAAACCTCAAATTTGGAAAGTTTACAAAAGGTCGTCCAAAAATTATCAAATCAAGTCAAAGACTTAAGGATATCAGCTGAAGAAGCATCTTCAAGAAAAAGAAGTTTAAAACCTCCTTTTAGAAAATATTTTCCCTCAAACCGACCAAACCCAACCCTTGAGGGTCTGAATTTTGAAAGCTTACAATACGCTATACAGACTATCCTTGAAGCACATGATAACTTAGTCCCCATTGAGAGTTCTAAAGATGTGGTTGAAGAGGAAACAATTGAAGAAGAGGAATCATCTCCCAATGTCTTCAGGCATTTTTCCGACAGTATTTTTCAAGCCAATTTTGAAACTGTCCATCCTTACAACACCAAAAGAAAAACTCAGAGTAAACCCTCTTCTGAAATAAGAACTAATGTGCCTCAGAAACAATTTAAAAAAACTGAAACAAAATAGAATTTAGCAGCCCCCAGTCTAGAATATGATTTGATCAAAGACATAAATAAACTTAGAGATAATATTTTTGTTTACAAACTTTTGAAGTTTCCTTTTCTTCTGTAGAAAATGCTTCATAACATTGCAGAAAACAGTAAAAACAACAATCTGAATAGGAAGAAAATTGCAGAAATAAGTCCTAAAATAGCTCAAAAGGTCCCTGCTAAAACAACACCTGAACCCTCAAATAAAAGGGACCTCACTGAAAAAACTATATCAAATGTAGATAAAGCAATTTCAGGGACAACAACTAAAAATCAGCAAATTTTTTTTGTTAATACTCGCAAAAATGTCCCACCTTTTTTATTAACTTTTGAAATTTTCAATAGAAATGTACATAATTGCATGGTGGATTTTGGCACATCATCAAATGTGATGCCTTTATCTCTTTGCCAAAAAATCAATGTTGAAGTTCAACCTTCTAGTCTTAAAATCATTCAGCTCGATCGGACGAATGTTAAGGTAATTGGTTAACTAAAGAATGTACTCATTAGGCTATCCTCTAATCCTAAGGTTCACCAAATTATTGATATCATTTTTGTTGACAACCCTGAAGTGTATGGTTTATTCTTAAGCAGTGATTGGTCCGAAAAACTACATGGATACTTTGCGACAGACTGGTCTCATTTGTGGCTACCAGAGAATGGAAAGCCAAACAGAATTAGGATTAATCGTGAGTTACCTCAAGCACACTGTGATGGATTTGAAATACAATAATGAACCATTTAATGCTTCCATGAATTCACTCAAAATCCAGGGAATGAAAACCTTTTTTAGTAACTTCATGGCTGAAACCTCTGCCATCACTGATCCGGAACAACAGTTGGAGCTCACGACAGGCACACAGTTAGCAGCTTTACCAAATGTGCCAAACACTGTCGAAGCTCACATATGGTCTCTCTACTTTGATGGATCCAAATCTAAAGAAGGAGTTAGTGCAGGATGTGTACTCATCGACCCGACAGGTAATAAAACTTTGATCGCCTGTCGATTAGAGTTCGAATGTACAAACAACAGCGCCGAATATGAGGCACTTTTGCAAGGACTCAAGAAAGCAGTAGATATGAATGTACATAACTTAATGGTATTTGGTCATTCAGAAATTGTGGTCAGACAGGTAAGAAACTCCATACATTGCCTATCACAACATCTAAAAATTTATCAAGCCAAGGTATGGAATCTAATGCACAAGTTTTACGCATTTAACATCAATTCCATTCCAAGATTAAACAATTCTAAGGCTGATTTATTAGCTAACGTCACTTCAAAATTTTGCCCACAGAAGGCCTTTCTCCAAATTCATTTTCAATTAAGTTATTGTTCAGACCATCAGTCCTAGACAACGTCACTAAATGGACAGTGTTTGATGATGATCAATAGATCATCATTGTTTTACACATGGAGGACACCTTCCAAGGTGTGGTTATTGATGAAGGCACCCATGATGAATATATCCACAATTTTATGGTAATATCAGACTTGAGGTCTCTCGAATCAACATTGGATTTGGTAAATTCTATCCCTAAATCTGTGGTAAGACTAGAAAAGTTTTACGATTTACATGATAAATTCAGAAAATTGGTAAATTGTAAAACAAATAGTTCTTCCTTGACTCATGAAAAGGTAAATCTAGGGACTAAAGATAATCCACAATATATTAGTCTGGGAATAGGATGTTCCGAGTAAGAGCAATCCGCTTTTATAAAACTGTTTAGAGAATTCAAGGATTTCATTGCTTGGACATACGATGATTTAAAAAACTTTTACCCTAACATAATACAACACATCATCCCTATGAAACCCCAGACTCAACCTTTTCAGCAAAAGCTAAGAAATATGCACCCTAAGCTGGAACCGACAGTCAAGAAAGAACTAAACAAACTATTGAATGCAAAGATAATCTTCCTAGTAAGACACACACAATGGGTGTCTAATCTTGTTCCTGTAAGGAAGAAAAGTGGCGAAATTCGACTCTGTGTCAATTTTCAGAACTTGAACCGAGCATATGACAAAGACAATTATCACGTTCCTCCAATGAAACAAATTCTTCAATAGGTATCTTGTTTCGAAAGAGAATCTCTTCTAGATGGTTTTTTGGGATACAACCAAGTCCTCATGTCTCCCCCAGACCAATTAAAAACCACTTTTCGTACCCCATGGGGTACTTATGCCTACAGGAAAATTCCTTTTGGGCTTATAAATTCCAGGGATACATTTCAGAGAGAAATGTATATTGCTTTTCGTGGTCTCATCAATCAATTTGCAATGGTCTATATTAATGACGTTACTATTTTCTCAAAAAATAAGAAAGATCACTTGTCTCACCTTAGGTCTGTCCTACAATGATGTCACAAGTATGCCATATCTCTCAACCCTAAGAAGTCTATCTTTGCAGTGGAACAAGGAAAACTTCTCGGATTCATCGTATCCAATGATGGGATGATCATCGATCCTGAAAGAACTCAAGCCATTGCCAAACTCCCTCCCCCCTCCTCCAAAAAATATAAGCAATCGTTTTTAGGCCAGATCAATTTTGTCAGAAGGTTTGTCCCGAGTTTTTCAAAAATGGTAAGGCCATTGAAAAACTTAATTAAAAAGGATGTTCAATATCATTGGGGACCACAAGAAAATCAAGCTCTTGATTCCATAAAAAAATCCATAGTAGAAGCTCCTTCCTTAATGAGTCCTGATTTTTCACAAGATTTTACTCTATAAATGTTCGCCTCTGATCAATATTATGTCATTATATTGACCCAAAAGAACACTGAAAGAAATTAAATCCCCATTGCCTTTATGAGCTTAGCCTTCAAGGGAGAAGAGCTTAATTACCTGGTTGTAGATCAATAGGCTTATACATTTTTTATAGTAAAACATTTTCGATCGTATCTACTGAAATCTAGAACTAAAGTCACTGTGCCTTATCCTATTTTTAGAAACTTGTTAGTACAAAATGAATTGGGTGAAAAATGGGAAAACTAGATGACATCGTTACAAGAGTATGACCTCGAAATTACCCCTGTGCAAATTTTCTGAGGTCAAGGTCTAGGCAAACTAGTGGCTAATTCAGTTGAAGAGAAACAGAGTAAAATTAATGTCTTAACTGTAAATCAACATAGTCAAAATCAAATTTGTTGTACACAAGTTGTTGCTAATTCTTGGTTTGATGACAACAAGTTTTATCTAACACATGGTTCTTCTCCTCACCATCTCAATCCAAAAAAGAGGAGATCATTAAGACTAAAATATCCACCTTTCTAGCTGGTAAATGGCGTATTATTCCTTAAAAATTTTGATAATGTCCTTATGCGTTGTTTGGAAAGAGATGAAGCAGATAAAGTGTTATCTGAACTGCATGAAAGAGAAGTTGGTGGGCACTTTGGTGGAGACACTACTGCTCACAAAATATTAAGAACTGGGTACTATTATCCCACATTATTCAAATATTCCCATGCATTATGTCGTAAATGCATAATCTGCCAAAAGGCTTCTGGATGAATACAAAAAGCAACATTCCCTTTGCAACCTGTTTTGGTAGATTCTCCTTTTCAGCAGTGGGGTATTAACATTATAGGGCCAATTAACCCCACTTCCTCATAGCAACATAAATACATCATTACAACAACGGATTATTTTACCAAATGGTCTGAGGCTGCACCATTAAAAGTGGTAAACACTAGTCAGGTAATATCTTTCCTTAATTCAAACATCATTACTCGATTCGATATTCCTGAGTGTTTGGCCTTCGATAATGCTTCCTATTTTTCATCCCTCGATATGAGTGTTTTTGCTTTAGAAAAAGGGATAAAACTGAAATATTCTACCATCTATTACCCCCAAGGAAACAAATTAGCAGAATCAACAAACAAAAACCTGATCAAAATCATCAAGAGGACAGTTTCCAAAAACCACAAAAACTGGAACAATGCGATTTTTAATGCACTATGGACTGATAGGGTGACTCTGAAAAACCCTGTTGGTAATTATCCTTTCTTTATCATCTACGGAAGAGAAGCAATTCTCCCTCCTCATGTTCTACTTCCCTCTCTGCAATTATCACAGAAAGTTCAGGAAGAGGATTGTCCTCCTCTTGAAAGTCGGATTAATGCTTTGTTGAAACTAGAGGAAGTGAGAGCACAAGCAAAAGAAAGACTAGATCAGAATCAACATATTTTTAAAATATGGTTCGATTAAAATTCTTCCTCGGATAGGAACTTTGAGGTAGGAGATCTAGTTCTCAAATGGGATAAAACTCATGAGGGAAAAGGGGAACATACCAAGTTCCAGAACCTATGGCTGGGACCCTTCTTAATCGCTGAAAAACTAGGTCCCAGCTCTTTCTGCCTACAGAATTTAGAGGGACATACAAACACCTTCCCAGTGAATGGACAGGCTCTGAAAAGGTATTTTTCATGACAAGTCCCAGATCCACCTTTTGTACATATTTTTCTATTTTTATTTATTTTTATTTTTCATATTTTGGTTATTTTCATTTTGTTTGTTTTCGTTGCTTTTTCGTTAAATTTATGTTTGTGTCGCCTTCTAGTTCGTGGAAGGGATCTAGAATGCATAATTATGAAGCAACTATTAAGGTCCTCTCATGAGCATCGATGTTGTGAATTGTTGAAGCACGAACTAGCTGAATAAATTTTTTGTTTGTAACAGATTTCCTGGTCTCACTTTATAATCATGAGCCTGCACGATCATCTTTAAGTTTTTTATGTTGTCCAAGCTTTTAAAGAAAGTGACTCAAGTATGCCTTCCTGTTCTTGAAAATTTGGTTTCATATAGAAACTAAATTCAGATCATGGGAATGACTAAAAATAACAAGTGTTCTAAAGACTGGAATTTTCAACATCACACCGCTCTTCCAAATATTTTTAAAAAATTATATCAAATTGTAAACAATTTCTCAAGGGTTGTGGGAAGTGTTTGTAAACCCACCGAGATACTGAATAGGTCTACTGACAGCGGGTAAATGCATGCATGATTCCAAGAAAACTTTGTTGGGGTACTGAACAGGCCCGCTGGCAGTGAAGCAATGTCAGGTTAAAGAAAATTCTCAGGTATAAATTTTGATACTGGTCATAAGCATCCTTCATTTTGAATTGAAATTTCTTGGACATGGTAGAGGCATCAGAGTGGGTTAATTGACATCCCTACCGAGGCTATGGATGCCTACTGGAAGTAGTGTCCCTATCAACAGTATCAAAGACATTGACTTGAACATTGTTTCTCCCATTTTTAAAATTTGTCTCCACATTTCATTTAAATAGGAAGATATCTGAAGCTGGACTATGTGATGATTGTTGGGATGCTTGATGTCCTTTAGCTATTTTTTAATCTGTAATCATTTTAAACAGTCCTAACATGAACCCATCGATGATACATAGATAACTGCTTCTCCCAGTAAGTCACCATTGTTGGCAGCCCCACAATATTTTCACCTTTTAAATCGACAAATAATAATTTTTGTAGCTGCCTACGCTTTGTCATATAAATATTTCTATTTGAAGGTGAATTTTCGGCTGTAAAAGGGTGTTTCTATTGTTCCTATATTTTGTTTTCATGCTTTGTTCATGACTAAAAGCATGAATGAGGCATTGAAACTTATAATTGTATTGCAATTGTGTCTAAGGATTATTTTTGTAGAAGGGTAAATGTTCTTACAAATCTTTAAAGGAATGTTGTTTTTCTTTGAAGCTTATCTCCTATCAATAAAATAGTTGTTTTAAGTTTCTCATGGGTTATGAGATATTTCTTGAGTAATTAAATGATACACCAAGAATAGATTGGCAATAGACTATGGTTTTGTTTTGTTTTATTTATAATTTTTGGTAAATCATTTTTATTTCAAATGGTTGTTATGCATTGGTTCATAAAGCACCTCTTCTCCTAACCTTAGAAAATCAACACCACACTTTACACAATGATGAGATTCAAACACACCTGGTCCTGTTCTATACTTTGTTTGAGGTGGAAGTTTCAATCGATAGGTTCATCATTCCAAGTTAAAGTCTTGGGTTTCATCCTGTACTCATGGCATTCATTACACAAAACGCCCAATTTTCATGTTTTGAAACCCCTTGTGCTCTCATTTTGGTCGTGCTAGGGTATTGATGAGTTTTATTACTTTGGTTTTTTCTCTGGTTTCCTCTGTTTTTGAAACCCTTCATACTCACAATGAACTATGTCTACCTTTGTGATTACTTTTCCGAACCCTTATGGCCCCTGTCATCCGTGTCGAACCAAATGGCTCCCAAACCTTACTTCTATATGACGATGTGAGTGATGACCTCAAGAGTCAGGGTTGGGTTGAGTTTCTCAAGAAATTCCAAGGTTATAACTTGCAAGAAGCCCAGAAGTTCTCCCTCTCTTTCGATGGATGCCGAGCCAAAGTGGGTGATGTTCAATTGGAAATCACCGAGGAATTTTTGAGCGAGGCAATGGGCCTTCCCCTTACCAGAAAAAAATGGTTTAAGAATTACAAGTTGGAGGATATGCCATGGAGTCTGTTCGTTACCTCTTAGAAGCGTCAGTGCTGTGACAAAGGTATGCCAATTTCTCTGTTGAAAGATAGATGGCATGGGTTACTGTATGTGTTAAGGAAATTTGTTACTTGTGAAGGACACTATGGGCTTGTTTTCCTTTACCACATAAGACTGTTAATGCACTTCATCGGTTTTCAATTAAACATGCCATTTTATTTATTGAGGAGTTTATACAAAATGGCTAAGAGATATAAAAGGAAGAGTTTAAATTCCAGTTTATTTCATCATGGGTTAATTAGGTTGTTGTTAGCCCATTATTTGAAACTACAGGGTGCTGATTGGGATATTTTCCTAAATCGCAACAACTTCGTTACATCAAATCCTGTAGAGATGCCTGTGGTTGATAGGCCTATGCTGGAAAAGCCCCCTGTTCCTTCTAGTGACAGACCAGTTCTCTTATGAAAATAACCTTGTGATAAAGTTGTGCTCGATGAGCTTATGTTCAAACAACAAGATGCTAACCCTAGAGTCATTAAATCACCTGAGCATGAGCAGTATGTTTTCCCTAACACCATTGCAAAGACCATAAATAGGCACTCGTGCAAACTATCAAAGAAAAAATCAGACATAGGGTTTAATAACAAAAGAGTTGGGAGATTAATCTCAAGGAGTTTACGGAATAAAAAAAAAATATCGTGTGAGCTCGATCAAAGTGATCGAGGTCCATGAGAGCTCCAATTCCAAGATCGAAACTTTCTTGGCAAGGGAAGACCCAGATTACCAAAAAATGGATCTCAGTCAGACATACAATTTTGTAGATAATCTTCCACCATGCCTGAAACATAACGAAGATTTTCTAGGGATCAAACTCAGTCAAAAACCCACAGTGGACAATGGTAGCCTTTTGACACACAGTCATGTATTTCCTCAACCAACTATTCCAGATCCATGGTGTTAAGTGTGTTTGCATTGGATAGGAAAATATTACACAGATGTCCCCTTCCTTTAAGAAAAGATCAAAACCCTCGTAGCTCATATTGACTCGCTAACAAGTGAAAAACACGAACTCAAGATCAGTGCACAAAGGCAAGGAAAACACTTGAAAAGAACTAGAAATGTCATAGTAACAAATGTCGAGTGTGTCAAAGCAGTGATCAACCTTGAAGTTTTATGAGTCGAATTTAGTATTCAGTTGAAAGGTAAAGATTTGTTTTTATCTTAGTTGTGCTTTTATTGATTTATTTTTTATTAATATGGTTTGAATTAGATTTTTGTTCTTTAAAATAAGAATAGCTATAGAATCAACAGATTTTATAGCCAGTCAACTCTCATAAAACAAATTGGAAAATATTACTTGAATAAATGCCTAATTTCTTCATTTCGTTTTCTTTCAGGATATCATGTATCTTGTGGTGATATCAGAAGATGGAGTATTTCTGGGCTTAGTTAATTAGCCATTTCTTTTGTCTCATTTTGTAAAACAAAAACAAACCTTTTATAATTTTGGGAGATACAGTCTGATATTGACTGGCTTTATCAGCCTCTATTTTTGTAACTAGTAAATCATCTTGGGATTTGATCCTATCTTAGAAGATAGGATACTAAGTTTTCCTAAACTATTTAAATACACAGTATTTTTTAATAGAAGATATCTTGGCCTGGGGCTGAAGGTGGACGATTAATTCACAAACTTGAATGGAACATAAATTTTCATTTCAGCTTTAGCTTCCTGTAAATGGTGTTTTCATTTATAGTTTGTTTATATTGATAAACTAATAGTTTTTGTTAGCTTTAGACTTCACAATCTGTTATGTTTTTGGGATAATTCCTTTTAAAATATTGTCCATATTTGATGCTTCAGATATTAAACAGAGTGATCATTTATTCAACTCAAATGACAGGATTTCTCATTAATTTTTAGTTGAATGATTAAATGCACGTTGTTACAATTAGATTTATCTCAAATGTAATTTATTGCAATCATAATATCACAACAACTATTTGTATCATTCATTTTGTTATTAAAAATCAACTATCAACACATTGTTCTGCATTTATTCAGAACAATTTTAAGGTTCATTGCAGGTTTCCCTCTTGGACAAGGTGGTTGGATGTCCTCTAATCATACAAATGTTTGGATGCATATCGTTAACTCACTAACAGGTTAGCTCATTTATGTTTTTTTGTCGTTTATTCATCATTGAAAATCAAATATATGGTCTGGCTTTTGATCATCCATATGTTTCTGTATCATAGTAATTTTCTTATTAGTTTATATTGATAAAGGTAAAACAAAAAAATATCTTATGTGCTTTCTTTGTCTTCTTTTTTCAAAGTAGTCATTTTTGGCATTGATTTTTGTAAGTTTAGATTAAAACTTGGAGTGTGTATATCATGTACATAAATAAGATAAGTAAATATTTTATTTAATAGATCTGCAATAGTTACGTCATACTTATGTACATATACATATAGTAATTAGTAATTAGTAATTAGTTAGTTATTTCATTATCTTATTTGTTTCTTTAGGACTTTTAGATTGGCTAACAGAGCCATTAAAATCGTCAGGACAAGTTATACCAAACGACTTGGGTTATTTAGACAACCTCGGACCAGACTCATTCTTCCAGTTGACGGACGGTCATTTTCTCCCGTCAACAGGGTTGAAGGATGAGGTCTGGTTGTTCTTTCCCTCCCCCTTTGAGGAACTCACCTCTTGGAATGGATCCATCCCATGACCCATTTCTGAGGCTAAAAATCTAAATGTCACACTTTGACCAAGGTACCTAGTGACCAAATTATAGGACATCTACCCAGGTGGCAATTGTCGAATGCAATTGCACCTTGATTGGATTTTGTGTGGCTATTGTGAAATATCACTAGCTCTTTCAGGATATGCACCCTCTACCCCTCATTATAACTAATTATTTCATCCTTCACTAGTTCCTCTTCCAGTGGCTTCAGACCCCACTATCGAGTGCTATTGGAAGGTCCAGTGCTATTTGAGAGGAAGCACGTTACATATTTTTAGGACATGAGAATTTATTTTCTTTGTTCTCCCACGTGAAACAAATCCACCTACCCACGTGTATGCTTATTTTCAATTGATATATGTATGATGCTATTTTGATTACATGTGATTATGCGATATATTGTGAAGGTCCATATAATACAAGTCTCTTGTTCATTTTCTTCTATCATCACCATTTTGCACACATTCCACTTTGCTAGTCAGACATCATAGGGGACCCACATTATCCCCGTTGTTCCAGATGCTTGCAAAATATCCCTCCTATCCTAGGAGGATTCCTAGTTTCACCAACTCACCGGCTCAACCATCTCACACACCCGTGAGTGCTACCATTTTAGGATCAAATTTTCTTGGTTCCACTTCCCAAGATCGTCCATCCACTAGATCTCCTTCAAAAGGAGGCGAAGGGTACACTTCTTCCCAAGGGAGAAGTACACCCCTACCAAAACCCCCTCAAGGGTCAGGTTAACTACCTTCTCACACCATGGCAGGAACTAATCCTCCAACACCACACCATATGCCATATTTTTCCTCCCTCAACATTTTGGATCTAAGTAAGCTCACGAATGATCCTATATTGCATGAACCCACATGGCCTGCAATGCCTACCAAACTACCTTTGGACATTCCCAAGTTTGAAGGAAAGGCGGGAGAAGATTCGGCCAACCATATCATGAACTTCCACTTATGGTGATCTTCAAACAAAATCATGGATGACTCCATCCGATTAAGTTTATTTCAGTGCACACTCACAGGTCCATCATCCAAATGGTATGTGGACAAAAAATTAGGGTCCCATGTGAATTTTGAATCGTTGGCCAAAACATTTTTGACCTTATTTCAACTACCAGTTCATCATGACAATGGTATAGAACTGCTCTCTGAGTTTAAACAAACCTCATCTACACATATCACCGACCACATTCATGAATGGCATCGACGACATAGTTTATGCAAAGAAAAAACCACCAAAGAACAATGCCTTGATTGGTTTCTCATATCACTCATCCCTCTCCTTTCTAAAGATGTGGCCTCCACCTTCCCCCAAACTGAAGATGTAGCCATTCAGAAGGCCCAAAAATATGACCTCATTTATGCTCAATCTAGATACTTATACACAGTACTTGTTGATGCCCTGAAACCCATACCATTCGGCTAGGAAAAACCTGGGATGTCTCACTCAACATATGGATTGATTGGTACCACAACACACCACAACCATTACATCTGACCACCACTTATATACGATACAACCCAATATCTATTGATGTATAAAGGACCCCCTTATTACCTTCCCCCCCCTTATCAACAACCGTACCCTACTGTCCTTCCTCCACCCATGAGTGAACCCTCACCGACACCCATGATGTGCCTGACTGTTCAACCAAGTTCGGGTACCCCCTCTACCTCAGCTTACACTCTGAGAACTAGTGAAAGTGATATGCCTTCCTATGCACCCTATGAGTCATTACCACAAAATGATATGTACTTCCCATTTCTTGGTCTTCCACAAGGACAACCACACATTGGGGCTAACTTTGTTCATCCCTCTCCCATTCAATAATTTCAAAATTTTGAACAACTAAATACGAAACATCCATCCCATTAGCCAAATAATGCCAAAAAGAAAGGAAAAAAATGAAACAATAATAATCGAGGACCAGGGGGAAACAACCCCCAATAGAACCAACCTATTGGGGGAAACTAGAATCAAGGGAACCAAAACCCCCAAGGGGGCAATAACAAGAAACGACAAGGGAGGAACAACAAAAACAACCTCTGGGAAAACTTCCCTTGTGCCCTTTGTGGTGAGCATGGTCATTACACACACCATTTCCCCCAAGTCTTTGACTTCAAACAGATGAAATATTCCATGAACGCGCCACATCCCACAGTTTCGCCTACCCCTCAACAAACCCGACAATCGTATTTGCAACAACCACCCATGACTATGTTCCAAAACCCTATTCCACACCAAGGTGTGATGAATACCCAACAGGAGATGCATCATGCCCCACCACCCATGGGATAGTATCAAAACCATGGGAATCCGGCGGATCACAATATCCTCCTCACTAGAAAAGAAGAATTTCCTCTGCAAACGCATAGTCGTCAGTACAACGCACCCCTTGAGTCTACTCCCACCAATTTAGAATCAAATCCAGGGATAGTTGGACAACCCTTGATGATTCCATGTCGTAACAATGAACCACCCATTTGTATTCCTCACATCCCATTATGACGGAATGCCAACTATCCTCAAGCTAGGGAGGCACACAATTATAGTTTGGTCGATGACTTGGCACAATATCCTACAAACATGTCAGTCTTGGATGTCCTCCAAACATGTCCCACTCAACGAAAATCATTTATTTCTGCCTTGGGGGCAGTCGACCTTGCTGATACTAGACTCATCACATTTGATCTAGATTGTGGGGAAAATCGTCTCCCCTCTTTGGTAGCTTTCCAGATACCAGTCAAAATTTGGAACATCACATTTCATTGATGTATCATTGATGAAGGTGCATCCACCTGCATCATGTCCAAAATGGTATGGAAGAAACTTGGATCCCATGAGCTAATACCATCCACCATCACTTTGAGAGCTTATGATGGATGAACATCCTCTCCTGAAGGGCTCTTTGAAAATGTCCCTGTTGAACTCGGGGGAAAAACCATTCTTAATGACATTGAGGTTATCGATGCTCTTCTTGATTACAACATCTTTTTTGGACATAGCTACATGTACACTATGAAGGCTGTGGCCTCTTCTATGTTTTGAATGATGATGTTCCCCCACAACGAAAAGATCATCACCATTGACCAAGTTTCACATTACGATCCTAAAGATTCCTCCAACATCGATAACATCATACCTCTTGTCCACACTAATTTCAATGCCTACCCACTCATAGAGATGGGCCCCAAAATTTTCAAGGACCCATCCTTGTTGGGGACATACCATGGAGCGCCACCGCTCATACGACCCTTGGCACAAGTGTGTGTTGTATCTTCTAATGGAACTGAAACTGGAGATACCATTCCTCACACAAAGACTTGTCCACCCCTTGACATCCCACCAGTTGAAGAAATCCTACCTCAAGAATTACTTGAGAACCCTATGACACCACTTATCCCCAATGTCACCCTTCCCTAAGGGAAAATCCTAGTTTAGGAGAAAAACCCCCAAGCCATCACTCAAATCCCCTTCTTCTACCCCCCACCGGTCATACAATATTTTCAGGTAGCCGCAATGCTTACCCTTCCCAACATGGTTTTCACCATTCCAGTATGGTATCTACACCCACCCACGATGGTTCCTCAACCATCCCTCGCTCCCCAAACAGAGGGAATCCCAATGCAGATTACATTACTAACTCTGACAGCACCACCCTCACCCCCACTTGCTAACACCATTGCTACGACTGGGGGTAGGTGAAAGATGAAAGATCCCTTCGCTCCACTACCTCCCCAAGTTCAAATCCCTTTTTCCTTATGTGAAAGAAAATGACAAGCCACTCACAAATGTCCTTCTCTTCTCGAGCTATGCAATTTTATCAAGCTTCCTCAAGCACCCCTTTTGCTTGCCACTCCACCAAGTATGTCCCCTGCTACTACGAAGTCATCAACCACATGTAAAAAATATATACGAACCAATTTCCCCTGTGCCATATGCCCAAAATATGGGCATTACACTCATCATTTCCAATCTATCCCAAATGTACGCCACACATTAGCCACAGAACTCCACACATATCTGCCTGAGCTTCCTCCGAAACTCCATACCAATGCTCCCGTGAATGTAATTCATTATATATCTTCATCAGTCCTCGAGAAAAGGGGAGGTCCATGTCCTCCCACCAAAATACCACCCGATCACCCATAGGGTCATTGCAACTGGGATGGCATTATGGGCCCATCGTCCATATCTAAGCCCCATTCCCCACTTTCATTTTTTGGTACATGAGCCCATAAGCTCCATTTTCTAAACCATTTTCATCCACTTACACAGTCATTTTCCTCGGGTTCTAATTTTCACTTTTCCCTAACAGAGAATCTTTCCATGACACACTCAAGTATGCATGCTTATGTTAAAAATTATCAAATAAGTGTTATATGACCTTTATCTACAAATATTGTTCACGTCGGGTATTCGGTTTTCATGTGTGCAGGTACTTGGTCATCACAATGCAATACACCCCCTTCAAGTATATACTCGACAATGACATGTAATCATTCCCTCTAAATATCAATTACATATCCCATTCATATCCTCTAACATTTGCATTTAGGGTACCCACATCTAGATCTACAGTACTATCACCTCCGCTACATTTTATTGCTGTCTCTCGGTAGCACTCTCCCCCACATGAGTTGTCCCATTCATAGTCCCTTGTGTAAATTTGACACTCTTGCTTCTTTCACCCCCTAGGGATGGGAGTCTCGATAGTCTTGCTCATTTCCAATAATTATCCACATACTCCTTCTCATCATTATACTAGCTTTCCAAATGGACTCCCAGGTTACTATTTTGACTATGCCTCCATAGTATCATCAACCCTCCATTTCCTCCACAATCATTTTTCCCATATATAGATTTCCCTCCATTCATTTAACTCATACAGAAACCCACCCATGGGCCCCCCACCCTCCATCGGTTCTCCATGCAACTTGTGCCCCCACAGGCCTAGCCATATTGCACTAGGGCACCCATTTATGTATTTGTACACACATCCAAAATTATTCTTTATTCATTTGGTAATTATAAAAAGCCTTTGTTTCCATCATTTACATAGCCCTTTTTTCTCCCTTGGCGACCTTCTTTTCCTAGCAAAGAAAACCATGTCGCCCTTGGTTGGGAAATTCATTATCTTCTACTCCTATTGACATCATCCATAAACCCTGAGTATCCCACAGTCCATGTACCTCTGATCTATGAGTTTGTCCACTTTTTCACGTCTCTAGCACAATTTAAACCCACATATAGTCATCCCCCTAATGCTAGATCCAATTTCACGGTTGTTTCCAGTCATCTTTCACATATATACCCAACCAAAGGCAGTTCTGAGTCTCACCAGATATTGACTTCGTCCATGTTCCTCATCAGTTCATGATCTTATCCATTGGATTTCATGAATCCCTTTTTCTTCTTGGAGTCACATCTCCCTTTTTTTTGACATCAACAAAGTTTCCAGAAGGGTGATAGTATATTGACTCGAATTTACTTTATAAATGAGGATTCTAGGATGACACAGCAAGAACCATCATTTCTCTTTTCTGTCATTGATCCCCATGCCATTCGACTTCAACACACTCTCATGTTACAGTGGGTCTTACAATGCGACTATTGCAATTGTTTTATACTATCCGAAGACCCCTGAATTTGCTAGGCCATCAATGCCTACAAGTCATCGACACTTCTTACAATCATCCTTGCCTTTGTTCAGAGTATGTTCACCATCAAAATTGTCATCTACCATTATCAACCTTCCCCATAGGGAACTATAGTTATCTACATTAGCATATAGCTTTAGTTGTTGTCTTACATTTTTGAGTCACATGACACAAGCATGGGGCATGCCCGCCTCGTTTGTATACATATTTTATTTTTTTCCTAGAGAAAGGTTTGTGTCCCAAATTTTCCCCTCTCCCACTGATGGATCTCTCTTGCAGTTCCTCTCATCACTCTTTCTTACAATGGAACTCTCAATAGAAGAAACATTGATGTATTTCATCTATACGTATGCTCCAAACCTCACACATCAGGGGGCATATGTTATCACTGAAATTTCATCTGCAAATGGTTATAGGAATACAACATCTCCAAACATCTATTAGTTCACCTGCAGCCCCAAAAATGCATTTCCAAAAAGAACAAACTATACAACTGGTCAAAACAATTGGCATGCGCTGAAACACTAAAGCAAACCCGCACACGTGCGTAGACCAAAAAAGACAAAAAAGAGCACATGCGCTCGATGCACGACTGTGTACAAGAAAATATGTGAAAAACTATGAATGATGCATTGATGGTTCTTTTCGGCCCCTCACCCACTTCTGGTTTAGATCCCAATTCGATTTGACCCTCCAATCCGAGTTGAATCTGCATGGGGGCCTGGTCAAGGACCCAAGGGTGCCCTAAAGGGCCCCTTTTTCACACTAAAGACCGGTTGGATAATGCCTCAAATATTTTCTATAAAAAGAGGCCATGGGTGCACTATGAATTGAAGAATCTCATTGTATTTTTATGATGCCTCTATTCTCCTACAAGGAACCTCTTTCTTTCTTAGAGCATACTAGCATCACCTCATTAAGCTATTCACCTCACTTCTTGGGGGATAAGCTTGGATTTATTCACCACTTACTTTCTAGTTTTTCAGTTGTAAGAAGATGTCTCACATAAGGGACTCAAGATCCCTCCCTAGGAGGAAGAGGGGATCCATAAGTCCCCCTTTCTCTTTGGTGTTTTCCCATTAATATAATTTCTCCATTGGTGGCATGAATATTGGTCAATTGTTTGATTGATTTTGGTTCTAATTTCCTTATGCATTTTAGTTTTTTTTCTTTAGTTATTATTAGCTTAGTTGTTTGTTTATTTAATGTGATTGATTCATTTGATTCACAAACTAACCTCTATCTTGTCTAGCAAGCCCAACTAGACTTGCAAGTGTCCCTCTTTTGCTCATTCAAGTGGCGAAAATGATGCAACAATTATGTAGCTTTTCTCTCTAATATTTTTTCAAATGATGTGTGTTCCACAAAATAGGACAAGATTTAAAAATCAAGGGCATTAACACACTAGAATCAGGGGATTTTGTCTCTTCAAAGGAGCTAATAACCAAATATTAAATAAAATTTTCCATACCTACCTCCTAGTGCGCTCCTTGTCCATTTATGACCACTTTTGATCAACAACAGTTAGAGCTACATATGTAAAGGGTTCAGACCCTTCATTAACGCAATTCTATCCTTGATTTAGGAAGACAAGTCAAAATTTCTAGCTATATACATGCCTCTAAGTCTATGAGAGATATAGAGAATTTTGGAGAAGTATTGTATGGATATTTTTTGAAGACTTGTACTAAAAACTCAAAGCTTTCCTGGTCTTGATGTATTACTAATATTTATGAAATAAAGATGTTTATTCTTTCATTCTATTAAGGTTTCTTTTAGGCTTCTTGTGCTTCTTGGGTAGGGCCCATCCAAGAGGGCTCAAGCACCCTACTACTATTTTTGTAGTTTTTTATGCATATTAGTTAGTGCCTAGATAATATTGCATTCTCTCTTAAATGCAATACCAACTGGCCAATTGCAACAACAACATGTAGAAATGTTCTGCATAATTTAGGAACATGCCTATTTTGGGAGAGAAAAGTATATTTTGGGCACATACCTATTTTGGGAAAGAAAGGTCTATTTTTGGAGCGCACACAATAAGAGGCGAAAAAGAAGCATGTAGAGGATGACAAAAAAGAAGCATGCAAACAAATAAATAAACCAACATGTGCAAGGAGGAAAAGAAGCATGGAGTGCATTCATATAGACCTAGCCACATTAGGGTTAGGGTTTTGGACATGAATGTAATGCACATAAGCCAATATAATAGTATCAGTAAAGGCCTAGGAAGTCTAGTAGAGGTTGGTCAATGGTTGGTTGTTCATTGGTCATTGGTTGATTAGTCAAGGAGATATAGTGTTGGTCTAAGTAAGTTATTTTTGAGAGTTAAAGCATGGGTTGTGGAGCATGGTGTGGTCTAGTCCACCTCATAGAGGGTAATTACCCTCCCTTTTTATTGTAATCTTGAAGAATGTAATGTGCACAACACATATTTTGTAGAAAGATGAATAAAGAGAAAAAAAGACGGATCTTTGTGGACATAGCCTCAGGTGGGGGTGAACCATGGTGAATATAGCGTGTTAGTGTGTCTAAATGATTGTTTTGATGTTATGTTATGTAGCCATTAAAGAATGAATGGTTACTTAGCTAATCAAAACATGCATGCATAGTTATATGAATGAATGAATACTAGTTATAAATGAATGAATAATAATGTTGATGCATGAAGAAAAGGATCATAATACACTCCCAATCCCTTTGATTAAAAACACATGAGTATTGAATCCCCCCATAAAACTATCTCGAGTGATACTATGTTGCACACTCTGTGCACAACGTTGTGATGCAGGCCCCATTCCCTTCTTGGGATTCTGCGACCTCCCGGTGAAGGATATTTAAACACCTTGATCCAAATTAGCTCTTTGGGCATCCAATAGACCCTGAAAAAATAACACACAGGTCCCTTTTATGTTACTTGCATGTTTGAATTACCCACATAGCCATTTTTTGGCGCTTTTGGTAACTTTAACTGGCAGGCGCTAGCTACACTGGCTAGGATCTTCTTCTCATATGACTACAGGGTAAAACCTTGGGACAATCCTATTTGTAGCTTTGGGATTTGATAGTATTTCAACCTCCACCTTTTTTTTCTTCTGAAACACCTTCTATCGATACACATAGATCTCTACCACATGTCCTCCTGGATCCAATGGTCCATATTGACTTCGGCCTTCGTGACTTCACGAAGATTTCTCTTTCTCCATGCCAATTCTCCAAAACTCTACCTCCAGAATAGTCCAATCCACTCCCACATATCTCCTCATAGACAATGGCTAGGATCACTTCATAACTTCATGACTTTGGCAACCCCACTCCTCAACACTTCAAAACAATCTGAACCATGAAGTGTCGAAAGGATTCTATGGCTAACCTCTGTGCAGCTTGGCCAGATCTGATGGTTTTGAATGATCTTTCTGCCTACTGGATGGATCTTGCTCATTGATTTTGGGGAATCTTCAAGGGTGTTATCACTGAAATTTCGTCTGCAAATGGTCATAGGAATCCAACATCTCCAAAAACCTATTAGTTCACCTATAGTCTCAAAAAGAATTTCCAAAAGACACAAACTATACAACTGGTTATAAAATTAACATGTGCAAAAACACTATAGGAAGCGTGTGCACGTGCGTAGGAAAAAGAAGCCAAAAGAGCACATATGTGCTCGATGTGTGACTGTGTATGATAAAAGCTGCACATTCCTATGAACGATGCATTTATGGTTCTTGTCGTCCCCTTACCCACTTCTGGCTCAACTCCCAATTCGATTTGACCCTCAAATCCTAGCTGAATTCGCATGGGGGCCTGGTCAAGGACCCAAGGGTGCCCTAAAGGACCACTTGTTCACAATAAAGACTGGTTGGATAATGCCTCAAATATTTTCTATAAAAATAGGTCATGGGTGCACTATGAATTCAAGAATCTCATTGTATTATTATGTTGCATCTATTCTCCTACAAGGAACATCTTTCCTTCTTGGAGCATACTAGCATCATCTCATTAATCTATTCACCTCACTTGTTGAGGGAATAAGCTTGGATTTCTTCACCATTTACTTCCTAGTTTGTCACTTGTAAGAAGATATCTCACATAGGGGACTCAAGATACCTCCCTAGGAGGAAGAGGGGATCCATAAGTCCCCCTTTATCTTTGGTGTTTTCCCACTAATATAATTTATCCATCAATGGCATGAATATTGGTCAATTGTTTGATTAATTTTGGTTTTCATTTCCTTATGCATTTTAGTTTTGTTTATTTAGTTATTATTAGCTTATTTGTTTGTCTATTTCATGTGATTGAGTCATTTGATTCATACACTAACCTATGTCCTATGTAGCAGTCCCAACTAGACTTGTAAGTGTCCCTCTTTTTCTCATTCAAGTGGCGAAAATGATACAACAGATTGACAACTCCACTGGGGAAAGGTATTAATTTCCTCCCTATTTGGGTTGTTTGAGCACTTTGTTTTGACATGTTTTCCTTGCAAGGATCATAACTGGCCCAACCCTACCTACAAAGAGCTGAATTTGGAGCTGGAAGAGGAGAATTTCATTTAAAAGGTTCCTCCCGGATGCATATCAGAACGTGTGTGGGTTTTTGAGACTACACGGGTGCCTTCTGAGCAATGTGTGCCAACAACACTATGTTTCTCAGTGAATTATTCACATAGTTCACCAATAGGTCCTTAGTTCTCTACGCATTGGTGCCACATGCACCTCTGTCTAAACTGTGACCCGTGCATCTGTCCAGAAATCCAACATTGTAAGAGTTTTTTGTGATGTTTTGAAGGCCCCTAATTCACTAGTTCCTCTTTCGGTGGCTTCAGACCCCATTGTTGAGTGCTATTGGAAGGTCAAGTTCTATTTTAGAGGAAGGACATTACATCTTTTTAGGACATGAGCATTTGTTTTCTTTTTTATCCCACGTGGACAAAATCCACCTACCCACATGTATGCTTCTTTTCAATTGATTTATGTATGATGCTCTTTTGATTACATGCGATTGTGAGATATATTGTGAAGGTCCATATTATAAAATTATCTTGTTCATTTTCTTCTATGATCACCATTTTTCATGAATTCCACTTTTCTATTCGGACATCATAGGGGACCCACAAAAATCTATGTTGTTCTAGATGCTCACAAATCTCCCTCCTATCCTAGGAGGATTTCTTAGTTTCGCCAACTCACCGACTCAACCATCTCACACCCCTGTGAGTGCTACCATTTTAGGTTCAACTTTTCTTGGTTCCACTTTACTTGGGTCCACTTCCCAAGGTCATCCATCCACTATCTCTCCTTCACCAAGAGGTAGAGGGTACACTTCTTACCAAGGGAGAAGTACACCCCGACCAAACACCCCTCAAGGGTCAGGTTCACTACATGCTCACACCATGTCTTGAACTAATCCTCCAACGCCACTACATATGCCATATTTTTCCTCCTTCAACATGTTGGATCTGAGTAAGCTCATGAATGGTCCTATATTGCATGATCCCACATGGCCTGCAATGCGTACCAAAATACCTTTGGACATTCCTATGTTTGAAGGAAAAGTTTGAGAAGATCCTTCCAATCATATCATGACCTTCCACTTATGGTTCTCTTCAAACAAAATAATGGATGAATCTATTCGATTAAGTTTATTTCAATGCTCACTCACAGGTCCATCAGCCAAATGGTGTGTGGATGCAAAATGAGGGTCCCATGTGACTTTTGAATCATTGGACATAACATTTTTGACCTTCTTTCAACTACTAGTTCTCCATGACAACGGTCTAGAACTTCTCTCTGAGTTTAAAAAAACCTCAGCCACACATAGTGTCAACCACATTCATGAATGGTTTCAGCGACGTAGTTTATGCAAAGAAGAAACCACCAAAGAACAATGCCTCGATTGGTTTCTCAGATCAGTCATCCCTCTCCTTGCCAAAGATGTGGCCTCCACCTTCCCCCAAACTGAAGAGGTAGACATCAGCAAGGCCCAACAATATGACCTCATTTATGGTCAGTCAGGATACTTATACACAATACTACCTGATGCCCCAAGACCCGTACCATTCAGCCAGGACAAACCTGGGATGTCTCACTCAATGAATTGATTGAATGGTACTAGAACACACCACAACACATACATCAACCACCACATATGCACGATACACCCCAATATCCACTGATGTATGGATGACCTCCTTATTACCCTCCCCCCCCTTATTGACAACCATACCCTATTGTCCTCCTTCCACCCATGAGTGGACCCTTGCCAACACCCATGATGCGCCTGAGTGTTCAACCAAGTTCACGTACCCCTTCTAACTCAGCTTACACCCTGAGCACTAGTGAGCGTGCTACACCTTCCTATGCATCATATGGGTCATTAACACCAAATAATTCATACTTCCCATTTCCTGGTCCTCCATAGCCCATTTCTCCTCCACAAGGACAACCACACTCTGGGGATAACTTTTTTCATCCCTCTCCCATTCAGCAATTTCAAAATTTTGAACAATTGAATACGGAAAATCTGACCCATCAGCCGAATAATGCTAAAAATAAAGGAAAAAACTGAAACAATAATAGCCATGACCAGGGGGAAACAACCCCCAACATAACCAACTATTGGGGGAAACCAGAATCTTGGAAACCAGAACCCCCAAGGGGGAAATAACAAAAAAAACCAAGGGAGAAACAACAACAACAACCTCTAGACGAACTTCTCTTGTGCCATTTTTGGTGAGCATGGTCATTATACACACAATTTCCCCCAAATCGTTGACTTCAAACAGATGAAAGATTCCATGAACGCACCACTTCCCCCATCGTCACCTACCCCTCAGCAGACCCTACAACAACATTTTGAACAACCACCCCCATCAATGTTGCAAAATCCTATTCCACGCCAAGTTGTGATGAATACTCAAAAGGAGATGGATCCTGCCCCACCATAGATGGGACAATATCAAAACCCTGGGAATCTGGCAGATTGCACTATCCTTCTCACTAGTGAAGAAGAAATTATTCTACAAATGTGAAATCATTAATGCAACGCACCCTCTGAATCTAATCCCACCACTTCGGAAGAAACTCCACTTACAGCCAGACAACCTTTGATGATTCCACACCCTAACACTAAACCACCCATTCATATTCCTCACATCCCAGTACGACAGAATGTCAACAACCCTCAGGTTAGGGAAGTACACAATTACAGTCTGGTTGATGACTTAGCGCAATCTATTGTAGCCATGTCGATCTTGGAGGTCCTCCAAACCTGTCCCACTCAATGGAAATAATTTCTTTCCACCCTGGTGACAGTTGACCTTGTTGATACTAGACTCATCACATTAGATCTAGATTGTGGGGAACCCCGTCTCCCCGCTTTGGTAGCTTCCCAGATACCAATCAAAATTCAGAACATCACAATTCATTGATGTATCATTGATGAAGGTGCATCCACATGCATCATGTCCAAAACAATATGGAAAAAACTTGGCTCCCCTGAGATAATACCATCCACCATCACTTTGAGAGCTTATGATGGATGACCATCCTCTCCTGAAGGGATCTTTCAAAATGTCCCTATTGAACTCGGGGGAAAAACCATTTTTATTGACATTGATGTTATTGACACTCCGCTCGATTAAAACATCTTGTTTAGATGTAGATACATGTATGCTATGAAGGCTTTGGCCTCTTCTATGTTTTGAAATATGATGTTCCACCACAATGGGAATATCATCACCATCGACCAAGTTTGACATTACGAGCCTAACCATTCCTCCAACATTGATAACATCCTACCTCTTTTCCACACTAATTCTGATGCCTACCCACTCATAGAGATGGCCCCTGAAATTTTCAAGGACCCATCCTTGTTGGGGACATACCATGGAGCACCACTGCTCATACACCCCTCGACACAAGTGTGTTTTGTATATTCCAATGGAAATGAAACTAGAGATACCATTCCTCCCACAGAGACTTCTCCATCCCTCAACGTCCCACCAGTTGAATAAATCCTACCTTAATAATTACCTGAGAACCCTACAACACCACTTACCCCTGATTTCAGCCTTCCCCGAGGGAAAATCCTGGTTTGGGAGACAATCCCCCAAGCCATCACTCAAATCCCCTTCTCCTAACCCCCACTGGGCATACAATGTTTTTAGGTAGCCTTGATGCTTACCCTTCCCAACATGGTGCTCTCCATTCTAGTATGGTATCTACACCCACCCACGATGGTTCCTTAACCCTCCCTCCCTCCCCAAATAGAGGGAATTCTGATGCATATTCCAGTACTAACTCCAACCACACCACCTTCACCCCCACTTTCCAGCACCCTGCCTTAGCTGGGGGAATACATAAGAAGAATGAGCCCAATGCTCCACTTCCTCCCTAAGTTCAACCTCTTTGCACACTATGTGAGAGAGAAGGGAACCCTAGAAATAAATGTCCCTATCTCCCAGAGTTACGCAATTTAATCCAACTCCATCGAGCAACCGCCATTCTCATCGCTTCATCAAGCACACCTAGTACTACCACTGCATCCTCTACTATAGGAATCAAAGGGATGCGAACCAAATTTACATGTGCGATCTGTTTAGAGTATGGCCACTAAACTCATCATTTCCCCACACTACCTCAGTTTTGACAGACACTAACGATAGTATATTGAAACTTTCAGCAAGACCCATCTCAACCTACGTCATCAGGGACTCGAGTCATTGACATCCATCATTTCACAACCTCAATCAACGAATGGATGAGATTCCCTTGCTATCTTTGTAAATAACTTGATCATTTCACATATCAGTTTCCTACGATCATTGAATACAGGCGTCGTAAAATGGCCCTTATTCGAAATCCTCCAACCACCTCGCTCCCCGTGATGCAAGTGATTCCCACTATTCCATATGAAAATACTGTCCACATCACATCCCATGAACCTAAGTCACTTCCTACCCCCAACCACAACTTACAACCCACAATATCTAGACATTTGGTTTATGTCTAGCACACCATCGCACCATAGTTGAGATACCCATCCACATCTTCACCACCTAAATATAATCACGCGGTGACAGTCACTAATGTTCCTTCCCCAGATCCCCTATATTCTCGCATTTTCGACTATGGAAAAGATATCCTCGAAGAACTCACTACCCCTAATTTCCCATGGAATTCTCTCCACCACATAGTGATTTTTCTCTCACAGGAATCCTTTGACCCTCTTAGACAAGTCTCAATATGTGCAATCGAAACAAAGGATTTCATCCCGTCAGGGTATATAGACTGGTTCAACAACCCTATCCCTACCTCTGATGATTTTGAATAAGGAAACATGGCCAACATTTCCTCCACTGTCAAAATTGACATTTCCATCAAACCAAGAATCATAGAGGAAATCAGCATTGGCGCCGCATGCTTCCCTGAAGAACTCGCATCTTACAAAGATTTGTTTCAGGAATACTGTGATATTTTTTCCTGGTCATACACAGAGATGATTGACCTTGATCCTTCTATCGTCGAACATCACATCGACACATGGCCAAATATAACACATGTCCATCGAAAGAAACACCCACTGCACCCATCCAAAGTAGTGTCTATCAAATCCAAAATTAACAAACTACATGTTGCAGGGTTCATATACCCCATCACATACATGTCATGGGTTTCCAACCCTGTCCCCGTCAACAAAAAACAAGGAACTATTCACATCTACACTGACTTTAGTGATCTCAACCATGCTTGTCCCAAAGACATCTTCCCTACCCCTTTCATCAACCAAATTATCGATGACTGTGTAGTCCACAAGGCTCTATCCTTCATGGATGGTTTATATAGCTACAATCAAATACAGATTCATCCAACAAATCGATATAAAATGACATTCACTACCCCATGGGGTACTTTTTCTTATTGTGTCATGCCTTTTGGACTCAAGAATGAAGGTGAAACATTCCAACGGGCCATGACTTATGTTTTCCATGATCTTCCTCGCATTATCCTCACTTACTTGGATGACCTCACTGCTCGATCCAAGAAACGAACTCAACATCTAGATGACTTACGAGTTGTCTTTCAACACTGTCATCAGTACAATATTTGCTTGAATCCCCTCAAGTGTGTATTTTGCGTCACCACCAGATGCCTCCTTGGGTTCATTGTTTCCCAACATGACATCACTATTGACCCCCTCAAAGTCCAAGCTATCATATAAATTCCACCACCATGAAATTTATGCCAACTGCAGAGCCTACAAGGCAAAGACAACTTTTTGCAATGCTTTTTCCCAAATTACGCCACTCGCACGACCACCCCTGAAGTATAATCATGAGGAAAATATCACCCTCGTAGTTCAAAAAATACATCATTATATCTTACTTTGCACTACCAAAGTCGTGGTATATTCCAACCCCATCCAGTACTTGCTTAGTCGATGACAAATTAATGGCAAATTTTCCCAATGGATCATCATCCTTCAGGAATACGACCTAGAGTTTTCAACTCCCAAAATCAATAAAGCACTCGTTCTCACCGAACTCATCATGATATTTCCCTCAGGTGATACAAGTTCACTCGTCAATATGGATTTTCTTGACGAACACCTCTTCTACATCCCGTCGGATGACCCCTGGTATGGCGATCTTCTCTCCTACCTTCAGACACAGAAGTTTGGGTCTCACCTCTTTCGAGATGATTTTCGATGCATTTTCCACCAGGCCCCTCACTACCTTCTCATTGGTGACATTTTGTATCGACATCGGGTCGACACTATACTCTGTCGATGTTTGAACATCAATGAAGAAGATCAAATCTTAAATGACTGCCATAGCGGTGCTTGTGGTGGCCACCTCTCAGGGATTTCCACCACCCAAAAAATCATTCGAGCATGATACTTATGGCCCATATTATTTCATGACTGCATCCACACTGTGAAGCATTATGACAAATTCCATCTTTATGCAAACAAATCACGAGCACCACCTGCTCTTCTACATCCCTTCATCACTGTCAACCCCTTTTGCAAATGGGGCATCAACTTCATGACTTGAAACCCTCCATATAGAAATGGAACCAAGTACATCTTCATGGCAGTAAATAACTTTACCAGATGGGCTGAAGACATGCCTACCTTCAACAACATCGCTGACACAAAAACATGTTTTTTCTTCAACCACGTCATTACCTGTTTCAGAGTCCCACTACACTTAGTCTCTAATCATGGTAAACACTTTGAGAATGAGATCTTCATCGAACTCTCCTCAAGGTTAGGCTTCTCCCATGATATTTCCTCCCCATACTACCCTCAGTCCAACATAAAGGTCAAGGTTGTTAGCAAAGTCCTCAAAACCATGTTGCAACACACTGTTAACAAATATAAGACCAATTGGCATCATATGTTTTTTTCAGCACTATGGGATTATCACACAGTAGTTAAAACTACCACTAGTTTTACACCATTTTATCTTGTCCATGGGGTCGAATCCACTCTCCCCATCGAGTGCAAGATTCCCACCTTATGCACCGCCATCGAGCTATTACCTGACACTGCTCCAATGGAGCAACTCTTTCTGAACTTAGAGTCACTAGATGAAGACTATTGGTATTCATTATAGAACAATGAGGTAACTAAAAAATGGTCACCTTTGACCGCCATGTCAACCTTTGCTCATTTAATGAAGAATACCTTTTCCTAGCCTACGATATCACTCAAAATACCCTCGGTCATGTAAAATTTGATTCATTATGGCATGGACCCTACATCGTCCAACACTGCCTCACTAAAGGAGCATACATCCTGGCCTCTCTAGAAGGCTACCCTCTCAAAGAACCTGTCAACAGGTTTTACTTAAAGAAATTTTACGCCTGAGTGTAGTCATTCTACACTAGGCTTTTTCTTTTTTGTACACATTTGTAGAGTTTTTAATCTTATTTTTTCCCTCCATGCCTTATTTTTTATCTACCATTTGTGTTAGTGACATATGTATCCTCCATTGACCAACCACATTTGTTACGCTGATGGATCTAGTCGATGGACACAGAATCTCGCTTTGGCTGCTTGGGCCCTCTATACCCACTCACATGAACTGCTCCACTCCAGTGGCATATGTTTGGGCTCAACCACCAACAACCAAGAAGAATACACAGTCATCATTGGCCTCCTTTCCAAGGCCATTCACCTCCATATTCATCACCTTAACATCTTATTAGATTCCCAACTTGTCATCCTGCAACTCAACAATGTGTACCATGTCCGCAATATTTGCCTCTTCTACAAATACCTGCAAGTTAGACTCTTATATCAACATTTTGATTCAATAAAATTTACACATATTCCACAAAAATTTAATAAAATATAAGATAACATGGCTAACCTATTGTTAGATTGGAATATATCACATCAAGACATCATCACATATGCATAAATCATCAAAAGTATATCACAACATATAGATTAGACATCATAAAAAGCATCACAAAACATCATCACATGTGAACATCACAGAGATCATAAACGTGTATATCCACACACACACACACACACACACACACACACACACACAGAAACACACACACACACACACACACACACACACACACAGAAACACACACACACACACACATATATATATATAACAATCAATGTATCATTAATGTTTACAAAAATGGTACAAAATCTACATCGTCCATAGGCAGGTGAGTTCCCTCATCCCTATAGGTACAAAATAGGTGTCACACTACCCTATACAAAATGGGCTCCCAGGCCTATATAAATACCAAAAATATACAACAGAGAACTCATGGTGCCTCTAGAGCACCACCACCAGGACCTATATTTGGAGGAGGTGCCCCACCAACTGGGGGTCCTCCAGATCTGGGGGGTTGTCGCCCAGTCATAGCTACCCCTGCCATAGCTGCTTTGCAGATCAGGGTCGGCAAGTCTACAGGGCCACCCATACACTACTCCAGGACTTTCTCATCTTGGATGTGGGACCACATACCCTCGGGCATGCCCTGTAATACCACCTCCAACCGACGGAGAAAATCCTCTAAATACCTTCCAGCATCTCCTTGAGGCACATGCGATGGTCCTGAACTAGGTTCATCAAATATGTGTCTCCTGTCATCTCTCACATCATTGGTTGGCCTCACATCAACCTTGTCCCTCCGACATCTCTCTCCCACCCACAGATCACCCCACGATGGTCTCATGAGCCCTTGAGGAGTCAAACCTCTAACAAACTCCACCTCTCGGCCACGCCGCCCCACATCTGCACATACAACAAACAAATGATAGAATCACCATCCATCCATACATAAAAAATATTCTATACTATCAAAATAAAAATAAAAAAAATACATCAACATACCTCTATGGTCCCAATCCTCTCCAAGAGGAAAAACCATATTTGGATCCTGCTGGAAGTCCATCCCACCATATGGCAACTACAATATCATCTGTGGCATCTGGCACCACACATGCACCATATCGGCTATAACACAATGGCCACGCTCCCTACCTCCATGTCATACTAAAATCGATGCCCACTATATAAGTCGTGGCTCCTGTGCATCAACTGCCGACAACAACACTCTAGGGCTCAACATGGGAACCCTCTCCAAGAACCATGCCACCAATATCGACCCAAAGGAAAACTCACTAGAGTCGGTGACCCGACACTGGTTAAGCTGCCCCATCATCTTGGCATGCAACATCGAGTCCTAGGAAAAAACATCTCCACCCAATGCTCTCTCCATAATCCTCATCTGACCACCACTAATCCGCTGAGTCACTAAGGATCTACATATCCTCACAATCATCACTGCAATGCAACGATGTGTTGGTTGTGGAGCCTGATTATCTTCCTGACTCAGAGGTCTTATGTTTTCCAGCCATGTTTATACCCCATGAAGACTTTACACCCCAGAAGTATGTACACTCTTCCACGTGTTGGAGTGCAAAGGGGGGGTACCCCCATTGTGGGGTCCGGGGAGGCTATCTCCCCAATTGGGGGGTTTGGGGGCAAGAGGGCCCCCGAAGGAAAAATTTCCTTGTAAATGTATATTGTAATTTCATTGTAAATTTGGACCGTTCATTATAAGGTCGCATATCTAATGGTAGAAATTATGTTAGGGTTTTTTTCCCTAGAAGGCAACCCTCTGTTATGAGGGAAATGTATTACGACTATGAATTATGGTGAGTATTGTATTATGAGAGAGGAGATTGTGAGAGAAAGAAGAGGAAGTTACAACAACTTTTTCTATAGGTTGTATCCCTTCATTTGCTGGATAATAACAAAGGAAGGACCTGGAAATTTCTCTGGTGGACGTACCCCACACTGGGTGAACCACATAAATATGTGTCTCTCTTGTATTGTGTATCTTTTGTGTTTTGTTTGAGCATTTGTTTTATTTTATTGTTCTGCGGTCTTGTTTTTCTAACACGATGCCACAGTGCATCCATTGCCTCAATCCGAACGATCGAACCTAACACAATGTCCATCTCCGAACAACACCTCTGCACCAAGTCTACTAAGAGTACATCCACTGGAAACTGGGGATCAACAGGTAAGGCCCTCCCCCTAAAAGTGAGCCCAGTTAAGAAATAGACATCCTCCATCGCATAGAATTTTATCTACTCCCCTCACATAATGAAGCACTGCAACTCATTGCTCCACATAGAAATCAGATACTGCAAGAAGTACTCATGCACCCCTATTAGTGGGCAGTCGAAAACTTTAGTAGCCCATAGGTTGCCAAAGGTCCTCGAATGCCCAAATTATCTCTCACTGCCTCCCTGAGGTATGCCCAATCCCTCTCCCTCTAGTGGACTGGCATCCTGAACTTATCACCTTCATTCACACAGACAACATTTGATCAGCCATCATTATTCCTAAACCAATATATATATAATTTTTTATTTTCAAAACCCCCATCTTTGCCTCATGTGCGTGGCTTCTACCCCCACAAGTGCACACATATGTGTGCCTGTTCTTCACATATTTGTGCATCAATGTACAGCTGTCGAAAAAACAAATGCACATCAATGCGCACCTGTCACACCCATAGGCACACATTCATGCACACCTGTTCTCTACACAGTTGAACACTAACGCGCAACTGTCGGAGAAATAACTGGGCATAGTATGCAACTGTACTTTGAATAGGTGCACATAAAATTTGCACCTATTTTTCTGACTCATGCACCCCCATTCATGGTTTTCCTCTCTACATCCTCACACTTCAACGTGGGTATCCTTCAATCGCCCATACACTTGGGGTCCCACCCTCACAAAATCCCCTAGTACGGCCATTTGTACGACCCTGCCCAGAAAATAAACCCTAACTACTATGCAGGAGGATGAGACCACTAACTTGGCTCTCGCAAATCCTATATCGATTGGCTTGAACTCCTGTAATATCCAAATCTACTCTAAAAACCTATCGTGAACTCACTATGGTAGTAGGTACAAATGAGGTGGCATTATGGGCCCTACAACTATATATAGTCCCTTTTTCCAAACTTCCATGCTCAATTACCAGAGCTTAGAGAATTTGTTTTCCGATCCATCTTCAGCCATGAGATTAGGATCCTGCCACCTACATAGTCACATTCCCCAGGTCACCATCCATCCTCAGCCTCAGAGGAGCATTTTTATCACATCATGCCCAGGTACGCATGCTCATAATTATCAAATAGTTGTTATATGTTCTTTATCTTTAGATATTGTTCACGTTGGGTATTTGGTTTTCATGTGTGTGGGTACTTGGTCATCACACACCAATGCAGCCCCGTCATGTATATGATCGACACTAGCATATAATTATTACCTTTGAACATTAATTGCATCTCCCAGTCACACCCTTCGACATTTTCCTGTAGGATCCTCACATCCGGATCTGTAGTACTATCACCTCCACTGCATTTCAAGTACTATCACCCAGTAGCACTCTCCCCTACATGATTTGTCCCATTCATAGTCCTGTTTGGCACTTTGATACTCATGCTACTTCATCCCCCTAGGGATGGGAGTCCCGATAGTATTACGCATGTTCGAGAATTAGCCACATAGTCCTTCTCCTCATTATTCTATATTTCCTAATGGACTCCTAGGATATCTCCTCACGGCTCTCATTTGACTGTGCATATGCAGTATCATTAACCCTCCATTTCATACATAGTCAGTTTTCCCATTTGTCGATTTCCCTCCATTCATTTACCTCATACATAAACCAATTTTAACCCACCTATGGGGCCCCCACCCTCCACCAATTCTCCCCAAAACTTGTTCCCTCATAGGCCAAGCCATCTTGCAATGGGGCACCCGTTTCTGTATCTGCACACTTATCCCAAATTATTCTTTATTCATTTGGTAATTGTTCAAATCCTTTGTTTCCAACATTTACATAGCTTTTTGTTGTCTCCCTTGGCGACCTTCCTTTTCCTGACAAAGCAACCCATGTCTCCCTTGGTGACCTTCCTTTTCCCGACAAAGAAACCCATGTCTCCCTTGGCGACCTTCCTTTTCTCGACAAAGAAACCCATATCTCCCTTGTCGACCTTCCTTTTCCCAAAAAAGCAACCCATGTCTCCCTTGGTTGGGGTATTGTTGACATAGTTCATAAACCCCGAGTATCCCACAGTCCATGTACCTCTAATCTCTGATTTTTTCCACTTTGGCATGCCTCTGGCACAATTTAATCCACGTCTAGTCATCCTCTGACACTAGATCCAGTTTCACGGTTGTTGCCACTCATACTTCACATATATCCCCAACCAAGGGTATTCTTGAATCTCACCACATCTTTACTTCATCCATGTTCCTTATCAGTTCTTGATCTCAATCCAATAGATTTCATGAAGCCCTTTTACTTCTTGGATTCACATCTCCCTTTCTATCGACATCAACACAGTTTCCAAAAGGGCAACAGTATCTTGACTCTCATTACCTTTACAATGAGGATCCTCAGATGACACTAAGAGAACCATCATTACTCTCTATTTTCGTTGACCCCCTTAACATTTGAATTCAACACAATCTCATGTTACGGTGGATCTTACTTCGTGACTATTGTAGTTTTTTTATACTAGCCAATGACCTCTAAATTTGGTGGTCCATAAATGCCTACGAGTCATTGACACTTCTTACAGGTGTTCTCACCTCTTTTCAGAGTATGATTCACCATATAAATTATCATATTCCATTATCAAGCCACCCTGGAGGGCGCTACAATTATCTACATTAGCATACAACCTCAGCTATTGTCTTACATTTTTGAGTTACATGACATGAGCATGGGGCATGCCCGCCTCATTTGTATACAACTTTTGTTTTCCCTACCTAGAGAAAGGTTTGGGTCCCACAAGTTCCACTCTCTCTTTGACGAGTCTCTCTTACAGTTCCTCCCTACACTCTTTTTTACAATGGTACTCTCAGAAGAAGAAACATTGATGTATTTCGTCTATACGTATGCTCCTAACCTCACACATCAGGGGGCATTTGTTATCACTAAAATTTTGTCTGCAAGTGGTCATAGGAATCCAACATATCCAAACACCTATTAGTTCACCTACAGTCTCAAAAATAATTTCCAAAAGGCACAAACTATACAACTGGTTATAAAATTAACATGTGTAGAAACACTACAGGAAGCGTGTGCACATGCGCAAGCCAAAGAAGCCAAAAGAGTGCACATGCGCCTGATGTGCAACTGTGTATGATAAAAACCATGCACTCCTATGAATGATGCATTTGTGGTTGTTTTCAGCTGCTCACCCACTTCTGGTTCATCTCCCAATTCAATTTGACCCTCAAATCCCAGCTGAATCCGCATGGGGGGTTGGTCAAGGACCCAAGGGTGCCCTAAAGGGTCCTTTGTTTACACTAAAGACTGGTTCGATAATGCCTCAAATATTTTCTATAAAAAGAGGCCATGGGTGCACTATGAATTCAAGAATATCATTGTATTGTTATGTTTCCTCTATTCTCCTACAAGGAATCTCTTTCCATCTTGGAGCATACTAGAATCATCTCATTAAGCTATTCACCTCACCTCTTGAGGGAATAAGCTTTGATTTCTTCACCATTTACTTCCTAGTTTTTCACTTGTAAGAAGATCTCTCACATAGGGGACTCAAGAGCCCTCCCTAGGAGGAAGAGGGGATCCATAAGTCCCCCTATCTCTTTTGTGTTTTCACACTAATATAATTTCTCCATTGGTAGCATGAATATTGGTCAATTGTTTGATTGATTTTGGTTCTAATTTCCTTATGCATTTTAGTTTTGTTTCTTTAGTTATTATTAGCTTAGTTGTTTGTTTATTTCATGTGATTGATTCATTTGATTCATACAGTAACCTATATCCTATCTAGTAGGCCTAATTAGACTTGTAAGTGTCCCTCTTTTTCTCATTCAAGTGGCGAAAAGGATACAACAAAGGGTTCCTCCCTATTGAAAGATTCTCACCCCTATTTCTTGTGATCTTGTTCCTCCTTTGAAAATTTTCTCCTTAGAGTTCTTTCTTTGACACTTAGTCTAATTTTAGCCTATGCACATCTTGCAACAGGTTCTACTCCACAACGTAGCTTCTTGTGGATGATTGTACATACCTTGTGACAGTTATTCACACTCCCCCGCAAACAACTTACGCTACTCCCCCTAAGATTATGAGTCAAAGGACTCTATCGCACTCTCTGTATACAAAACTCCAATTTATCTCTCTTGGACTTGTTCCTCCTCAACACTCTGAACTTCTCAGAATGAATTCTTCAATACTTGTTCGAGTATAGACCTTGCGCACACCTTGCGACAAACTTACTTCAACTAGATTCTTGAAGGGTCATTGTGCACTCCTTGAAACAGTCCTTCAAATGATCAATTGTTCCTCCTAAACAATACCAATCTGAGTACATTTCCTCCTACGCACACCTTCAACTATCTCTATTGAACTTCTGACTCACAACAGACTCTGTCGATGCACACCTTGCAGACAATTATGCACTCCTTGCATACAAATATTTCATGTTATCTCTTCTAAGATACTAATTCAAAATAGACTCTGTCAACGCACACCTTGCACATGCTCGTAGAACAGAAACAATTGAAACTTATCTGAATCCTCACAGATTCTTACATTCAACCATGTAAATGCATTTGTAACATAAGAAAAATAAATAACAGAGAATTGGGATTAACTTAAAGCCTAACATTCATTCATTCAGATAGACACGACAATACCAAAAATTTGGAATAATACTCCTCTATTATATTCATTCAACTATTATATACATAGGTTCATGCAATGCTCTTTTGCAACTCTACAACTCTCAAATACAATGATATTCAACTATCAACAAACCCTACAATAGTTTTCACCAACCTCTTTTGGGCAACAATACATTTATTTATACAACACGAGCTCATAGAGCTTTCCCTCCAAGATACCTTAGTGTTGTCCTATCGAAATAAAAAAATTCAACTACTAAGAATTTATTAGAATAAATTTTTGTGATAGACAAATAATATCAAACACATCGAACTTGCACTGCAACTACTACATTAAAAGAAAATACATTCCCCAATGATCTTATGTGATCGTCCAACTCTAAATCATTAAATATGTTCATAAATTTCAATGGTTTCAATATATATGCATGATACACCTCCTTAATTCAAAATTATCACTTCAAAATGCATGCTAGTGTGTTGAGTTGTCCTCCACTTGTGCTTTGTTGGAAATGCTCCTACATCATACTCCTCTGGCTAAAACTTCATGGGCTCCTATCCATGAGTTCAGGCACCGACTTTCCATGTTTCTGAATATTTGCTTCATTTACCCAACTGACATATTATATTGGGTGTCCTTTCCACTTTACCAGATATTCAAAATAAATCTTTCTCCTAGTTTTCTTACCAGTTCTTTGATCTATGATCTTCTCCATATGCATTTTTTCTGGTATAGGAATTTGTTTCTCCTACTAGATCTCTTTCTGATCTTCTGTCCCTCTGTCATCTTCCCTATAAGGATACAGGTCTAAAATGTTGAATATGGGCGATATACCCACATCCTCTGGTAGCTCTATCTCATAAGCATTTTCATCAAATTTCCATAGGATCTGGATGGTCCTATTTTCTTCAGCTTCAGTTTATTGTATGTTCCTCTTGGGAACCTTTCCTTCCTAAGATGTGATAGAACTTGATCTCCTACTTCAAATTGAATTTTTATCCTATGTTGATCATCTCTACGTTTTTATTCTTTACTATCGTTCTGCAACTGATCTTTTATCTGATTATGAAGCTTCTTGATTTCTGCAGCGAAGACTTCTGCTCTAGTGATTCTGAATTCATTCTACTCCAGATCCCTAAACTCTGATACTCTTCTTTGATTCATCCCATACACTATCTGGAATGGGCTCCTTCATGTACTTATGTTTGGTGAGTCATTGTACACAAACTCTGCTAGTGACAGAATTTGATCCCACTGGCTATGATATTCAATGACCAAACTCCTCAGCAAATTTCCTAAACTTCGATTTACCACCTCAGTCTATCCATCCATTTGAGCGTGATATGAAGAAATAAAATAAAGTTATGTTCCCAGTTTCTTCCATAATGTCCTCCAGAAATGACCAACACATTTAGTGTCTCTATCTGAGATAATACTCTTGGGAAAATCATGAAGTCTCACAACTTCCTTGAAAATCAAATTTGCAATGTGCGTTGCATCATTAATATTTTGACATGGGATCAAGTGTGCCATATTTGAAAATATATCAACTACCACAAATATGGAATCACTTCCTCTTTGTTTGCTTGGAAATACCAACACAAAATCCATTCTTATTGCATCCCAAGGCCTTTATGGAATAGGCAATAGTCGATACAATCCAATATTCTGTCTCTTTCCTTTAACATACTGGAAAATATTACATTTGTTTACAAATTTCTTCACATCTTCTCTCATTCATGGCCAATAGTATGAACCGTTCAATTGTGAAAATGTCTTTTCAAGGCCAAAACATCTAGTTAGGCCTCTACTATGTTTTTCCTTCGACAATTTTTCACTCATTGAGAATTTAGGTATGCACAACTGGAAACCTTTAAAAAACAATCTATCTTGAATTAGGTACTCTGTCCACTGGCTTCTATCTCTGAGTATAGGATTTTCACATGCTTCATATTCTTCTTTAAAATCTGGATCATCACATAACATCTCCTTAAGGTGTTCAAACCCCAAGGTTTTCACTTGAAACTCCTGTAGAATTAGACATCTCCTGCTTAATGCATCAAAAAATTTGTTAGCATTACCAGAAATATGTTTAATGAAAAAAGTGAAATTTCACATAAACTATATCCACTTAGCATGTCTTTGAGTTAACTTCTCCTGTCTAGTTATGAATTGTAAATCATGATTATCGCTATACAAAACAAACTCTTTTGGAACAAGGTAGTGCCTCCATTTCTCGAAGGATTGAATTATTGCATAAAATTCTTATTAATATCTGGAGTATTTTCTCTTAGTATCATTGAAATTCTCACTGAAATATGCAACAAGGCTATTATATCGGCTCAAAACTTCTCCAACTACAACTCCACTAGCATCACATCTCACTTGAAATGTCTTCCCAAAATTTGGAAAGACCAGAATCAATTGTTCTATTATATTCTACTTTAATATCCTAAAGCTTTTATCGACTTCTTCTATCCACTTAAAATACTTGTGCCTCTTCTTCACCGTATCCATCATCAGTACAAAAATTCCACTAAAATTTCTAATGAGCTTCTGGTATAAACTTGTTAATCCATGGAAGATTCTCACGTCAAATATTCTCCTTTGCGATGGATATTATTTAATTGCTTTCACCCTCTCTGGATCCATCTTCAATTCATTTTAAGAGATCACAAAACCCAAGTAAATGAGTTCTGTCTTCATAAAAGAGGATTTCTCTAAATTTATCAACAACTTTTCCCACTGCAATCTCCTCATCACCAATGTCAGATGTCTCAAATGCTCTTCTTTAGTTTTACTAAAGACTAATATATCATCCATATATACAATAACAAGCTTACCAATGAAAACTTTAAGTACCTCATTCATCAACCTCATAAAAGTACTTGGGGAATTTGTTAAGACAAATGGCATAAAAATCCACTCATACAACCCTTCATTTGTTTTGAAGGTTGTTTTCCACTCATCACCTTCTCTCATTCTTATCTCATGATATCCACTCTTCAAATCTATCTTCAAAAAATAATTCACCCCCCTCAAATAATCCATTAAGTCATCCATCTTGAGTAAAGGAAATATGTACCTAATGGTGATTTTGTTTATGGCTCTTGATTATGTACACATTCTCCATCCTCTATCCTTCTTCGAACTCAACACAATAGGTACTGCACATGGACTCAATATTTCTCTAACCAAACCCTTGTTCATCAATTCTTGGATTTGTCTATTTACCTCCTCATTCTCTTGAGGTGTCAATCTATATGCTTCTTTGTTTGGCAGGTTACTCCTAGTATTAGATCAATGTGATGACTGATACTCCTTATGGCTAGAAATGAGCTTGGAAACTCATCCACTACTATGTCAACAAAATTCTCCAACAACTCCTGGATTTCTTCAGGAAGATCATCCATGAAAGTACTTGTAAGGAAAAATTTGGGTTTCCTTACCACAACAAACTGCATCTCTTGTTCCTTCTTAACTTCACTCAGGAGTTCCTTCCCACTCATGAGAAGTATGCTTGTGATAACTTCTTCCATTACTTTCTTCTCCTCTATTGATAGTAACATGTGTGTCCTACCATTATTCTCCAAAGTATAAGTATTTTTTCTCCCACCATGAATGACATTCCTGTCATACTTCCATGGTCTCCCCAACAAAACATGACATACATCCATGGGAATCACATCACACAAAATCTCATCTCTATATCCACCTATATTAAATTCAACCAGGAATTGTTTAGTTATCATTACCTGATGACCTTTCTGCAACCATGCGACCTTATATGAAGTCATATGTGCAGTTGTCTCCAGCTCAAATTTCTCCACCATCTTTGTGAATACTAAGTTATCAGTGCTCCCACTGTCAATTATTACCTTGCATACTCTATCTTTAGTCTTGCAAGAAGTTTTGAACAAACGTTTCCTCTTCACTGGATTTTCAACCTCTGGTTCTAGCTTCAATAGAACCTTCTTCATCATGAGAGATCTCCCATCTTCTGCACCTTCTTCTTCAATATTTTTCTTTTGTTCTTCCTAAATGTGAACTTTTCCTCCTCCTTCTTTCTTTCTCTTGGGGAATTCCCAAGACATGTGTCTTGTCTTTCTACAGACATAACACTTCACTTCTCCTCCTATGCCTCTTCCTCTTCCTTGAGGAAAAGAGTTTCTACCACCATACTGTCTCCCTTAGGAAATTCCTCCTTTTTCCGAGTGACTATGCGGTTTTTACGTCTCAACCTTGAGCTTCAGTGCCTTGTCATGGGTAATTCCTTTTCCTCTGTTTATAATTATACCTCTACTTCACTAGATTTATTTTCTATACAACTTATACTCTACCTTCAGTGCAATCTGATAAGCATCCTCCACTGTCCTTACTTTCATCATGCTGATTTCATCTTGGATTTCATATCTCATACCATTTATATACCTAGCTTTTTCATCATCTTTTTCTCTCTGTCTAGCCCTAATGTTCAGTCTGTAAAACTCCTCTGTGTACTCTTTCACAGTTAGTCCATTCTGTCTCAGGTTCTGCAACTTCCTGAACAGATTTATATGGTAATCCTTGGGTATGAATTTAGCCTTTAACTTAGCTACCATTCTATCCCAACTCTTAATATTGTTCTTTCCTTTGCATCTTCTGTTAGCCTGCAGTTCATCCCACCACAGTGTTACATGTCCTTTTAATCTGGTGACATCATGGTTCACCTTCTTCTCCTCATCGACATATTCATAGTCGAAGTACTTGTCCATTGACCTTATCCAATCAAAAAATTATTCAACATCTAAATTGCCTTCATACATTGGGATGTCTATCTTTGCATTAGCTCCCAATTTGACAATCCCTTTTAGCAAGGGTTCTTCTGTAGCATCCTCTACTACAACTTCTTCAAATTCCACTTCTTTGTTCTCTGCATCACTGACATATCCCTCATTAGGTTCTCTCCTTTTCATTGTTTCCATAGAATTCAACCTTGCACGAATTTCTCGCATCTCCCTTTCCATAGCTCAATTTGCTATAGTTGGTTCCACATGTATCCTAGGTCACATTGTGCTGAACTTTTCTCCTTTACTCAGCTACCACTTGATGTATTTGATACTGTAGGATGTTATCACAATACTTCCTTCTTTCTTTCCTACATCAATCAATTCTATGGATCTTATTTCCACTTCATGCTATCAAACATAACCATTTTCGGGATCTGATACCACTTGATGCATCCCCCCTTCCCTCTTGGGGATTCTGCGACCTCCTGGTCAAGGATATTTAAACACCTTGAGTCGAATTATCCCTTTGGGCCTCCAACAAAACCTAAAAAAATAACACACAAGTACCTTTGATGTTACCTACAGGTTTGAATTACCCACACAATCGTTTTCTGATGCTTCTAGTAACTTTAACCGATGGGCGCTAGTGTCGATAGTTGGCTTAGGTTGATGGACAGTTGATATGCATTGTTGGTTGTCATTGATTTCATCCATTGGAGAGTAATATTGTAGATTTATTTCAACCCTTAGTGATTGATGTCAACCCTTGGAGAAAGTCCAGTAGTGAATTCTGGTAGCACAAAGGTTTGGGTAATGACCCAAGTTTGTTTGATGTATAATGGTATGATATTTAATATATTTGAAGGTAATATTATTCTAGATGGTTATTACATGTCATGCCATTTCTGGTGGTATGTGGAACATCATATAACTCCTCACGATTAGAGAGTTATGGCCATGTGAAGTTGGAGAACCCAGGTTTGGGTAATGGACCCAAGTTTGTTTGATGTATAATGGTATACGTTTTGATATATTTGGAGGTAAGACTATTCTATATGGATATTACATGTCATTCCATTTCTGGTGGTATGTGGAATGTCACATAACTCCTCACGGTTTGAGAGTTATGGCCTTAAGAATTTGGAGGACTCTCATATGTTGGCTTGAAGCCCCAAAAGTTCAAAGAAGTCAAAGAGTTGGCAAAGAAGAAATTATTTAAATAATAAAGTGAAGTGACAAAGTCAAAAAGGATTATTTAAATAATAAAGTGAAGTGACAAAGTCAAAGAGGATTATTTAAATAATAAAGTGAAGTGACAAAGTCAAAGATGATTATTTAAATAATAAAGTGAAGTGACAAAGTCAAGGAGGATTATTTAAATAATAAAGTAAATGAATAAATTTCTAATTATGGAAAGTGGTTAGAAGTGGGTTAGGCCTAAAGTAAGGAAATTGGGTTAAGATGGTTAAAAGGTAACCCCTTGAGGAAGCTACATGAAAATATAAATAAGAGAAAAGGCTCTTTCATTTTAATTGCACTTGAGCATATTAAATATCTACAGGTGAATGAGGTAACCAAAGGATATCTAAGCCGAATTTCAGAGGGAAGGTTGAGTAAAGAAGGCCAAAATTCAAGGGAAGATAAATTAGTTTGATGATTGTTTCTAAGGTATGTTATTTATAGGTCATCTCACCATTTTCACAATAACCTTTTTTCTAGAATTATTCAAACTATGAAATTCAGAGGCCATTGAGGAAACATATAAAAGTAGATGTGGTCCGAATTTGAGCTTGTGGGTCCTTATATTTTTGGATTTACACTCCGTGGAAAATAGGGTTTGTGGCTAGTCCTGAAACTAGTCTAAAACATGTGTTTCAGGTAAAAACATCATAACATATTCATAACATATCCAAATTCAATAAGAACAAATGTGTTAGTTAGAGTACACTCTGTACTATATTTTGTACAATTTTGAGATCCATACAACAAATATTCCATGTAGGGAACACTCTACAAGTTTTCTCTCTAGAATAAGCCATAATTCAACAAGGTATGTTATTTTTGCTATAACTCCTTTTCTGAGAGGTTCCAAGTAGTGACACCTGGAGGAATTTCATAAAACACACTGAATATCATTGTGTACTATTTTAATATCTTTATTCATTACAGGTACATAGTTATAATTATTTCAAGTTGGGGTTGTTGACTAATCCAAAACTAGTGAAGTGAGACTAAAGTAAAGTTTGATAAAAATGCTAGTCTCTTGTTGTTAAAGTTAAGGAAGGTTTGCAGGTATTTGATCATATACACAAGGTCTATTAAAGAGGTACAAATCAGATTTTGATGATGAAATTGATGAGGGATTTTGGTTGAGGTACATGTTGGGTACATGGTTGAGACATGTAGTTGATGACCTAGCACATACATGAAGTGTACAGTTGATGATGTTGGTACATATTGATGAGTCATAGTTGATGAATAGTTGATACATGATTGGTACATACTTGGTACATAGTTGGAGGCACTTGTTAGTATTATTGTTGATACATGGTTTATGAATGATGTAACATACTTGTATTGGTATATTATTAGAAGAACATATTGATCTTGGTGATGATTATGAGTTGTTTTGTTATGCTTGGTTGATGCACATCTTTGAGAGTTGTCTTGGTGATTGATCTTGGTGAGTAGATCTGATTTGGTTGATAAGATTGATGAGATAGGTTCTTGTGATAGGTTATTTGGACAGGTTATTGTGACATATTGTTTGGTACAGGTTGGTGCATGGTCGATGCACTTGTTTATGGTACAAGTTGATTAAAGGTTGTTTGGTACAGGTTGGTGCATGGTTGATGCACTTGTTTATGGTACAAGTTGATTACAGGTTGTTTGGTATAGGTTAGTGCATGGTTGATACACTTGTTTATGGTACAGGTTGATTACAGGTTGAGGTATAGGTTGATGCATGGTTGATTCATGGTTCATGTTATTGGTACAAGTTGTTTGGTGTAGGTTTATTGGTATAGGTTTACAACAATATATATCTCACAGTGATAGTGTGACAGTGGTTCCATCATTCTACTTATATACTAGAGAGGTTGGATGGGATAAGGATAGGTGGTTGTAGACACCTTCCAGTTGTATCTAGATAACATAGGTGGTTGTAGCCTCCTTATGGTTGTAGCCAGTGAATTGGAGAGTTGGAGCTTCCCTCAAGTTGTAGCCTGAGAAACTAGGGGCTTGGACCCTCCTTCCAATTGTAGCTTGAAAAAAAGGAATTTGGTGCTTCCAATGAATGTAATTCTTAAAGACATATAAGAAAAAGGGTTGTGTGGTTTTCTCTCGCTTTGGGTTTCCACGTAAAACACTAGTGTACTATGTATGTGTGTGATTTCTCATTTGTTCATTATTTATTTACTCTGCAACTATTGGATGATAATGGTACATTGATATACCACTTTCATTTTATGGTAAAAATGATTACAATTCTCTATTACTGATTCACCCCCCCCTCTCAGTAATCCAACAATTGGTATCAAATTCGATTCCTTCAGGAAAAAGTTTAACCACTGGAAGGAGATCATGGATTATTCTAAGAATGGAGTACCAATGTTTAACAATCAGAATGGTTTTAAGTATGAGATGTGGAGCATAAGGATGGAAATATTTTTACATGCACATGGACATTATATTTGGCTATCATTTGTTATATGATATGATAGTTCAAAAAGGGAAAAGACTGCAGCCAATAAGGAATTGAACAAGAATAACAAAATAGCAATGGATTTCATCTGGAAAGGATTACCTAATCCGATAAGAGAAAAGGTTGGTAAATTTTCATCAACCAAAGAAATTTGGGATAAGTTACATGACATATATTCTTCACCCATCATAGATTCAGAAAATTACAAAGAATATGCAGATACATAAAAAGAAGAAAGATTATCATCATGTCAAACAGATTCGGAAGAGAAATAGTATGAAGAAGTAGAAGTTGATTACAAAGAAAAAATGATTAGTGCAATTGAATATCTAAAGAAATAAAGAGAAGAAAACATGTCGTCCAAGAAAGAATTGATGAAGTAAAAGGAAAGTGTTCAAGGTTCCGAAAAATATCAGCAGGTCATCAAGAATTTAAGAGCTCAACTAGAAGAGGCCAGAAGAATTGAAGAAACTCTAGAATATCAAAAGAAACATTTAGAAGAAAACATAAAAGCACAAAAGGAAGAGGTATAAAATAGAGAAAATATATTGATGGATCATCTCCAAGAAAGAACTAATGACTTAAACCAACTTGAGGAAGATTTTGGTCAAGAAGAGAGAAGACTGGAAGAAGAAATAATTACATTGAAAATCCAACTTGAAGAAGCAAAGAAAACATAAGAGGTCATGAAGTCTCAGATAATGAAGAAAGAAGAAGAGGTTGAGAATCTTGAAGAAGAAGTTGTCACACTAAGAGTCAAAATCTTCAAGCTCAACAAGAATGTTGAAGAGAGAGAATTATCCACATCAGTAGTAGAGAATGAAGAGAAGCACTCTACGTTGCTAGAAAAGAAGAATGAAGAAAATAGAAAGAGTTATACAGAAGTACTCAAAGGAAGGAATCATGGTCAACCAAAATCTAATAAAACTAATAAAGATACATCTTCAAGAATACCATCCATGTTCAAGCCACAAAGAAGATTCAATTATGATTTTTGGGCCCTTTGTTTTTGGGATAAGGAATTGCACAAGTTTTGTTCGAGTATGATTTGTGCAAGTGATGTAGCGGGAAAACCTCCTATGGACTACACTAGAGTTCTAAAGTGAAGGTAGAACTAACCGTCTAAAGTCTCCTACTTTTAACAACTATCTCGACATTACCCCACAATCATACATAAAAAAAAGGTATAGGGATCTGGTAAGCTTACGTTAAACTCTATGCCCAGTGTCGATCCCTTTGCGCTCAATTGTTTCTCGACTGCAGATCTCCTCCCAAGGACAACCTACATTCACCAAAATACAAAAAAGAAACTACAAGCATGCATTCTATATATGGATTAGTGGGTTAGATATCATAACAAAAACACAAATAAATCATGAAGATTGAAGACATCATTTGGCGAGACAAAAAAAGTATTTCTTTATATTAATCTCACGAAGTCTCTTACAATATGAGACCGACAACTGCTCCTCTAACTTGGTCCTAGGCTCCTATTCACCATGCACCAACTTCTTCCATGAATTCTTCTCCTCTCCATTTCTCTCTAGGGAAATGGCAAGGATTTGAATCGAGGAAAAAAGGTTGAAAAAGGGAATTCTGGCTCAAAATCACAATGTGGTTGCAAAATATTGGGGCAAAGGGGGGATACTGAAATGGGTAGATTTTCTTTTCTCTTGTTCTTCTTGTTGGAATGGGACCCCAACACCTTATTTTATAGGCCAAAAAGATAGTTATTCGGTTGGGTGACCGACTATGGGCAGTCAAAAGGTTAGGTAACGGCCCAAAAACCCGTATCCCATCACAATTTTTATTTTTTGTGCTTTTTGTGAATATACGTGGGCTGTAATGGTGCAAACATGAATGTATACACAGGCAGTAGTGGTGCAGGGCACGTACATATTAAAAAAAAATGGTTTTTAAGAAGAGTTGTTCAATGATGGCTTGGCAAAAATAACAAGTAAGATGGCCTAATGCCATGTATGCATGTCTCGTGCAATTTAGGGTTATAACAGATGCCCCCTAATGTGTGAGGTCAGAAGAGCATCTGATGGCCAAAATACATTACAAATCTTCACCAATGTATGAATTGAGTGAGCCCAGAGACTAGAGTTTAGGAGGTGCCATCTGCAAAATAATAATTTGTGTCACTGAGGCGGGCATACCCATGCTCAGGATGAAATAAAACCATGGCTGCCAATCAAATACACTACAGATCCATATCATATAACTATCTAAAGTGTAGCCATGACAAATACACAATGGATATACATCTCAAAATCAAAAGATATACATGTATAGTATCCATATTTAAGAATCTAATGACGCCCAATTGATGGAGATGAAGCCTTCATAGCTCAAGCAACAACTTCAATATATTCAAAACTTGGGTAGGAATGTAATATCAGTGTATGAATTTACTACCCAAAGGTCTTCTACGTATCGTTGAGAATAGACAAGAGGACTTGATTGGTCTTTCCGGGTGGTCTTTCTCGGTGATCAGGAAAATAACTTCATTGATTTTGAACAAGGACTTGATTGGTCTTTCCGGGTGGTCGGGCATGAGGACAAGAGACAAACTGTAGAAGGGCCGACTCAAGTTTAGTAAAAATTCGATTAGACAAAAGAATGACAAATGAAGAGACTCGGGCAACATGGTATTGACATAAATTCATGATGTAGGAGGCAACGCAAACTCTCCATATGTTTGGAATGATAACCAAATGGAGGAGGACAAAATTCTATGTAGCGAGAACAACTTCCTAAGGTCATATTAAATCCAAAAGCTTGACGAAAAATTGGAAGGATGTGCTTTTTCCAAGGGAGACTCATAGTGATGCCAACAAAAAGAAAATACTTTTCCCTTCCTCTTTTTGGGGTATATTTGATTTTTTTATCTTTTTCAATAATTTTGGAAAGATTTAAAAAGAATAAAAGAATGCTACGTTACAAAGGAGGAATGAGTGTCGCAGACATACTAGTTCCAAGTGCAAGGAACACATTGATGCTCAAAGCAAGGAGACATATGCAGGAAAAGGACACTCGAGAAAAATCCTCCATGGTTCAAGGCTTCAAGATGCAGAGGAAAAGTGATACAAGGCTTGCGTACAAGGCATGCTTTAGATGGTTCAGTTGAGAGAAACATGGATCCACATTAGGCCAAAGACGCAATAATGCAAATGCGATTAATAAAAAACAATGATAACATCCTTCGATGTAATTTTAACAAGCCCAGAGAAGGTAATCTTGGCAGTCTTTCATTTATAGAGAGTTTGAAAAAGTGTAAAAGAAGACTCCACTGGGGTGCCTTTTTTCAAATGTAGTCTAGTTGGTTCGAAAAAAGGGTAAACTAGCACCGAACAGACATCTATTCAAAACCATTTTAATGAGTGTGACAAAGACAAAAACACTCGACAATCTTTTCATATTTAAGGATTCCGAAAAGAGATTAACTATGGACTCTCTAAGGGATGTTCTTCTGGCCCATTTTAATGAATGTGAAGAAAAAAGGTCACTCAACCATCTTTTCAATTTTAGGGAGTTTAAAAAGAGCTTAACTATGGACTCCATGGGGGTTCTTTTTTCATAAATTTAGTCCCTCAAGCCTGAAAAAGGGTTAAAATTATACCTGAGAGTACTCTTCTAGCAAACCAAAGTTCCTAGAGTATACCTTTGTTCGTAAAATTGACCGTCCAGACTGAAAAATGGGTAAACTACCACCAAAAAGACGTGCCTTCAAATTTTAGTTTGGCGAGCGTGAAGGGAGACAAGATCGCTCGACAATATTTTCATGTTTAAAGAGTCTGAAAAGGGATTAAAGAAGACTCATCTTTGTTTGGGAGCCCCGAGGGTGAGGTCAAGAGTGATGATGAATCAATGCAAATGAGGCTCAAAACTCGTAATCAGGAAAAAATCAAAAGGACTCCCGAGCCTATAGGCATTAACAACGACATGGACGCCAAACGAAAATGAGGATCTAACTAGGGCATTCATGAAAAGGCAGGCTCTACCACTAAATTACGACACTTATAAAGAAGCCATGATGGTTCAGTGTCGCAATTCATTAGGGTCAATCCTATGGCAAAGTGCAAAAGACAACGAGATGCAGAAAGTGGAGGTAGAAACCTAACTTAGATTCAAAAAGTTGGAAAAACGACCTTTCGCAAAAGGACCCTTAAAGAAAAGACCCAACTCTCCAAATTTTTCCCAATACCAAAAGTGAAGTGTATCATAACATCCCAAAAGAAACTCAAGAACCACACTAAATGATTTTCAAGCTAGAAAAAATGACAAAGGGGTCGAAAAAATGACAAAAAGGGGCCAAAAAGTCTATAAATAGAAGCTAGCAACTCATTATCACCATTGTAAATTGAGAATTGACCAAGAACTCAAAAACACCCCTTTTCTAAAAGAGTTGATTTCGAGAGATTCAGAGGATGAAATGAACTTCCACTCAGACCAAGTAAGTACAAACTAGCTCCTCTTGCATTTCTATACTTTCCTTTTGCCTTTAATTTGGTTTTTTTGGGGGGCGTGCACCTCTAAAAAAGGTCGGCCCTACATGTACGTGGGATTTATTAGGACATCTCATGGATTCCCATGTGTAGAAAATAATCTACCCATGTGCATATGCTACTATGTCCTATACAGCCCGCATACACCCTCCGATATGTGGAAAAAATAAAAAATGCAAGATTTAGTCCTCCATGAACTAGTCAATTTGTAGGATGTACATTCATTTAGTCCTGCCTCTAGGTAGGACTAGCCGCAACCATCGGACTAGCAACAACAACAGGGGTCCTCGAGCCGGAGAGGCTGAGAGAGTATTGAGACGGGTGGAGCGGAACCTCACCGCGCTCACTGGTACAGTCCCTATGGTAGAGATCGAGGATGTCCCACTGTCAATGCAACCTCATGTAGTTGGGCTACCAAGGAACTTGGTCCAACTCTTTCGACATTTGGAAAACGTCATTGTTCACTATGGCAGGGCCAACAGGCCCTACCCTTAGCTAGGATGGACTACCTATGTGCCGAGGGCACCTTTTGTACATTTTTTGGGGCATAAGCCCCGTGACTCTTACTGGACATATATTTTTGAGGCGCTTGCACCCACCTATGTACTCTGATACTTTCGATATATATATATATATATATATAT